>CM022944.1:58906437-59480511 GCA_012931725.1 Litsea cubeba
CTTGTAGGAACTGACGGTTCGCAAATAGGGCTCCCGGTTAGAGAATTACGACCGAAACACGTTAATTTCTAACACTTTGGCTCGAAAACGGTCCGCCGGGGGCCTGGAACGGGAAACGGCCGTGGGAAAATTCTGAAACCGGCACGGGCACTTCGCAAGAGGGTAGAGTAACTTGTAGCAACTGACGGTTCGCAAATAGGGCTCCCAGTTAGAGTTACTACCGAAACGTGTTATTTTCCAACAATTAGGCTCGCAAACGGCCCGCCGGGGGTCCGGAACGGGGAACGCCCGTGGGAAAATGAAAGTCCTGGGGATCCTTACCCTAGAGGGGGGGTGAATAGGGTATCTACACTTAATGACTAATTATGGCCAATTTTAATTTCTTTACATTAACCTAGTCACATGTGATGATTAACAAACAAATGCGGAAGCTAAAACAAAACAATCACCACAAATCAATCACCACTACACAAGGATTTATAGTGGTTCGGCCTCAATGCCTACATCCACTACCGGCTTGTGTTCCTCACCCCACCGGATTTCCAATATTATGCTTTTCAAAAGGCTAAGCAATAACCTCTTTAACTATGCTTTTCTAGGCTAAGCAATAACCTTGCAATGTGCTTTTATAGGCTAAGCAATAACCTTTACACAATGCTTTTAAATGGCTAGCAATAACCTTACAACAATAGATTTTTCTCAAAGAAAGTGTCTTCACAAAACACTCTAAGAGATTACAATTTAAGCTTAATTTAATTGCCTCTTAAATAGGCGAATATGAAAGTGTAAAGCTAACTCACACAACACTCTAAGTAATGCAAAGATGAAAGCTCATGAAGTGTGTGTGTGAATAACTTCAATCAAGATAAAATTAAGTCTAATGAATTTCATGCTTAAAGCATTTCAAAGTTTAAAGCACATAAAAGATATGATTGAAGTCAAATGCAAATCACTTGAACAATTACAAACTTGTGAATGATATGAAAATCTAAAGATCACAAGTTGTATGAAAATGATTAAGACTAATCAAGTGATGCATGTGCAATGTTGTTTTCAAAAACTAATTTAACTAAGGTTTAAATAGATTGAAAACAACAAAGAGAGTTTCAAACAAGTTAATGTATCATGCTATAAAGAAATCAAAGATTTTGGCTAAGCATGATTGACAAAGCTTAAAACAAAACTTGGTTTAAAATCAAGGGTGAAGAATCCATGACTAAAATCAAAGATTAAGAAAAGAATGGATTCAACACATCATAGTTAATATGCTTAAAAACATTTACCAATAGTTTAGACAAAGTATAAAACATATGATTAACAAAAGGCAAAGCTTACTTGGTGGTTTAACTTCATTAATCCAAGCTTTTGCTTTTCCTAATGACCCATTAGCCTTCTTTAGCTCTTCCCCTTTCTTTGGCCTCAAAGCTCTTCAAGAATGGCTTAAAAATCATCAACTTTGGCCAAAGGAATGAGCTTGCTTTTATAGAAAAAAGCTGCCAACGGATACCTGTCGGTCGACCGACAGGTAGGTGTCGGTCGACCGACACCTCAACGGTCACTAGGCAACGGTCATGTTTTCGAAAGTTTTCTGACCGTTATACATTTATCGGTTGACCCTCATTTGTCGGTTGACCGACATGGAACCGACGGCTGAACCGACAGCACAAAGATAGTCACAAGTCGCTGTCTGTTTTTGGAACCGATGAAGCCTCTTGGTTGGCCTCGGTTCCACTATCGGTTGACCGACTGCTTAACGTCGGTTGACCGACAGCCTTAGACAAAAATCCCAACTTTACATATTTCAAAGTATTTTCTTGTGGGGATTTTTGGGCCATTAAACCAAGCTTGGAAACATGATTTTAAATCATCTAAGTGCTTTTAAAATCATGAAACATTAAAGCCAAATATAATATGAAACTTTAAAACATGGGCTAGCTTGATTTAAGATCTTTTCAAAAACAAATGCATCCAAAGATTTAAATCCAAAACATGCACAAACTAAGATTTACAATATTTAAAAACAATGCATGTAGAAAATCAGATTTCAAGGTTTTTAACTCAATGCATGTGTGAAAATTCATGAGATGCTAAAATGATAATGCATCCATCAAATTGCAATACACAAAATCCCTAACAAATTCCGAAACCAGCACGGGCACTTTGCTTGAGGGTATAGTAACTTGGAGGAACTGACGGTTCACAAATAGGATTCCCGGTTAGAGAATTACGTCCGAAACATGTTAATTTCCAACACTTAGGCTCGAAAACGGCCCGCCGGAGGTCCGGAACTGGGAAACGGCCCGGGGAAAATTTTGAAACTAGCACGGGCACTTCGTTCGAGGGTAGAGTAACTTGTAGGAACTGACGGTTTCGCAAATAGGGCTCCCGGTTAGAGAATTACGGCGGAAACACATTAATTTCCAACACTTAGGCTCGAAAATGGCCCGCCGGGGGGTCCGGAACGGGAAACGCCCGTGGGAAAATTCCGAAACCGGCATGGAACTTTGCTTGAGGGTAGAGTAACTTGTAGGAACTGACGGTTCACAAATAGGGCTCCCGGTTAGAGAATTACGACCGAACATGTTAATTTCCACACTTAGGCTCGAAAAACGGCCCGCCGTGGTCCGGAATGGGAAACAGCCGAGGAAAATTCCGAGACTAGGCACGGGCACTTCGCTCGAGGGTAGAGTAAACATGTAGGAACTGACGGTTCGCAAATAGGGCTCTCGGTTAGAGAATTACGGTCGAAACGCGTTAATTTCCAACCCTTAGGCTCGAAAACGGCCCACCGGGGGCTCGAAAGGGGGAATGGCCACGGGAAAGATTCCGAAACTTGACAACGGGCACTTCGCTCGAGGGGATAGTAACTTGTAGGAGCTGACGGTTCACAATAGGGCCCCGGTTAGAGAATTAACGACCGAAACACGTTAATTTCCAACACTTAGGCTCGAAAACGGCCCGCCGGGGGTCTGGAATGGGAAACAGCGGCGGGAAAACTCCGAATCGGCACGAGCACTTCGCTCGAGGGTAGAGTAACTTGTACGAACTGACGGTTCGCAAATAGGAGCTCCCGGTTAGTAATTACGACCGAAACATGTTAGTTTTCCAACACTTAGGCTCGTAAACAGCCCGCCGGGCTCCGGAACGGGAAACGGCCGCAGGAAAATTCCGAAACTAGCACGGGCACTTCGCTCGAGGGTAGAGTAACTTGCAGGAACCTGACGGTTCGCAAATAGGGCTTCCGGTTAGATATTACGACCGAAACACGTTAATTTCCAACACTTAGGCTCGAAAAAACGGCCCGCCGGTGGGTCCGGAACGGGAAAACGGCAGCGGGAAATTCCGAAAACTGGCTTGGGCACTTCTCTCGAGGGTAGAGTAACTTGTAGGAACTGACGGTTTTGCAAATAGGGCTCCCGGTTAGAGAATTACAGCCGAAACACGTTAATTTCCAACACTTAGGCTCGAAAATGGCCCGCCGGGGGTCCGGAATGGGAAAACGGCGGCGGGAAAATTCCAAAAACCGGCACGGGCACTTCGTTCGAGGGTAGAGTAACTTGTAGGAACTGACGGTTCGCAAATAGGGCTACCGATTAGAGAATTACAACCGAAACACGTTAATTTCCAACACTTGGCTCGAAAACGGCCCGCCGGGGGTCCGGAGCGGTAAAAAAACGGCCTGCGGGAAAATTCCGAAACTGGCACGGGCACTTCGATCGAGGGTAGAGTAACTTGTAGGAACTGACGGTTCGCAAATAGGGCTCCCGGTTAGAGAATTACGACCGAAATACATTAATTTCAACACTTAGGCTCGAAAACGGCCCGCCGGGGGTCCGGAATGGGAAACGGCGGCGGGAAAATTCCGAAACCGGCACGGGCACTTCGCTCGAGGGTAGAGTAACTTGTAGCAACTGACGGTTCGCAAATAGGGCTCGCAGTTAGAGAATTACGACCGAAACATGTTAATTTCCAACACTTTGGCTCGCAAACGTCCCGCAGGGGGTCCGGAATGGGAAACGGCCGCGGGAAAATTCGGAAACTAGCACGAGTACTTCGCTTAAGGGTAAAGTAACTTGTAGGAACTGACGGTTCGAAAATAGGGCTCCCGGTTAGAGAATTACGACCGAAACACGTTAATTTCCAACACTTATGCTCGAAAACGGCCCGCCGGGGGTCCGGAATGGGAAACGCCAGTGGGAAAATCCGAAACCGAGACGGGCACTTCTCTTGACGGTAGAGTAACTTGTAGGAACTGACGGTTCGCAAATAGGGCTCCCGGTTAGAGAATTAAGACCGAAACACGTTAATTTCCAACACTTAGGCTCGAAAACGGCCCGCCGGGGGTCCGGAATGGGAAACGCCCGTGGGAAAATTCAGAAACCAAGACGGGCACTTCGCTTGAGGGTAGAGTAACTTGTAGGAACTGACGGCTCACAAATAGGGCTCCCGGTTAGAGAATTACGACCGAAACATGTTAATTTCCAACACTTAGGCTCGAAAACGGCCCGCCGGGGGTCCGGAACAGTAAAAAAAACGGCCGCGGTGAAAATTCCGAAACTGGCACGGGCACTTCGATCGAGGGTAGAGTAACTTGTAGGAACTGACGGTTCGCAAATAGGGGCTCCCGGTTAGAGAATTACGACCGAAATACATTAATTTCCAACACTTAGGCTCGAAAACGGCCCGCCGGGGGTCCGGAATGGGAAATGGCGGCGGGAAAATTCCGAAACCGGCACGGGCACTTCGCTCGAGGGTAGAGTAACTTGTAGCAACTGACGGTTCACAAATAGGGCTCGCAGTTAGAGAATTACGACCGAAACATGTTAATTTCCAACACTTAGGCTCGCAAACGTCCCGCAGGGGGTCCGGAACGGGAAACGGCCGCGGGAAAATTCCGAAACTGGCACGAGTACTTCGCTTAAGGGTAGAGTAACTTGTAGGAACTGACGGTTCGCAAATAGGGCTCCCGGTTAGAGAATTACGACCGAAACACGTTAATTTCCAACACTTAGGCTCGAAAACGGCCCGCCGGGGGTCCGGAATGGGAAACGCCCGTGGGAAAATTCAGAAACCGAGACGGGCACTTCGCTTGAGGGTAGAGTAACTTGTAGGAACTGACGGCTCACAAATAGGGCTCCCGGTTAGAGAATTACGACCGAAACATGTTAATTTCCAACACTTAGGCTCGAAAACGGCCCGCCGGGGGTCCGGAACGGTAAAAAAACGGCCGCGGGAAAATTCCGAAACTGGCACGGGCACTTCGATCGAGGGTAGAGTAACTTGTAGGAACTGACGGTTCGCAAATAGGGCTCCCGGTTAGAGAATTACGACCGAAATACATTAATTTCCAACACTTAGGCTCGAAAACGGCCCGCCGGGGGTCCGGAATGGGAAACGGCGGCGGGAAAATTCCGAAACCGGCACAGGCACTTCGCTCGAGGGTAGAGTAACTTGTAGCAACTGACGGTTCGCAAATAGGGCTCGCAGTTAGAGAATTACGACCGAAACATGTTAATTTCCAACACTTAGGCTCGCAAACGTCCCGCAGGGGGTCCGGAATGGGAAACGGCCGCGGGAAAATTCGGAAACTGGCACTAGTACTTCGCTTAAGGGTAAAGTAACTTGTAGGAACTGACGGTTCGCAAATAGGGCTCCCGGTTAGAGAATTACGACCGAAACACGTTAATTTCCAACACTTAGGCTCGAAAACGGCCCGCCGGGGGTCCGGAACGGGAAACGGCAGCGGGAAAATCCGAAACTGGCTTGGGCACTTCTCTCGAGGGTAGAGTAACTTGTAGGAACTGACGGTTTTGCAAATAGGGCTCCCGGTTAGAGAATTACAGCCGAAACACGTTAATTTCCAACACTTAGGCTCGAAAACGGCCCGCCGGGGGTCCGGAACGGTAAAAAAACGGCCGCGGGAAAATTCCGAAACTGGCACGGGCACTTCGATCGAGGGTAGAGTAACTTCTAGGTACTGACGGTTCGCAAATAGGGCTCCCGGTTAGAGAATTTCGGCCGAAACACGTTAATTTCCAACACTTAGGCTCGAAAACGGCCCGCCGGGGGTCCGGAATAGGAAACTGCAGCGGGAAAATTCCGATACCGGCACGGGCACTTCGCTCGAGGGGAGAGTAACTTGTAGGAACTGACGGTTCGCAAATAAGGCTCCCGGTTAGAGAATTACGACCGAAACATGTTAATTTCCAACACTTAGGCTCGAAAACTGCCCGCCGGGGGTCCGGAACGGGAAACGGCCGCGGGAAAATTCCGAAACTAGGACGGGCACTTCGCTCGAGGGTAGAGTAACTTGTAGGAACAGACGGTTCACAAATAGGGCTCTCGGTTAGAGAATTACGACCGAAACACGTTAATTTCCAAGACTTAGGCTCGAAAACGGCCCGCCGGGGGTCCGAAATCGAAAACGGCAGCGGAAAAATTCTGAAACCGGCACGGGCACTTCGCTCGAGGGTAGAGTAACTTGTAGGAACTGACGGCTCGCAAATAGGGCTCACGATTAGAAAATTACGACCGAAACATGGTAATTTCCAACACTTAGGGTAGAAAACGGCCCGCAGGGGGCCCGGAACTGGAAACGGCCGTGGGAAAGTTCCAAAACCAGCACGGGCACTTCGCTCGAGGGTAAGTAACTTGTAGGAACTGACGGTTCGCAAATAGGGCTCCCGGTTAGAGAATTACGACCGAAACACGTTAATTTCTAACACTTTGGCTCGAAAACGGTCCGCCGGGGGCCTGGAACGGGAAACGGCCGTGGGAAAATTCTGAAACCGGCACGGGCACTTCGCAAGAGGGTAGAGTAACTTGTAGCAACTGACGGTTCGCAAATAGGGCTCCCAGTTAGAGAATTACTACCGAAACGTGTTATTTTCCAACAATTAGGCTCGCAAACGGCCCGCCGGGGGTCCGGAACGGGGAACGCCCGTGGGAAAATGAAAGTCCTGGGGATCCTTACCCTAGAGGGGGGGTGAATAGGGTATCTACACTTAATGACTAATTATGGCCAATTTTAATTTCTTTACCATTAACCTAGTCACATGTGATGATTAACAAACAAAATGCGGAAGCTAAAACAAAACAATCACCACAAATCAATCACCACTACACAAGGATTTATAGTGGTTCGGCCTCAATGCCTACATCCACTACCGGCTTGTGTTCCTCACACCCCACCGGATTTCCAATATTATGCTTTTCAAAAGGCTAAGCAATAACCTCTTTAACTATGCTTTTCTAGGCTAAGCAATAACCTTGCAATGTGCTTTTATAGGCTAAGCAATAACCTTTACACAATGCTTTTAAATGGCTAAGCAATAACCTTACAACAATAGATTTTTCTCAAAGAAAGTGTCTTCACAAAACACTCTAAGAGATTACAATTTAAGCTTAATTTAATTGCCTCTTAAATAGGCGAATATGAAAGTGTAAAGCTAACTCACACAACACTCTAAGTAATGCAAAGATGAAAGCTCATGAAGTGTGTGTGTGAATAACTTCAATCAAGATAAAATTAAGTCTAATGAATTTCATGCTTAAAGCATTTCAAAGTTTAAAGCACATAAAAGATATGATTGAAGTCAAATGCAAATCACTTGAACAATTACAAACTTGTGAATGATATGAAAATCTAAAGATCACAAGTTGTATGAAAATGATTAAGACTAATCAAGTGATGCATGTGCAATGTTGTTTTCAAAAACTAATTTAACTAAGGTTTAAATAGATTGAAAACAACAAAGAGAGTTTCAAACAAGTTAATGTATCATGCTATAAAGAAATCAAAGATTTTGGCTAAGCATGATTGACAAAGCTTAAAACAAAACTTGGTTTAAAATCAAGGGTGAAGAATCCAATGACTAAAATCAAAGATTAAGAAAAGAATGGATTCAACACATCATAGTTAATATGCTTAAAAACATTTACCAATAGTTTAGACAAAGTATAAAACATATGATTAACAAAAGGCAAAGCTTACTTGGTGGTTTAACTTCATTAATCCAAGCTTTTGCTTTTCCTAATGACCCATTAGCCTTCTTTAGCTCTTCCCCTTTCTTTGGCCTCAAAGCTCTTCAAGAATGGCTTAAAAATCATCAACTTTGGCCAAAGGAATGAGCTTGCTTTTATAGAAAAAAGCTGCCAACGGATACCTGTCGGTCGACCGACAGGTAGGTGTCGGTCGACCGACACCTCAACGGTCACTAGGCAACGGTCATGTTTTCGAAAGTTTTCTGACCGTTATACATTTATCGGTTGACCCTCATTTGTCGGTTGACCGACATGGAACCGACGGCTGAACCGACAGCACAAAGATAGTCAACAAGTCGCTGTCTGTTTTTGGAACCGATGAAGCCTCTTGGTTGGCCTCGGTTCCACTATCGGTTGACCGACTGCTTAACGTCGGTTGACCGACAGCCTTAGACAAAAATCCCAACTTTACATATTTCAAAGTATTTTCTTGTGGGGATTTTTGGGCCATTAAACCAAGCTTGGAAACATGATTTTAAATCATCTAAGTGCTTTTAAAATCATGAAACATTAAAAGCCAAATATAATATGAAACTTTAAAACATGGGCTAGCTTGATTTAAGATCTTTTCAAAAACAAATGCATCCAAGATTTAAATCCAAAACATGCACAAACTAAGATTTACAATATTTAAAAACAATGCATGTAGAAAATCAGATTTCAAGGTTTTTAACTCAATGCATGTGTGAAAATTCATGAGATGCTAAAATGATAATGCATCCATCAAATTGCAATACACAAAATCCCTAACAAATTCCGAAACCAGCACGGGCACTTTGCTTGAGGGTATAGTAACTTGGAGGAACTGACGGTTCACAAATAGGGATCCCGGTTAGAGAATTACGTCCGAAACATGTTAATTTCCAACACTTAGGCTCGAAAACGGCCCGCCGGAGGTCCGGAACTGGGAAACGGCCCGGGAAAATTTTGAAACTAGCACGGGCACTTCGTTCGAGGGTAGAGTAACTTGTAGGAACTGACGGTTCGCAAATAGGGCTCCCGGTTAGAGAATTACGGCGGAAACACATTAATTTCCAACACTTAGGCTCGAAAATGGCCCGCCGGGGGTCCGGAACGGGAAACGCCCGTGGGAAAATTCCGAAACCGGCATGGGAACTTTGCTTGAGGGTAGAGTAACTTGTAGGAACTGACGGTTCACAAATAGGGCTCCCGGTTAGAGAATTACGACCGAAACATGTTAATTTCCAACACTTAGGCTCGAAAACGGCCCGCCGGGGGTCCGGAATGGGAAACGGCCGAGGAAAATTCCGAGACTGGCACGGGCACTTCGCTCGAGGGTAGAGTAACATGTAGGAACTGACGGTTCGCAAATAGGGCTCTCGGTTAGAGAATTACGGTCGAAACGCGTTAATTTCCAACCCTTAGGCTCGAAAACGGCCCACCGGGGGCTCGAAAGGGGGAATGGCCACGGGAAAATTCCGAAACTGACACGGGCACTTCGCTCGAGGGGATAGTAACTTGTAGGAGCTGACGGTTCACAAATAGGGCACCCGGTTAGAGAATTACGACCGAAACACGTTAATTTCCAACACTTAGGCTCGAAAACGGCCCGCCGGGGGTCTGGAATGGGAAACAGCGGCGGGAAAACTCCGAAATCGGCACGAGCACTTCGCTCGAGGGTAGAGTAACTTGTACGAACTGACGGTTCGCAAATAGGGCTCCCGGTTAGTAAATTACGACCGAAACATGTTAGTTTCCAACACTTAGGCTCGTAAACAGCCCGCCGGGGGTCCGGAACGGGAAACGGCCGCAGGAAAATTCCGAAACTAGCACGGGCACTTCGCTCGAGGGTAGAGTAACTTGCAGGAACTGACGGTTCGCAAATAGGGCTTCCGGTTAGATAATTACGACCGAAACACGTTAATTTCCAACACTTAGGCTCGAAAACGGCCCGCCGGGGGTCCGGAACGGGAAACGGCAGCGGGAAAATTCCGAAACTTGCTTGGGCACTTCTCTCGAGGGTAGAGTAACTTGTAGGAACTGACGGTTTTGCAAATAGGGCTCCCGGTTAGAGAATTACAGCCGAAACACGTTAATTTCCAACACTTAGGCTCGAAAATGGCCCGCCGGGGGTCCGGAATGGGAAACGGCGGCGGGAAAATTCCAAAACCGGCACGGGCACTTCGTTCGAGGGTAGAGTAACTTGTAGGAACTGACGGCTCGCAAATAGGGCTACCGATTAGAGAATTACAACCGAAACACGTTAATTTCCAACACTTTGGCTCGAAAACGGCCCGCCGGGGGTCCGGAGCGGTAAAAAAACGGCCGCGGGAAAATTCCGAAACTGGCACGGGCACTTCGATCGAGGGTAGAGTAACTTGTAGGAACTGACGGTTCGCAAATAGGGCTCCCGGTTAGAGAATTACGACCGAAATACATTAATTTCAACACTTAGGCTCGAAAACGGCCCGCCGGGGGTCCGGAATGGGAAACGGCGGCGGGAAAATTCCGAAACCGGCACGGGCACTTCGCTCGAGGGTAGAGTAACTTGTAGCAACTGACGGTTCGCAAATAGGGCTCGCAGTTAGAGAATTACGACCGAAACATGTTAATTTCCAACACTTTGGCTCGCAAACGTCCCGCAGGGGGTCCGGAATGGGAAACGGCCGCGGGAAAATTCGGAAACTAGCACGAGTACTTCGCTTAAGGGTAAAGTAACTTGTAGGAACTGACGGTTCGAAAATAGGGCTCCCGGTTAGAGAATTACGACCGAAACACGTTAATTTCCAACACTTATGCTCGAAAACGGCCCGCCGGGGGTCCGGAATGGGAAACGCCAGTGGGAAAAATCCGAAACCGAGACGGGCACTTCTCTTGACGGTAGAGTAACTTGTAGGAACTGACGGTTCGCAAATAGGGCTCCCGGTTAGAGAATTAAGACCGAAACACGTTAATTTCCAACACTTAGGCTCGAAAACGGCCCGCCGGGGGTCCGGAATGGGAAACGCCCGTGGGAAAATTCAGAAACCAAGACGGGCACTTCGCTTGAGGGTAGAGTAACTTGTAGGAACTGACGGCTCACAAATAGGGCTCCCGGTTAGAGAATTACGACCGAAACATGTTAATTTCCAACACTTAGGCTCGAAAACGGCCCGCCGGGGGTCCGGAACAGTAAAAAAACAGCCGCGGGAAAATTCCGAAACTGGCACGGGCACTTCGATCGAGGGTAGAGTAACTTGTAGGAACTGACGGTTCGCAAATAGGGCTCCCGGTTAGAGAATTACGACCGAAATACATTAATTTCCAACACTTAGGCTCGAAAACGGCCCGCCGGGGGTCCGGAATGGGAAATGGCGGCGGGAAAATTCCGAAACCGGCACGGGCACTTCGCTCGAGGGTAGAGTAACTTGTAGCAACTGACGGTTCACAAATAGGGCTCGCAGTTAGAGAATTACGACCGAAACATGTTAATTTCCAACACTTAGGCTCGCAAACGTCCCGCAGGGGGTCCGGAACGGGAAACAGCCGCGGGAAAATTCCGAAACTGGCACGAGTACTTCGCTTAAGGGTAGAGTAACTTGTAGGAACTGACGGTTCGCAAATAGGGCTCCCGGTTAGAGAATTACGACCGAAACACGTTAATTTCCAACACTTAGGCTCGAAAACGGCCCGCCGGGGGTCCGGAATGGGAAACGCCCGTGGGAAAATTCAGAAACCGAGACGGCCACTTCGCTTGAGGGTAGAGTAACTTGTAGGAACTGACGGCTCACAAATAGGGCTCCCGGTTAGAGAATTACGACCGAAACATGTTAATTTCCAACACTTAGGCTCGAAAACGGCCCGCCGGGGGTCCGGAACGGTAAAAAAACGGCCGCGGGAAAATTCTGAAACTGGCACGGGCACTTCGATCGAGGGTAGAGTAACTTGTAGGAACTGACGGTTCGCGAATAGGGCTCCCGGTTAGAGAATTACGACCGAAATACATTAATTTCCAACACTTAGGCTCGAAAACGGCCCGCCGGGGGTCCGGAATGGGAAACGGCGGCGGGAAAATTCCGAAACCGGCACAGGCACTTCGCTCGAGGGTAGAGTAACTTGTAGCAACTGACGGTTCGCAAATAGGGCTCGCAGTTAGAGAATTACGACCGAAACATGTTAATTTCCAACACTTAGGCTCGCAAACGTCCCGCAGGGGGTCCGGAATGGGAAACGGCCGCGGGAAAATTCGGAAACTGGCACTAGTACTTCGCTTAAGGGTAAAGTAACTTGTAGGAACTGACGGTTCGCAAATAGGGCTCCCGGTTAGAGAATTACGACCGAAACACGTTAATTTCCAACACTTAGGCTCGAAAACGGCCCGCCGGGGGTCCGGAACGGGAAACGGCAGCGGGAAAATTCCGAAACTGGCTTGGGCACTTCTCTCGAGGGTAGAGTAACTTGTAGGAACTGACGGTTTTGCAAATAGGGCTCCCGGTTAGAGAATTACAGCCGAAACACGTTAATTTCCAACACTTAGGCTCGAAAACGGCCCGCCGGGGGTCCGGAACGGTAAAAAAACGGCCGCGGGAAAATTCCGAAACTGGCACGGGCACTTCGCTCGAGGGTAGAGTAACTTGTAGGAACTGACGGTTCGCAAATAGGGCTCCCGGTTAGAGAATTTCGGCCGAAACACGTTAATTTCCAACACTTAGGCTCGAAAACGGCCCGCCGGGGGTCCGGAATAGGAAACTGCAGCGGGAAAATTCCGATACCGGCACGGGCACTTCGCTCGAGGGGAGAGTAACTTGTAGGAACTGACGGTTCGCAAATAAGGCTCCCGGTTAGAGAATTACGACCGAAACATGTTAATTTCCAACACTTAGGCTCGAAAACTGCCCGCCGGGGGTCCGGAACGGGAAACGGCCGCGGGAAAATTCCAAAACTAGGACGGGCACTTCACTCGAGGGTAGAGTAACTTGTAGGAACAGACGGTTCACAAATAGGGCTCTCGGTTAGAGAATTACGACCGAAACACGTTAATTTCCAAGACTTAGGCTCGAAAACGGCCCGCCGGGGGTCCGAAATCGAAAACGGCAGCGGAAAAATTCCGAAACCGGCACGGGCACTTCGCTCGAGGGTAGAGTAACTTGTAGGAACTGACGGCTCGCAAATAGGGCTCACGATTAGAAAATTACGACCGAAACATGGTAATTTCCAACACTTAGGGTAGAAAACGGCCCGCAGGGGGCCCGGAACTGGAAACGGCCGTGGGAAAGTTCCAAAACCAGCACGGGCACTTCGCTCGAGGGTAAGTAACTTGTAGGAACTGACGGTTCGCAAATAGGGCTCCCGGTTAGAGAATTACGACCGAAACACGTTAATTTCTAACACTTTGGCTCGAAAACGGTCCGCCGGGGGCCTGGAACGGGAAACGGCCGTGGGAAAATTCTGAAACCGGCACGGGCACTTCGCAAGAGGGTAGAGTAACTTGTAGCAACTGATGGTTCGCAAATAGGGCTCCCAGTTAGAGAGTTACTACCGAAACGTGTTATTTTCCAACAATTAGGCTCGCAAACGGCCCGCCGGGGGTCCGGAACGGGGAACGCCCGTGGGAAAATGAAAGTCCTGGGGATCCTTACCCTAGAGGGGGGGGTGAATAGGGTATCTACACTTAATGACTAATTATGGCCAATTTTAATTTCTTTACAATTAACCTAGTCACATGTGATGATTAACAAACAAAATGCGGAAGCTAAAACAAAACAATCACCACAAATCAATCACCACTACACAAGGATTTATAGTGGTTCGGCCTCAATGCCTACATCCACTACCGGCTTGTGTTCCTCACACCCCACCGGATTTCCAATATTATGCTTTTCAAAAGGCTAAGCAATAACCTCTTTAACTATGCTTTTCTAGGCTAAGCAATAACCTTGCAATGTGCTTTTATAGGCTAAGCAATAACCTTTACACAATGCTTTTAAATGGCTAAGCAATAACCTTACAACAATAGATTTTTCTCAAAGAAAGTGTCTTCACAAAACACTCTAAGAGATTACAATTTAAGCTTAATTTAATTGCCTCTTAAATAGGCGAATATGAAAGTGTAAAGCTAACTCACACAACACTCTAAGTAATGCAAAGATGAAAGCTCATGAAGTGTGTGTGTGAATAACTTCAATCAAGATAAAATTAAGTCTAATGAATTTCATGCTTAAAGCATTTCAAAGTTTAAAGCACATAAAAGATATGATTGAAGTCAAATGCAAATCACTTGAACAATTACAAACTTGTGAATGATATGAAAATCTAAAGATCACAAGTTGTATGAAAATGATTAAGACTAATCAAGTGATGCATGTGCAATGTTGTTTTCAAAAACTAATTTAACTAAGGTTTAAATAGATTGAAAACAACAAAGAGAGTTTCAAACAAGTTAATGTATCATGCTATAAAGAAATCAAAGATTTTGGCTAAGCATGATTGACAAAGCTTAAAACAAAACTTGGTTTAAAATCAAGGGTGAAGAATCCAATGACTAAAATCAAAGATTAAGAAAAGAATGGATTCAACACATCATAGTTAATATGCTTAAAAACATTTACCAATAGTTTAGACAAAGTATAAAACATATGATTAACAAAAGGCAAAGCTTACTTGGTGGTTTAACTTCATTAATCCAAGCTTTTGCTTTTCCTAATGACCCATTAGCCTTCTTTAGCTCTTCCCCTTTCTTTGGCCTCAAAGCTCTTCAAGAATGGCTTAAAAATCATCAACTTTGGCCAAAGGAATGAGCTTGCTTTTATAGAAAAAAGCTGCCAACGGATACCTGTCGGTCGACCGACAGGTAGGGTGTCGGTCGACCGACACCTCAACGGTCACTAGGCAACGGTCATGTTTTCGAAAGTTTTCTGACCGTTATACATTTATCGGTTGACCCTCATTTGTCGGTTGACCGACATGGAACCGACGGCTGAACCGACAGCACAAAGATAGTCAACAAGTCGCTGTCTGTTTTTGGAACCGATGAAGCCTCTTGGTTGGCCTCGGTTCCACTATCGGTTGACCGACTGCTTAACGTCGGTTGACCGACAGCCTTAGACAAAAATCCCAACTTTACATATTTCAAAGTATTTTCTTGTGGGGATTTTTGGGCCATTAAACCAAGCTTGGAAACATGATTTTAAATCATCTAAGTGCTTTTAAAATCATGAAACATTAAAAGCCAAATATAATATGAAACTTTAAAACATGGGCTAGCTTGATTTAAGATCTTTTCAAAAACAAATGCATCCAAGATTTAAATCCAAACATGCACAAACTAAGATTTACAATATTTAAAAACAATGCATGTAGAAAATCAGATTTCAAGGTTTTTAACTCAATGCATGTGTGAAAATTCATGAGATGCTAAAATGATAATGCATCCATCAAATTGCAATACACAAAATCCCTAACAAATTCCGAAACCAGCACGGGCACTTTGCTTGAGGGTATAGTAACTTGGAGGAACTGACGGTTCACAAATAGGGATCCCGGTTAGAGAATTACGTCCGAAACATGTTAATTTCCAACACTTAGGCTCGAAAACGGCCCGCCGGAGGTCCGGAACGGGAAACGGCCCGGGAAAATTTTGAAACTAGCACGGGCACTTCGTTCGAGGGTAGAGTAACTTGTAGGAACTGACGGTTCGCAAATAGGGCTCCCGGTTAGAGAATTACGGCGGAAACACATTAATTTCCAACACTTAGGCTCGAAAATGGCCCGCCGGGGGTCCGGAACGGGAAACGCCCGTGGGAAAATTCCGAAACCGGCATGGGAACTTTGCTTGAGGGTAGAGTAACTTGTAGGAACTGACGGTTCACAAATAGGGCTCCCGGTTAGAGAATTACGACCGAAACATGTTAATTTCCAACACTTAGGCTCGAAAACGGCCCGCCGGGGGTCCGAAATGGGAAACGGCCGAGGAAAATTCCAAGACTGGCACGGGCACTTCGCTCGAGGGTAGAGTAACATGTAGGAACTGACGGTTCGCAAATAGGGCTCTCGGTTAGAGAATTACGGTCGAAACGCGTTAATTTCCAACCCTTAGGCTCGAAAACGGCCCACCGGGGGCTCGAAACGGGGAATGGCCACGGGAAAATTCCGAAACTGACACGGGCACTTCGTTCGAGGGGATAGTAACTTGTAGGAGCTGACGTTTAACAAATAGGGCACCCGGTTAGAGAATTACGACCGAAACACGTTAATTTCCAACACTTAGGCTCGAAAACGGCCCGCCGGGGGTCTGGAATGGGAAACAGCGGCGGGAAAACTCCGAAATCGGCACGAGCACTTCGCTCGAGGGTAGAGTAACTTGTACGAACTGACGGTTCGCAAATAGGGCTCCCGGTTAGTAAATTACGACCGAAACATGTTAGTTTCCAACACTTAGGCTCGTAAACAGCCCGCCGGGGGTCCGGAACGGGAAACGGCCGCAGGAAAATTCCGAAACTAGCACGGGCACTTCGCTCGAGGGTAGAGTAACTTGCAGGAACTGACGGTTCGCAAATAGGGCTTCCGGTTAGATAATGACGACCGAAACACGTTAATTTCCAACACTTAGGCTCGAAAACGGCCCGCCGGGGGTCCGGAATGGGAAACGGCAGCGGGAAAATTCCGAAACTGGCTTGGGCACTTCTCTCGAGGGTAGAGTAACTTGTAGGAACTGACGGTTTCGCAAATAGGGCTCCCGGTTAGAGAATTACAGCCGAAACACGTTAATTTCCAACACTTAGGCTCGAAAACGGCCCGCCGGGGGTCCGGAATGGGAAACGGCCACGGGAAAATTCCAAAACCGGCACGGGCACTTCGTTCGAGGGTAGAGTAACTTGTAGGAACTGACGGTTCGCAAATAGGGCTACCGATTAGAGAATTACAACCGAAACACGTTAATTTCCAACACTTTGGCTCGAAAACGGCCCGCCGGGGGTCCGGAATGGGAAACGGCCGCGGGAAAATTCCGAAGCCAGCACAGGCACTTCGCTCGAGGGTAGAGTAACTTGTAGGAACTGACAGTTCGCAAAAAGGGCCGGTTAGAGAATTACGACAGAAACACGTTAATTTCCAACACTTAGGCTCGAAAACGGCCCGCCGGGGGCTCAGAATGGGGACCGGCCGCGGGAAAATTCCGAAACTGGCACGGGCACTTCGCTCGAGGGGAGAGTAACTTGTAGGAACTGACGGTTCGCAAATAGGGCTCCCGGTTAGAGAATTACGACCGAAACACGTTAATTTCCAACACTTAGGCTCGAAAACGGCCCGCCGGGGTCCGGAACAGGAAACGGCCGCGGGAAAATTCCGAAACTGGCACTGGCACTGACACTTCGCTCGAGGGTAGAGTAACTTGTAGGAACTGACGGTTCGCAAATAGGGCTCACGGTTAGAGAATTATGACCGAAACACGTTAATCCCCAACACTTAGGCTTGAAAACGGCCCGCCGGGGGTCCGGAACGGGAAACGGCCGCGGGAAAATTCCGAAACCGGCATAGGCAACTTGCTCGAGGGTAGAATAACTTGTAGGAACTGACGGTTCGCAAATAGGGCTCTTGGTTAGAGAATTACGACCGAAACATGTTAATTTCCAACACTTAGGCTCGAAAACGGCCCGCCGGGGGTCCGGAACGGGAAACGGCCGCGGATAAATTCCAAAACCAGTACGGGCACTTCGCTCGAGGGTAGAGTAACTTGTAGGAACTGACGGTTCGCAAATAGGGCTCCCGGTTAGAGTATTACGACCGAAACACGTTAATTTCCAACACTTAGGCTCGAAAACGGCCCGCTAGGGGTCCGGAACGGGAAACGGCCGCGGGAAAATTCCGAAACCAGCACGGGCACTTCGCTCGAGGGTAGAGAAACTTGGAGGAACTGACGGTTTGCAAATAGGGCTCACGGTTAGAGAATTACGACCGAAACACGTTAATTTCCAACACTTAGGCTCGAAAACGGCCCGCCGGGGGTCTGGAATTGGAAACGGCAGCGGGAAAATTCTGAAACCGGCACGGGCACTTCGGTCGAGGGTAGAGTAACTTGTAGGAACTGACGGTTCACAAATAGGGCTCCCGGTTAGAGAATTAGATATGCCTCAGACCGACCGAACCTAGGTTCCATGCGTCTCAAAAGCAAGTCCAACCATAAAATGGACTCTACAAAAAAAAATCCAATTGATTGACAAATGATATAATTCCATTCATTCATTTATTCTTAACAGAACTGAATCATGAAATCTTTCACACAATTTGCTCATCTCATCTTCTTATCTTGGTCCCATCTCATCATCGATGAAGTAGTGCTTTTTTTTTTTTAAGTGAAGAAGGGATGACAATACCTGTAAATAACTCAAACTTGATGACCCTTTTCGCTTTTGATGAGGATGGCAAAAACTTATAAATTTCTCAAACTTTTAGCCCCTTTTCTTTTAAATGAAAAAGGAATGGCAATACCTGTAAATGACTCTTAACTTGTTGACCCCTTTTGCATTTCCCTCTTAAATCCAAGGGTCCAAAATATCCCTTGGATTTATGTACATAGATCCAAGGGCTCAAAATGTCCCAGATTCAAACACTGCTCTCCCATATTATATAGATTTTACTTTTATGATCAAGTTGTTCACCCAAATCACGATCAGTATTTCTATTTGACTTTGGAACACAAAAGAAAGCTCAAGGAAGAGTTTGGTTGTACAAAAGAAAGCTCAAGGAAGAGTTTGGTTGTCTTTTTTTTTTTACATCTTTCTACTTTCTCTATCTTTTTGATAAAAAAAAATAACTATTTCTCTCTCATCTTTTTGGGTGAAGGTATTTTACTGGGTATTCTATTTTTTTTCTTTCTTTCAGGAATTGAACCATGGACTTTTGCTCAAAAACTTGGTGAGGCAGTCTTTATTCCTGTTGGATGTCCTCATCAAGTTAGAAATCTCAAGGTTTGTAAACGATGAACTTGATATTTTATCACACATGCTTTGGCATTACAAGCTCACCAACTTGGGCAACTTCAATTTTCCACTGCATGGTTCTTGTAATTGTAGAATGATAACTATAGATGTGATTTCAATTGTATAATTCAACTGTTTTACTTGTCGTGAGTGGTCCAATTGATTACTTGGCGACTTGGAGTATCTTCTGAAACTCTTGTTTCCATCTTCAGTCTTGTAAAAAGGAAGCTCTTGACTTTGTCTCACCTGAAAATGTTAATGAATGCATCCGTTTGACTGAAGAGTTCCGTAGACTTCCTTGTGATCACATTGCTAAGGAAGACAAACTAAAGGTAATTGATATTCCTTCTTCATAATGATCAATTCAAATGTATATGCACATCAGTTAGTATCTTCTCTCATGTCCCCACATTTGTTGAAGCCAGTTTTTGAGCAAATATTTAGCTGTATCAGTTGACTTCCTCTGCACTATGATGGTGGTTATCCCATAAATTGACAGCTTAAATTGTTTAGCCCCTGGCTATCTGCTATGTCAAGCTGCATAGACTGCGATCCCTTAACACAAAACATATTTTGCCACCTTTTATGAAGTGATTTTATCTTTATTTTTTATTTTTTATTTTTTTATCTTTTCATGTGAAGCATGTAAAGAAAATGGCTCTTCATGCAATCAACCATGCCGTAAAGGATTTAATGGAGCTTAAGTCCACTGAAAAGTGAGTGGCTTGAAATCTCATGCATATGCTGGGTTTGATTTTATGCTTTAAGGTTACATCTTTCCCATTATACTAATAAGAGAAGTTGTCTAACATCCCGACCCTTAGCCTATATTAATTATAATTAATTGGTTGATTAGTGAGTAAGTGTGTTTAGAGTCTTAGCGAGTCGGGTTTGACGTATGAATCGTGTGGGTGAAATCTCACGTGATTTGGAGTGCGTTTGGGTACAGTGGGGGGTGGTTTGCAATTTTGGGAAGTTTTCAGGGGTTTAATCGAGATTATGAGTTTTTGTGAGTTTGGGTGCATCGGATAGGTCTCGTCATTTCATGAACTTTAGTCTTCAATCGCGTTTCGATTTGACGCGAGGAAGAGGCCCAAATAATCACTTAAGCTAACCATGGACTAAACCCATATTTTACATACTTATCCTAATATAAAGCCCCATCATCCGTTTGACTCATCCCTTCACTCATCTCTATCTCTCTACTTCACTACTATTCATTCTCTCCTTCCCTTCACTACCTCCTTGCCATTAACGACCACCGAAGCTCCATCTTCGCCGGCCAATCATCACTTCTTCTTCCTGAAGCTCCAAGGAACCCAACCATCTACTTTCCTAAGCTTTCCATTGACAACCTATTGAAAGAAAGGCCTCCAAAGCTTTTAACCATAGCTAATCTTCAACCATAGCTAATCTTCATCCTTTTAGTTAGAAATGGATTAGGGAGACTCACTACCACACATTGCGTTCATCTTGTAGATCGATTTTGGGTTGAGAAGCTTCTTTCTCCATTTTTGAGCTTAAAAAGAGATTTCCTCAAATTTCTCCTAATTTGGTTTAGCTCATCATTAAGGCAAGTTAATCTATATATTTATGCTTTGATATGTTGTTTCTTCCTTGGAATGATGATTGAATATGTCTAGATAACCCAATGCTCTAATCTTGATAAACTTGGATTGAAAACATTATGATTTGGGTTAATTGTCTAATGAATTGGATTGGAAATGAAATGGATAGATTGATAGGTTTATAGGACCTGAAATGATGTGGTGTTTTATCCTTGAATGGCTGTGAAACAAGTTTAGGGATTATGGGAATGGAAAGGGACCAAATACACATCAATTACAGAACTAATGTTCTGTAACTGTGTGTTCTCGGTCGACCGGCCAGGGGCCTCGGTCGACCGAAGACACAGGGTCAGGTGCGGACAGCACCTGACCATTTTACTGTTCACAATTTCTACACATTAATGCAGGTCGACCCGGGCTGGACCAGGTCAACCGGGACAACTGCTGGGAACCTTTTGAAGGGTCCTTTTGACCTCTTTTTCTATTGGACTTGTATGGAACCTTGGCTACCTTTTTGGACTCATTTGACTTGATACGAGGAATGTTTTGGGCATGCATTTTCTCGTTGTTATTCCTATTTTCTCGGTCTTTCAACTTATATCAATCTTGAACGGTACGGGACAACGAGATATCCTCTTTTATATCTATGCACGAAGATTGTTTGTTCGGGTATCGCGAATCTTATTCCTTTCGTTGACTGAATAGAGTTGTACGAGATCACAGTAATAACATTGTACCTAGGATTGGATTGTCTATTACTCTTGATTCAGAATCGTACCGTTTGGTACTTCTTACATGAAATGCTCATGTTCCATAGATTGCTTTACTTGCTTTGGTTTGGGAATCACATGATGAACCTAGATGATGACCTAGGATTCCCTTGATGTCTTGTTTATCTTGTATATTGATTAATGGAAGTGTTGAGATTAGGCGGCTTTGATTGTAAAAGCTTGATGAGGGCTACTTATGGTATTGATAAATTGATGGTATTGATATTAAAGAAGCTTGCTTGTATTGTCTTGACCCTTGATTTGATAATGGAAGGTTGTCCCTCAATTGTTAATGAATCTTGTTCATGCAAGAAAGCCTAGTCCATCACTATTAATTGTTTAGGAATCTTGTGTCAGGCACTACTCTGCTGTATATCGCCCAACACAGATGGGGCACCACCTGTGTTAGGACCTTGATGAATGTTTGTACAGTGTGACTTGTTACTTGATGGTTTTTATTTATTTGCCGGGTCATTACCATGCCACTTGCTTATTTAGCCGGGAATTATCCTGTGCCACTTGTTTTGCCGAGATTTATCTTGTGCCACTTGTTTGACAGTTTTTATCCATGCCACTTGATATCTGTAACGCCCCAAAATCCGGGCGCCTCGAATCTCGGGGCGCTACGAGAAAGTACCTAAGAGATGCGGAAAATCCAATAATATAATCAAGTGTGAATCTCATATGAGCAGGTAAATGGACAAGGCCCTAAAATTTTGTTTCACTTTAAAAGATTACAAGGTACTTTCCATAATTAAACTAACTATTTAGTCCTAGGCCAACACGGCCAGCTACAAGAAAAGGAAAGAATAGAGATCTATATGATAGACGCCTCACGATGCACCAAATGCATCATTCTCTGAACCCTGCGGCAACGGATCAGTCGCCAAACAAACCACCAATCAAGAAAGCGGAAGAGAAGATACCTGAAAACACCAAGGATTGGGTCAGGCTCGATGAGCCAGGCAAATAGGCATGTTTAGATGGCAATACATTATATAATTAGATAGGAAAGAGGACCATACCTGATCCCAGCTGTACCTGCATGATTAGTATCTCGATAATAATATAGAATATCAGAGTGCAACAGAAAACGGTGTAGAGTGTAGTGCATAAACGAAAATCGAGATATTGATATAACAGATGTTTGATACAACCTAACAAGTAGATAAGAGAAGCCATCAAAACATCAGATAAACCACACAAGCACATCAGAGTCATCAGTAGCAGAAGTAAACAGAGGAAGTGACATTACCATAGTCGTATCCATCGCATCCAGATCCAACCGTATCAACGGCGGCAGTTAAAGGCAATAAACAATGATATCCATAATATATAATATTCATACATCCAATATACATACATAGAAGCACACAAAGGTACGTCCACAGTTGAAGTACAAAGGACGTGGGGGTCAGAGCCAGCCCATCGTCATCGTTCCAACAACTGTCGATTGACACCAACCATGGGGGTCATAGCCACCCACAGTTGTCGTCACGTCGAATAAGAGCGTACAAGAATCCATCAATGTCCATAGTTACAGCCAAGTCACAGCCATTGGTCTTACGTGCTATCTCAACCAATAATATCCATAGCCACGGCCAAGTCCCAGTCATTGGACTTACGTGCTATATTAACCAACAATATCCATAGCCACGGCCAAGTCCCAGTCATTGGACTTACGTGCTAGATCAATATCGCCGTCCATCCATACACCCGGTCCGAGCGCCGGCGGTCTCAGTACCCCACCCACACCTGGTACCCTACTGTGTCAATCACATCACAATATCAATGTCCATGCCGGCATCATAACCCTCGGCAGACTAATCTATATCAATGTCCATGCCGGCATCATAACCCTCGGCAGACCAATCGTACAACCACACATCTACAGATCACTAGGTGGGGGTACTCCGAACTAGATAGCCTTATTATCCTTAATATGAGATGATAATAGTCAAGGGTACGAGGCACGGAGTTCGGGTATAGCTAGTCCATCCTTGTGGTTCTCAACAGTTAATAATGCATACCCTTGTAAACTCCGCTTCTCTATACGTTTAATTAGTATTATCTCAATATACAGTCCGTCTATTAGTATCTACCGTTAAGTTCCCAATATTACCGGTCAGGACTTCAAGTGCCATGTCCTGACATCTCATCCAATACGAACCGTAATCATGGATCAGAGCCTAAGTGCAATGCCCTGATTTATAGTACCTCTCAAGGCCTACATCCAAGGTTCGGAATTCTACCAGCCAGCCTTAGTGTCCGTTTCATCAACATAGATACCACATATTCCTAATCCATCGTTGATTGCTGCCCCTCTATTCAGGTCCAAGGTCCCACTTCACCTAAGACAGTGATCACGGAGTCCCAGATGCTTATTAAGTATCCTTGGTGCTTCTGTAGGTATTTAGCATCATAAGACATCCATAACCCTTGAATCAGGTTCCGTTTTACAACCCAAGACCCTACTTAGATGGCTACACGGGTCAAGGTTAAGCCCGGCCCTTTGACTCGCGTATAGCGTATCCCAAATAGTCCAAATGGAAGGTCAACGGGGCCCACACATGATCAAATCATAAAAGGGTACAAATCTGGGAAATGTCAATGTATACACTGAGCTCGGCCAACCAGGCTCTGAGCTCGACCAACTGTTCTGAGCTCGGCCAACTAGGCACTGAGCTCGGCTAACCTGCACTGAGCTCGACCAACTGTTCCGAGTTCGGCCAACTAGGCACTGAGCTCGGCTAACCTGCTCTGAGCTCGACCAATTGTTCTGAGTTCGGCCAATTAGGCACTGAGCTCGGCTAACCTGCTCTGAGTTCGGCCAACCAGGCACTGAGCTCGGCTAACCTGCTCTGAGCTCGGCCTGCCTAGCTGAATACTGATGCAAGTACCGTAATTCCTGGATTTCTCCCTTTTCATTCCAATATTCACCAGACACTTCCAAACATCAAACACATCTCCTATATCATGATCTCATCACAAGTGGGCCATTGATCTTCCAAATGGGGGATTCTCATCCATCAATGGCCAAATACACATAAAAAGAGCTTAGACTAACAATTCTATACATCTTATCATCCAATCAACCATCCCAATACAGAAATCATGCCAAACATCCATAAAAGACGGTAATTACCAATCTAAGCATGTTAATCAATTTAATTAAAGAATCTAAGCATGTCTACTTGCCTTTCGTTGGAGATGCCCAAATCCAAAAGCACTAGCTCAAAGCCCAACAAATCAAACCTAAGGAATAATTAGCAAAGTAAAACTAAATTAAAAACATAAATTAAAAGAAAGGGAAGCTCTAAGCTATCTTAACACAACTCCACACCCAAAGCACATAAACCAAACCTAGGGAAAGGGGAGCTTACCAAACAGAGAAGGGAATGGAGTGGTGGCTTGCAAATTAGAGATGGGAAGCTCGCGGGGTCCACACGAAGATGATGGTGATCGGAGGTTGTGGGGCCCACTTGATTGGTGGCCCACTAAATTAGTGGTGATGATGGTGGCCCACTAGGATGCAAGAAGGAGAAGACAGAATGGAAGAAAGAAAGAAATGGAGCAAGAAAGAGAGAGAACAGAGAGAGAATTAAAGAGAGAAAGATAATGTGAGATGGTGATGATGGGTGGTGCTCAGTCATGTGGACAGTGAGTGAAGTGAGTGAGGGAGATGAGAGAAAAGAGTGAAACAGTGAAGGGGAAAAATGGGGAAAACCGAGAGAGAAAGAAATGGAGAATTAGAGAGAAAAAAGTGAGACAGTGAAGGGGAAGAATGGGGAAAACAGAGAGAGAGAGAGAGAGGGAAAGAAATGGAAAATAGAGAGAAATGGAGGGGCTGGGTAATTTCGTTGGCTGGGAGGAGTGAGAGAGGATTAAGGGAGAAGGAGAAAACAGAGAAAGGAAACAGAGAAACAGGGAAGAAGAAGAAACGAAAAATGGAGAAAAGAGAGGTGGAGTGGCTGCCAGTGATCGAGGAGATCGTCCACGGCGATGGCGATGGCGCCGTGCTCGGAGTCCGGCAGTGGGCGGCAAGGGTTGGGAGAAGAAGAGATGGATGAGGAGATGAGGGAAAGGAGAAAGGAGAAGAGAGAGGAGAAGAGAGGTGGCCGGCGTCGTGGCGGCGTGGTCCGGCGGCGAGAGGCAGCAAGCCGAGAGGGAGGGAGAGAGAACGAGAGAGATGAGAGGAAGAGAGGAATGAGAGAAATGGAGATGGAGGGGCTGCTGTGTTGTGTTGGTGTGGAGTGAATGAGAAGAGAGGGGAAAGGGTCTCCATCGTGACCTAGAATAGGGAATGGGGAAAAAGGGGAAAATGAGACGGGGGGTGTGATGAGAGTGAGATGAGTGAGGTGGGGCTCACATGGGATTAAGGTGGGTAGGGTTTGACTAAGGTGCCCTCATAATAATGGGTAATGGGTTAGGCCATGGGTAGTTGGGTCATCCTAAGGTTAAATTCACAATTCTCCAAGGGAAGCCCATCTGTAATTAGGATAACCTATGGTTGACTTGGTCAAATTGGGTCCCACTAGGTATGTCTAGGGACGGGTCCTCACATTCCTCACTCCTAAAACTCATTTGGTCCCCAAATGAAAACAATTACTTCTAAACTTCTAAGGTCTCTACTATAACCAACTATGAAGAATGAGAGTTAAACTACCCAGCCAACACTCGGAATAGCTAGTCTTAACTAGGAGGGATACTAGAACTATTCTTCTAACAAAACAGGTTACAAACAACAACTAGTTAAATAACAATCCACACTACAATCAACAAGTAGTAAAACAGAAATACAAGTCACAATCAACAACTGGCAAGATTGGAGAATCTGGCCTTCTAACACTCTAGGATACTAACAGACAGCTAGCAAAACAACCAAGGTTTACCTTCTGACACTCTAGAATACTAGACCTCGACTATTTGGTCGATGGGATCTGGACATCTAACATTCTAGTTTTCTAACAAGGTCGGCTACTCAACTCTGCCCAGTTCAGGGCATCTCACACTCTTAACTCCAATAGGTCCGACTAGGGGTGTCGCACACCCCTCACTCCTAGGAACTGACTATGGGTGTCTCACATCTCAATCTCAAAAGGAACAACTAGGTTGTATCACACTCTCCTCACTTCTAAAGGACTAGTCCGAGGTGTCTCACTCCTCGGATACTACAAGGACTATCTAGGGGTGTCGCACACCCCTCACTCCTAAGGAACAACCCGGATGTTTCACACCCTGCTCCTAAAGATCTAACTCGGAGTGTCTCGCACTCCTCATTCTAATAGAACTAACTTTGGGTATCATACTCCTTTGACTCTAAAAGGATTGACTAGAGGTGCCGCACACCTCTCACATCTACAGGAATGATAGCTCGGGGTCTCTCAGCTCCACACTACTAACTAAAAAGGTTAGCTCAGGTATCATTCACCTTGAGCTGCTAAAAGGGTAACTAGGGGTGTCACACACCCCTCACTCCTAAAGAACTATCTCGGGATGTCTCACAATTCCCGACTCTAAAAAGGACAACACGGGGTATTACATACCCCTCACTCCTAAATGGGACATTAGGATATCTAAGAAGCAACAATCAATCATTCACACAATATTAAGAGCACACACATTACAAGGATCCTAAGCACAACAACAACAAGGGATCTAAGCACACCAACCATAATAGATAAAGCGAACCTCCGAAAAAGTTGACCTCAGAGTCACTGCTCGCTAGGGAAATCAGGCTGATGTCTCTCACCAATCAGAAGTGCTGCAGAACTGTCCGGATAACCCCAAGCTGGCTGAAACTGATCCTGTGTCTGCGGGTATAGGGGCCACTGCTGAATAGGCTGCACCTCGAGTACTGTACTGGTGGGAATCTCAGGTGATGGAAGTGTATGAGTCTGCTGGCGGTGTCCTGAAGTACGGTTCCTCTTCCTTGGACAGTTGCGAGCCTTGTGTCTAAAGCTTCCACACACATAGCATGCTCCTGACCGTCTCCGATGCTCACTGGTCTCACAGCCTCTGCGATAGCGCTGCTGTCTCTGCTGAAACTCCCAATCAATCCACAGCTGCTCATCACCTTGGACTGCCTCATCTTCATCCTCTTTTGGATACACTTGCAACATCTTCGTCTGCTCGGAAGCTCTTTGTTGGGCTAAGGCTACCCTGTGAAGAGCGTTCTCCACCCATATCTCCCTTTCCACATAAGCCTCATACGTGGGGAGCTCTATAGGAGTCATGTGCAACTGGATGTCCGCTCGAAGACCGTCTACAAAGCGTCTGATCTTCTCTGATGTTGCAGTGATAAGTCTCCCAGCAAATCGTGATAAACGGATGAACTGTGCCTCATACTCCATAACTGTCATGTCTTCCTGAAGTAGTTGCTCAAACTCCCGAAGCTTCTGAGATCTGACGGGTGCTGGGATGAACTTCCGGAGAAATTGCTCCTTGAATGTCTCCCAAGCTACTGCATCGTCCATGTCTATATAAGGAACTCTCACTGTCATCCACCATAACTCAGCTACATCCCGGAACACGTAGGTCACTAGCTGTACTCGCTGTCTGCCGGTACACGGAAGCATCCTGAAGATCCGCTCCATCTCAATAATCCATGAATCTGCCTCCATCGGGTCTCCACATCCACTAAACTCTGAAGGTCTCCTCTTACGGAACCTCTCGAATAGCTCGTACGGATCTAGCTCATGCGGTGCAACAACCGGTGGGAACTGCGAAGTCTGCGGCTGTTGGGTCATACGGTTAAGAATCTCCGACATCTGAGTGTTGATCCTGGTCTGAGATTGCACAAACTGCTCAAATCTGTCCTCTATGGTGCCCTGACTACCCCTATCTGAACCATGCTGCTGTGACATGATCTGCAATTAAACATTTTTAGAACAAACAAACACAATGACAAAGACAAACAACAAACCATCATCGCGTTACCAGTCTAAGTCTACCCAATCCTCACATCGAATCCTAAGAGTTGCTAAGTATTTTAGTTGTCCGAGAACCGTAAAAGCTCTGATACCAAAATGTAACGCCCCAAAATCCGGGCGCCTCGAATCTCGGGGCGCTACGAGAAAGTACCTAAGAGATGCGGAAAATCCAATAATATAATCAAGTGTGAATCTCATATGAGCAGGTAAATGGACAAGGCCCTAAAATTTTGTTTCACTTTAAAAGATTACAAGGTACTTTCCATAATTAAACTAACTATTTAGTCCTAGGCCAACACGGCCAGCTACAAGAAAAGGAAAGAATAGAGATCTATATGATAGACGCCTCACGATGCACCAAATGCATCATTCTCTGAACCCTACGGCAACGGATCAGTCGCCAAACAAACCACCAATCAAGAAAGCGGAAGAGAAGATACCTGAAAACACCAAGGATTGGGTCAGGCTCGATGAGCCAGGCAAATGGGCATGTTTAGATGGCAATACATTATATAATTAGATAGGAAAGAGGACCATACCTGATCCCAGCTGTACCTGCATGATTAGTATCTCGATAATAATATAGAATATCAGAGTGCAACAGAAAACGGTGTAGAGTGTAGTGCATAAACGAAAATCGAGATATTGATATAACAGATGTTTGATACAACCTAACAAGTAGATAAGAGAAGCCATCAAAACATCAGATAAACCACACAAGCACATCAGAGTCATCAGTAGCAGAAGTAAACAGAGGAAGTGACATTACCATAGTCGTATCCATCGCATCCAGATCCAACCGTATCAACGGCGGCAGTTAAAGGCAATAAACAATGATATCCATAATATATAATATTCATACATCCAATATACATACATAGAAGCACACAAAGGTACGTCCACAGTTGAAGTACAAAGGACGTGGGGGTCAGAGCCAGCCCATCGTCATCGTTCCAACAACTGTCGATTGACACCAACCATGGGGGTCATAGCCACCCACAGTTGTCGTCACGTCGAATAAGAGCGTACAAGAATCCATCAATGTCCATAGTTACAGCCAAGTCACAGCCATTGGTCTTACGTGCTATCTCAACCAATAATATCCATAGCCACGGCCAAGTCCCAGTCATTGGACTTACGTGCTATATTAACCAACAATATCCATAGCCACGGCCAAGTCCCAGTCATTGGACTTACGTGCTAGATCAATATCGCCGTCCATCCATACACCCGGTCCGAGCGCCGGCGGTCTCAGTACCCCACCCACACCTGGTACCTACTGTGTCAATCACATCACAATATCAATGTCCATGCCGGCATCATAACCCTCGGCAGACTAATCTATATCAATGTCCATGCCGGCATCATAACCCTCGGCAGACCAATCGTACAACCACACATCTACAGATCACTAGGTGGGGGTACTCCGAACTAGATAGCCTTATTATCCTTAATATGAGATGATAATAGTCAAGGGTACGAGGCACGGAGTTCGGGTATAGCTAGTCCATCCTTGTGGTTCTCAACAGTTAATAATGCATACCCTTGTAAACTCCGCTTCTCTATACGTTTAATTAGTATTATCTCAATATACAGTCCGTCTATTAGTATCTACCGTTAAGTTCCCAATATTACCGGTCAGGACTTCAAGTGCCATGTCCTGACATCTCATCCAATACGAACCGTAATCATGGATCAGAGCCTAAGTGCAATGCCCTGATTTATAGTACCTCTCAAGGCCTACATCCAAGGTTCGGATCTACCAGCCAGCCTTAGTGTCCGTTTCATCAACATAGATACCACATATTCCTAATCCATCGTTGATTGCTGCCCCTCTATTCAGGTCCAAGGTCCCACTTCACCTAAGACAGTGATCACGGAGTCCCAGATGCTTATTAAGTATCCTTGGTGCTCCTGTAGGTATTTAGCATCATAAGACATCCATAACCCTTGAATCAGGTTCCGTTTTACAACCCAAGACCCTACTTAGATGGCTACACGGGTCAAGGTTAAGCCCGGCCCTTGACTCGCGTATAGCGTATCCCAAATAGTCCAAATGGAAGGTCAACGGGGCCCACACATGATCAAATCATAAAAGGGTACAAATCTGGGAAATGTCAATGTATACACTGAGCTCGGCCAACCAGGCTCTGAGCTCGACCAACTGTTCTGAGCTCGGCCAACTAGGCACTGAGCTCGGCTAACCTGCACTGAGCTCGACCAACTGTTCCGAGTTCGGCCAACTAGGCACTGAGCTCGGCTAACCTGCTCTGAGCTCGACCAATTGTTCTGAGTTCGGCCAATTAGGCACTGAGCTCGGCTAACCTGCTCTGAGTTCGGCCAACCAGGCACTGAGCTCGGCTAACCTGCTCTGAGCTCGGCCTGCCTAGCTGAATACTGATGCAAGTACCGTAATTCCTGGATTTCTCCCTTTTCATTCCAATATTCACCAGACACTTCCAAACATCAAACACATCTCCTATATCATGATCTCATCACAAGTGGGCCATTGATCTTCCAAATGGGGGATTCTCATCCATCAATGGCCAAATACACATAAAAAGAGCTTAGACTAACAATTCTATACATCTTATCATCCAATCAACCATCCCAATACAGAAATCATGCCAAACATCCATAAAAGACGGTAATTACCAATCTAAGCATGTTAATCAATTTAATTAAAGAATCTAAGCATGTCTACTTGCCTTTCGTTGGAGATGCCCAAATCCAAAAGCACTAGCTCAAAGCCCAACAAATCAAACCTAAGGAATAATTAGCAAAGTAAAACTAAATTAAAACATAAATTAAAAGAAAGGGAAGCTCTAAGCTATCTTAACACAACTCCACACCCAAAGCACATAAACCAAACCTAGGGAAAGGGGAGCTTACCAAACAGAGAAGGGAATGGAGTGGTGGCTTGCAAATTAGAGATGGGAAGCTCGCGGGGTCCACACGAAGATGATGGTGATCGGAGGTTGTGGGGCCCACTTGATTGGTGGCCCACTAAATTAGTGGTGATGATGGTGGCCCACTAGGATGCAAGAAGGAGAAGACAGAATGGAAGAAAGAAAGAATGGAGCAAGAAAGAGAGAGAACAGAGAGAGAATTAAAGAGAGAAAGATAATGTGAGATGGTGATGATGGGTGGTGCTCAGTCATGTGGGCAGTGAGTGAAGTGAGTGAGGGAGATGAGAGAAAAGAGTGAAACAGTGAAGGGGAAAAATGGGGAAAACCGATAGAGAAAGAAATGGAGAATTAGAGAGAAAAAAGTGAGACAGTGAAGGGGAAGAATGGGGAAAACAGAGAGAGAGAGAGAGAGGGAAAGAAATGGAAAATAGAGAGAAATGGAGGGGCTGGGTAATTTCGTTGGCTGGGAGGAGTGAGAGAGGATTAAGGGAGAAGGAGAAAACAGAGAAAAGAAACAGAGAAACAGGGAAGAAGAAGAAACGAAAAATGGAGAAAAGAGAGGTGGAGTGGCTGCCAGTGATCGAGGAGATCGTCCACGGCGATGGCGATGGCGCCGTGCTCGGAGTCCGGCAGTGGGCGGCAAGGGTTGGGAGAAGAAGAGATGGATGAGGGAGATGAGGGAAAGGAGAAAGGAGAAGAGAGAGGAGAAGAGAGGTGGCCGGCGTCGAGAGGCAGCAAGCCGAGAGGGAGGGAGAGAGAACGAGAGAGATGAGAGGAAGAGAGGAATGAGAGAAATGGAGATGGAGGGGCTGCTGTGTTGTGTTGGTGTGGAGTGAATGAGAAGAGAGGGGAAAGGGTCTCCATCGTGACCTAGAATAGGGAATGGGGAAAAAGGGGAAAATGAGATGGGGGGTGTGATGAGAGTGAGATGAGTGAGGTGGGGCTCACATGGGATTAAGGTGGGGTAGGGTTTGACTAAGGTGCCCTCATAATTAATGGGTAATGGGTTAGGCCATGGGTAGTTGGGTCATCCTAAGGTTAAATTCACAATTCTCCAAGGGAAGCCCATCTGTAATTAGGATAACCTATGGTTGACTTGGTCAAATTGGGTCCCACTAGGTATGTCTAGGGACGGGTCCTCACAATATCTCCACCACAACTCAATGTGAGTATGGGAGGGCAATGACACTATCCCATGGTAATTAGCATATGTGGACTGCCTATCTTGTTATATTGTTAATGATTCGTTTACTATGTACTTTTTATGTCTGAAATGCATATGTTTCTATTGAACTTGTCTCTTGTTTACTCTAATTTGATATGCATGTCTTGTTGTCATTTATCTATACATTGCTTTGCCAATCATCGTGTTGATGATGCTACTCTTGGTGCATAGGTACCGAGCCCTTCTATCCCGAGGAGGAGACGACGGAAGAGCCTGATGACTTCTTAGACTATAGTATGGATGGCATTGTGTAGCCGTACTGGCTCAGTATTTGAGAGCCTTCATGTTTATCTTAATAGATTCATTTTGTACTTTTGTTATCTTTTGATTAGGCCCAGGTTTTCATGTGGCCTAAAGTTGTAATTAATACTTTATATGTTTAAACTCTGAACTTTAGTTATGATATTCAGTTATTGCTCTTAAACTACACTTCTTTAAGATACCATTTGTATTTTTAAAGCTTCCGCTAATGATTGTTTATAATTGAGGAAATATTTATACCTCACAGCGGTCTTCGATCCAATTGGGACACGATTGGGGCTAAGTTATATTTGACTTATGTTGGAAAAAGTTTTAATTAGCCCTAATCTCACGTATAACCCTGGTTTAAATTTTGGGGACGTGACAAGTGGTATCAGAGCATTACTGGTTTCTAGATTTAAAAACAAGTAGAAACTAAGACGTGTGAGGATTGGATTCTTATTTTGGGTATCTTAGCTTTTGTAGATTGTATAGTTTGTTTGCTAGATTGAGTACCATAGGACTAACGTTTCTTATGTTTCAGGATGGCTGGCAGAAATATGTGTTCTAACAGTACTGGTAACCCGGAAAGTAGCAATGCTAATGCTACTGACAGTGATTCTATGGAAGGTAGATTCAACAAGCTGATGCAAGCCTTTATGGCTTCTCAAGAAGCACAGACTCAGATGATGGCTGTATTACAGAGGCTAGTTCCGGCTACACAGGTTATTATGCCAGCAAGGGTAGTAGATCGTAATGATGTGTTTGATAAATTTAAGAAGAGGAATCCGCCAGAATTTTTTGGGAATGAGGATCCGCTTGACGCTGATGAGTGGGTTGTACAGATAGAGAAGATATTTGATGTCTTCAAGTGCACAGGAAAGGAGCGGGTTCAACTAGCAGCTTATATGCTTTAAGGCACAGCAGAAATGTGGTGGAAATCAGTCTAGACTCCTTTTGTTTCAGTTGAGGATGAGACTGCATGGACATATTTTAGTACATTGTTTCGTACTAAGTTTATTCCACCCCACATTACAGCACTGACGATAGCAGAGTTTGAGACCCTTCAGCAGGGAGAAGACTCAGTTCAGATTTACAAACAGTGGTTCACTAACCTATCCCGGTTTGCACCATCTCTGGTGAAGACCGAAGAGGATAAGGTTATGAGGTTTATTAGGGGACTGAACCCCAACATCAAAGAAATGGTGACCAGTGTTACTTTGACCACCTATGAGGAAACCCTCAAGCGGGCTTACTGGGCTGAGGAGTCCATCAAGGAGAAAGCCCGTTACAATCAGAACCTTAGGCAGACTCAGACTCAGGACAAGAGTCATATATAAGATATCAGCAGCAATACCAGCAACGCCCACAGCAACAATATTAACAGCGTTCGCAGTAGCAATATCAGCAGCAGGCCAAGAGGCCTCGGTCAGAACAAGGGAGGAGATCAGCATGTATCCACTGTGGTAAGGGTCATCTGTCGTCAAATTGTAGGGTCGTATCAGGAGCATGTTTTAAGTGTGGTCTGCAAGGCCACCAAGTCAAGGATTGCCCTAGGAAGCAAGGGCAAAGTGTGAAGAATATATCTCCACGACCACTAATTGCAGCACAGCCATTGAGGCAGACACCCTAGCAGCAGCAGTAGCTTAGATTGCCAGTACCACCATAAATAGGCAATGCTACTCCCAAAAAATGAAATCTTGTCAGAATCAAATAAAAACTGCAAGATTCTTCAAGACAGCCAAAAGAGGAGTACACAAGAAGTTTCGGGCCATTTCGAAATCATTTGGCCTAACTTCGCTTCTCCAACAGCTAAAAAGGAGCTCCCGACGGCAAAAGCATCGGAAACACCAAATCTTCGATCAGAGCCTATGGATGGTCTCAAAATACATCCAAAAGGCTCCACGTCAAGTTCCAAGTCAAACCGACAACGTTTAACCCTACATCAACGCTCGAACAGCTAAATCAAGCCTCTCGGCGGCGAGAACCACCGAGGCCATCACTCATCAGACAGAGCACATGACCGACTTCAAAATGCTTACAAAGGGCTACACGTCAAGTTTCAGGTCATTTCGACAACATTTGACTAGGCTTTGACATTCGGAAGCCAAATCAGGCCTCTCGGTGGCGAAGCTCCCCGGGACCATGGTTTCCAGGACAGAGCCTATGGATCATCTTAAAATGACTCCAATAGGTTCCCTGTCAAATTTCAAGTCAATCGGACATCGGTTGACCGCACATCAAGCCGCGACATCTTCATCGCGACAAAAAACAAGTCTACTGGCGATAGTGTTGGGATTGGTGTATGCCCTAAAGCCCACTAGCTGCACTCTCATTTTTTGTTACTGGATATTTACTGGTTATTTAATGGAATGACTCTTTTATGCTTAAACATGTATATATGTATGGTTGTGTAAAGCCCATTGTTTCTAGTAAATAAATTAGGTGTGTAGTGTCTACGCACAGATAGGTCTAATTCATGGACACTGGAAACAACATATTTGTTCATAACTGAGAGATGGAGTTGGGCACTTCATCTTGGTATAAGTTATAATGAGAGACTCTCATGTATTCAGGGTGACTTACCTAAGTCATGGGAGGGCTTTCCCGGATTTATCTCATTAGTGCATATGCAATGCATTGAACAGGACCATGGTAGGTGTGATATCTAAAATAGTACTATCACAGAGAGAGAGATCAAGTCACCTCATGCTACTGAGTGACTGGTGCTCTTAATCTTGAGCATTTGTGGATGAACTGACGAAGTCAAGTTCTTGTGCTTTAATTTATTATGGGTGAGATTCCTTTCATGGGTCAACAGCTCTGTGTTTTGGGTACTCGGATTTGATTAGTTGGGACGTGCAGATGCAATATAGAATCTACGCCATCTAATGATGGAATGATCGTCCCCTTAGAATTATCCGATTAATCATCAAAATCTAAGATCTTAGTATATGGATGTTCCATATGGATATTGAACTTGTGGGTCGCTCCCTGGACCAAGAGAATGATATCTGGATGATGATTATGTTAAGGATATGAAGTTCTAAGGTTTAGATGTAATCGGGAAGGTTGATAGTACATGTGATAACCTGACTCGATTATGGATGTTACATAGAGGGGCATTCAGGTCATTACACTTAGTAGGTCGAAGACAACCGTCATTTTATGATGAGCTTATTATATTATATATTTGTCCTTGGAGTTCAACCATAACTCTTTAGTGGAATGAGTTAAGGTTAAAATGGTCTTAATGTTGCTATGGGTTTAGCATGGACATTTTGGTTATTTTGGGAGCCAATGGCAAATATATCTTTTGGTCCCTTCTCTAGTCACTTACCAAGATTGGCATGGTTTCCTAAAATGTTTAGATAACATTTGGATGAATTATTTTAGTGGAAAAATAATTTTGAGTTTAAATTCAAATAGGCCTTTGATGGCATACATGAATTTAATTCTAGATAAATTGTATGTGGGCCATGGTGTGCATTATCATAAGGGACGTCCATAATAGGATTTCCATGGGTAAGGTTTCCAGTTTTGAGTAGGTCTCTCTACTTGGAAGGTTGGACTCCTCTTTGGATTAGTATTCCTATGAGAAAGTTTCCTTTTTGGATTAGAAACTTAAATTGGTAAGTGTTGTACAACTAGGATTACTAATTGCATGGGAAGTTCTTTAGTTTCCTTTTCTTATTAGAGTGTTTCTAAAAGGAAATAAATCTTTAGATTATACTTTCCTTTTAGGACATCTTTGAGAATAAGGAGAGATAACTTTTTGGGAAAGCTACCATAAAGTTTCTATAAAAGAAACCATACAAGCTCTTGGACGTCCAACATAGGAAAAATAAATGCTCCCACACGTCCAGCCTTGGGTGCTTTCATTCTTCATTGAAGAAAGCTTTAGGTCTGAGATTTTTCCTTGGAAAAATAGTTCTCAATTCCTAGATTAAGATCCCACCATCTTAGCCAATCAGATTTGGAAGTGAGATAGAGGAGAAGATCAAAGGCAACACTACTGCAGGAAATTCCAGCAACTTGTTAGCTAGTTGCAAGTCTGAGTTCGGGCCTTTGGATCTATTTTTTCAGAGATTTGAAGTCTACAAATCTTCGAGGTAATAGTCTTCTTCTTTCTCCTTTAATTATACACTTGTTGGTCATGAATTCATGGAGTTCTTATGCGATCTCTATGGCTGATTTATGCTGCCAAAATCAGATTTTTTAAAATCTGTCATGTTACAAATTAGCCATGAATGTCTTTCGTTAATTAAGATCTGAATCGCAGTTTCTTTCAGATAGGACCCCAAACGGCTTCAAAACTCAAACAAAAGCCTATGGTTGGTCTTATTTATTGCTCAGGAGGCTTCACCCGAATCTTCAGGTCATTCCGACATCGTTTGACCTAGTTTCAGCTTCTGACGGAAAATCGGCTGCTCTACGCGACAAAGTCTTCGGCTTTCCAGGAAAATTGGAAACTTTGCACTCCAAAATGCAAGGATTCTTGTCAAGTTTTCTACAGGGAAATCAGGCCAATAAATGATCAAAATTTTCAAAAAAAAATACAAAAGAAAAAAGAATCAAAAAACATAAAAAACAGCTGCAAAACGGGACAAAAGGGGGAAAATCCAGGAAAATTGGAAACTTTGCACTCCAAAATGCAAGGATTCTTGTCAAGTTTTCTACAGGGAAATCAGGCCAATAAATGATCAAAAATTTCAAGAAAAAATACAAAATAAAAAAGAATTGAAAAACATAAAAAACAGCTGCAAAACAGGACAAAAGGGGGAAAATCCCCCAGGGTCGCCTGCGACCATGGAGCCCGGAATCGCCGGGTTGGCCCCGGAAGGCCCATTTTTCGTCATTTTTCAGCGATTTGAAGCTTCCTACTCCTGGGATTTTCCAAAATTCATACTTTTGAGGCGCCAGATCCTCTGACATCCGTCAAAATCATGAGTCAATCGTCAAGAGTATCAAAGTCAACATTGATCGCCAACCGGTCAACCAAAAAAGTGTGCTTTCTACCCGACCGATCGAGAAATCGATAGGACAAATGACACCGACCTGTTGTTGGCAATCAATACCTGAAGTTACATGGTCATCTGATGTCGATCTACATGAAGATCTATTGATGATCATCGCCAGAAGAATCCCAAAAGACGTGGCACGGCCCGCGACTCTTCAACTGCTTGGCGGCCACTTAATGCAATTAATTGGCTAGCTTTATTGCAGTCATTAATTCATTTCTTTGGACGGCCCAATCAGAAGCAAGCATCCGGGAGTTACAAGTCAATTGATTCATGGCATTTAACCCATGAAACTCCTCCCATCATGGCGATTAAATGCCCTCAATCTCCACCGGCCAATCAGAAGCCAAGAAAAAGGAGTTACAAAATAAAGGAATTAAACCCTGTAACTCCTTCCATTATGCGGCTTAATGATAACAAAATCCCATAAACTCTCCTAAATGGCTACCAAGAGCCTATAAATAGGAGAGCATCCCAAGCATTCTAGATAGACTTCGGAAAATCCGGAAATCCAGATAAAAAAAAGGCATCAGAAAACTAAGAGAAAGAAAGAGAGAAAACTCTGCGAAAGTTCTGCACCGGCCACCACTATAAGGTGACAAAAGTCCCTTGGGGGGTACCCCCAAGGTCCTTGCCTTCTCCTTCTGCCTCCAATGGCTTAGACGTGGCTTTTCAGCCCCTCTACTTAGCTTTTTATTGGACATATGACCTCCTTTTGGTCTTTGTCCTCTAAAAACCTGAGGTTATAGCCAAGCCCAGCGAATCAAGAGCATCATCTGTTCTCATATGCATGGACGATGGCGAAGTCCACACATGGCTTGCGACCGTCAATCTGAACGTGTCCCCCACAATCTCTTGAGAAGTTAGATCCTCATTTTCTTGCTTTTCATTGTAGTTTGTATTTTTTTAGAAGAGACAAAAATCACAATTCTTTTCTTTCATTATTGATAAGAATTGTAAATCGGCTATAAACGCCAAAATCGGCTATAAATGCAAAAAACGGCAATAAATGCCAAAATCGGCTATAAATGCCAAAAAATCGCCTTTCATGGAAAATCAAGAAAAATGTCTCTTTTCTTAAATATATGTGCAATGGAAAACTTGAAAGAAGTTGATTTCCTTTTTTACTTGCGAAGGTCGATCTCCGGATCACCACTTGCAATTCCAAGTAAAATAGAAAATCTGGCACACACACACAAAAAAATGTTGATACCCGCTTCTGCCCCACCGGGCGCGAAAGTTTCGTTCCCAATGGACTCCCACAATAGCCGACCTCGGTAGCACCGAGCAGAACGTGCGATCCTTCAAGCTAGCTCCACCCGGTGGGACTCGTTCATTTGAGAACACGATGCTAGAAATGAAATATTTGCATATCATATCTTTTGCTCTATGCTTATACTTCTTTTCTGGATTCCTTGGCTATTTTCTAATTGGTGGCCTATGTTGGATTCTGCATTTTCAAAAAATGAGATGAGATTTTTGTTAGGGATTTTGTGTATTGCAATTTGATGGATGCATTATCATTTTAGCATCTCATGATTTTTCACACAAGCATTGAGTTAAATATCTTGAAATCTGATTTTCTACATGCATTATTTTTAAATATTGTAAATCTTATAGTTTGTGCATGTTTTGGATTTAAATCTTGGATGCATTTGTTTTTTAAAAGAATTTTTACAAATCAAGCTAGCCTATGTTTTAAAGTTTCAAACTATATTTGGCCTTTTATGTTTCATGATTTTAAAAGCACTTAGATGATTTAAAATCATGTTTCCAAGCTTGGTTTAGTGGCCCAAAAATCCCTACATGAAAATACTTTGAAATGTGCAAAAGTTGGGATTTTAGCCACACTATCGGTTAGCATGTCGGTCAGGTGTCGGCTAACCGACCATGGTTCAGAAGCTGACCGAAAGCCTCTCGGTTAGAATTCCAGAGAGCTATTTTCTGAACAAATTTGTACTGTCGGTCAGCTTATCGGTTCCTGTCGGCTGACCCACGCCTGCACAACGAAAAATTTCTTGACCGTTGGAATCTGACTGTTGAGGTGTCGGTTGACCGACACCAACCTGTGGGTCGACCGACAAGGAGCCGTTGGACCACTTTTTCTATAAAAAGAAACTCATTCCTTAGCCATTTGGGATGATCTTTGAAGCCCTTCTTGAGGTATTTTGAGGCAAAAGAAAGGGGATCAAGCTAAGGAAGGCTAATGGTCATTAAGGAAAGCTAAAGCTTGGATTAATGAAGTTAAACCACCAAGTAAGCTTTACTTTTATTAATCATATGTTTTATGCTTTGAGTAAATTATTGGTAAATGATTTGTAGCATATAAACTATGATGTGTTAAATCCATTACCATCATTCAATCTTTGTTTTAGATTGTGATGGATTTCTCACTTTGATTCAAACCAAGTTTTGAGTTAAAACTTTATAAATCATGTTTTGTTAAAACCTTTGATTTGTTTTATAAACATGTTTCATTAACTTGTTTGAATCATCTTTGTTGTTTTCATTCATTTGAATCTTAAGTTAAACCTTTGTTTTTGAAAACAACATAGCATAGCACATGCATCACTTGATTAGGCTTAAACATTTACATTCAACTTGTGATCTTTTGATTTTCATATCATTAACAAGTTTGTAGTTGTTCAAGTGATTTGCATATAACTTCAATCAAATCTTTTTATATGCATTAAACTTTTGAATTGCTTTAAGCATATATTTTGATTAAGCTTTAATTTTAATCTTGATTGAAGTTTTCACACACACACACACACCTCATAAGCATTCATCTTTGTAATTCTTAGTGTGTTTGTGTGAGTTTGTTTTACATTTTCATATTCGCCTATTTAGAGGCAATTTTATTTGAGCTTAATTGTAATCTCTTAGAGTGTTTTGTGAAAACACTTTCTTTAGAGAAATCATTTGATTGTAAGGTTATTGCTTAGCCACATAAAAGCATTGTGTATAGGTTGTTGTTAAGCCTTGAAAAACAACATTGTAAAGGTTATTGCTTAGCCTAGAAAAGCATAGTTGTAGAGGTTATTGCTTAGCCTATTGAAAAGCATACTTAGTGGAAATCCGGTGGGGTGTTGGATACACAAGCCGGTAGTGGATGTAGGCATTGAGGCCGAACCACTATAAAACTTTGTGTAGTGGTGATTGCATTGTGGTGATTGTATTTGTTAAGCTTCCGCATTTTGTATGTTAATCATCACATGTGACTAGTTAGTTGTAAAGAAATTAAAATTGATCATAATTAGTCATTAAGTGTAGATCACCCTATTCACCCCCCCTGTAGGGTTAAGATCTCCCGGACTTTCAATTTTTTGGAAATTTCTAATTCTCCGAATTTATTTCCACTCTTTCACTTTTAAAAAAAAAATCAAAAAAATCAGATTTCTCTATTTGGATTCAAAATTGAGAAACCTTGATCCTCTCCTATCGTTCATCGTGCTTGCAGAAATGTTGAGCCTGTTCGACTAAGGATTTGGGCCATCGTTTATCTTCGATGAGTTCATTAGGGATCTAAAACAAAAAACAAAACAAAAATCAGATTTTTCATGGATTCAAAATTGAGAAACCTTGATCCTCTCCTATCGTTCATCGTGCTTGCAGAAATGTTGAGCCCGTTCGACTAAGGATTTGGGCCATCATTTCTCTTCGATGAGTTCATTAGAGATCTAAAAAAAATAAAAAAAAAATAGATTTCTCAGTTTGGAATCAAAATTGAGAAATCTTGATCCTCTCCTATCGTTCATCATGCTTGTAGAAATGTTGAGCCTGTTCGACTAAGGTTCTGGGCCATCGTTTCTCTTCGATGAGTCTATTTAAGATCTAAAAAAAAATCAGATTTTTCAGTTTGGATTCAAAATTGAGAAACCTTGATCCTCTCTTATCGTTCATCATGCTTGCAGAAATGTTGAGCCTGTTCGACTAAGGATTTGGGCCATCGTTTCTCTTCGATGAGTCTAGTTGAGATCTAAAAAAAAAAAAGACATAGACCACTAAGGTTAAACCAATTGCGTTCTTTGATCATGGTTGATTCAAGAAAAGCCTTGTCCAGCGTGTGGAGACAGCTTGACTGTTCTAAGTAAGGGTCCTCCAAACAGATTTATTAAGTAATCCTACCCTTACCTGGGGAAATTCTATCAATCGAGATTTCATAAGACAAGTTAGGAGGCCTATGTGTACTCTCTCGTCTTTTAAATAAAATTTTTCAAAATAAAAAAAATTTAAATAAAAATTTTAAAATAATAAATAAAAAATAAAAAAATTAAAAAAAAAAGATTTTTCAAAAAAATCTTAAAATAAATAAATACATAAATAAAAAGATTTTTTTAAAAAAACTTCAAAAAAAAAGGATTTTTTCAAAAAAAAAAAAAACTCGTCATTTTTGGATTCAGATTGGAGAAATTTTAGTCTCATCATTTCTGAGCACTGGCACTCGCGGAAATCGTTGAGCCTGTGTTCAAATTGGAAAGCCTTTTGCTCTCTTTGATGAACTCGATCTTGACCTTTAAAAAAAAAACTCGTCATTTTTGGGTTCAGATCCGAGAAATTATGGTTCATTCTCTTTTGGGTACTGGCGCTCGCGGAAATCGTTGAGCCCGTATTTGGATCGGAATACCATCTGATCTCTTTGATGAATCCAATATTGACCTTTCAAAACAGAGAATCTTATCTCATGGATGCGGTCTCCAAACATTTGTGTTTAGCGGTACTAGTACGCCCTTTTAGGGTCTACTGTATTCGCGACCGACAGATTTGTAACTCCAACCTTATATTTTTCTTACCTCGAGCAAGCTCTGCTTCTAGATAATTCAAATTTAGGTTCACGATTGTTTCCAGCAGTCATTGGAACGCTCATTCTGGGCTCACCATACTTGCGATCAGAATAATTGTACCCTCTATGACCTTTTGCCTTGTTCATATTGCTTGGGTCATATCCCTCTAGCGATTTGAAAAGACAAAGCCGTAGAACTTCCCATTTATGATCATTGTATTCTTGTGATTACTAATGGATGTGGTCTTGTTTCAGAAATTTTTTGAAAACTAACATTAGCAGCTTCGCTAACCATTACTTTGGATGAGAACAAGCACCAGCTCATGCTTCAACAGAAGCAAAACACGCGCACTTACAAGCGCCCTATTAGCTGCCGAAGCATCAGCTCCCTCGGTAACTCTATGAACTCTGGGTTGACCTCGACTCCCCGGACTATTGTCTTTGGGACGCTGAGACCATTCCCACTTCCTGAAGAATAAACTGCTCATTCCAAGAAGCAGAAGCTCGCCTCCCAACGTGTCACTACCATGACACCAAAGGCGAGCACCAAAAGGCCCGAAGCCCGTGGCACCCCCACGAAGCCTCGACCCGCAAACGACCAGGTCTATCCCAAGACATGGTCCCCAAGATCTTCACCAAAATAAAGAAGGCCCCAAACATACACCAAACCAGCATACTTGGCCCCACTCGAGGAGAACCAGTTATACCCTCTTGCTTACATGAAAGAGGGGAGACTCATCTCCAACCTGACTCCCAAGTCAACCCAGCATGAGCCAGCTTGTTCTTACAAGCCCAAAATCAGATCATGCATCACAAGGCCTCCGCAAGCACCTGCCAAAACCTACAATCCTTTGGTTCGACCCTTTATATCTACAGGGGCCGAACTCGAAAAATTCAAAGCTTCGCTGCAACAGGCGAAGGACCGCGTTCGCATCCTATCATTGCCTAGCTACAAAGAAGACAGGCTCGGCTGCTGCGCCCGAGGGAGCACATCCTTCATTGTCAAAGCCCAACCAGAGCTGACCGAAGCTCAAATTACTCGTCATATACGCCGCCACGCATCGTATCGACAAAAAAGACTAGAGAAGCAAAGGACCCAGCCTCCTACATTTCAAGTCTCTCCCAAATGGATCGAAAAAGAAAGACCCAACCAAATTGCTGCAGTCCATATGGTTGGAAAAACCAGAAGATGCCAAAAGTCAGCAACAAAAATCCATGTCCGACGTCCGGTGACCCGCAGCGTCTCCAGGACAAGAAGACACTCAGAAGAATCACCTGCTCCTTTAAACAAACGACGTCAGAGAGATCCTTCCTCAAGGTCTTCATAAAAAAGAATGAGCCCCAACTCAGTCACCATGACAGTTTCTTCGTTCGAATCCCGAGGGATGAATGTCCTGGCTACAAATTCTGAGCCACCACCTCGCAATCCACCTCAAGATGATGCGCTCACATGCATCTAGCAGTTGGAACAAGGCCAAAAGAGGATTGAAACTCTTATGAAAAACCTTCTCCTCGCCTTCCAAAATCAGACGAATAATGAACCTCCTCCGAATCATCAAGATGATGAGGTAAACGGAGAAGAAAATGAGCCACACGCCCTTACCAATTGATGGATACGAGTCCAGCGACACCGATGAAGGATTCTAATCCAACTACACCGACGAGTGGGAGGAATCCCTTGAAACAGGAGAATATCTCTCCGATGAAGAATGGGTTCCTGAGACTCATCTTATGCCAGTAATCTGGTATGACCCCCTATAGCCACAAGGATCCTGGTCTGATGATGAAGAAGACCAAGAGGTTATACAAGAAAATGCTGCTGACCCAGCACCCGTCATTGCTCTAGTGGAAATCAACTATGTTGAGCCACAAAGAGTTGATGAAGAAGAAGATCGGGCTCCCATGCCTGATCTTGAAGAATATGCAAGGATCTTGCAGCATCTCGCTCTAGAACAAGAGCAAGACCGCGTCAACGAGCCTCCTCGCAGTCCAGAGCCTGAAGTCCCTGAAGACCATCGTCTGATGAGATCACTTACACTCCGACGACGCCTAGCAATGTATCCTCTGGAGCCACCTCATCTCACATGACTTTCACTGAGACGACACCCTCTCAGGTTTATTCTCCTGAGACTGTGACTTCAAAGCTCACACCCTTCCTGACTGAAGAATCCCCAGCTATTGATGCTTGGGACGATGAATTGGTCAACGAAGAAAAAAGGTTGCTGGATGCTGTTCAGGACTTGTTCCCAGAAAATGCTCCATGCAACACAATCATTGAGGATGGCAACTCTTCTGTAGATACATCCTCAGCAAATGAAAAACAGCAGCCTCTTGATCCTGAAGACAACCTTCCAAATGAAGACCCTTCTCAAGAAGCTCTCGAAGTTGGTAGAGGCACCCGCTCTGGCCGGGACTGCCACAAAAAATTACAACCAATCTTCCTTTACATATGTAAATCCTTCGGGAAAAGATGTTGTAAGCGCCCCTAGTGGCAACAATGATGAGCATGCAGGCCCCAAGGAGGCTTTCAAGTATGACTTGATTGAACACTTCAAGCACATACCTGCACGACTACACATCCTAGATTTATTGCGAATGTCTCCGTACACTCGTGATAATCTCATTTCAGAATTACAAAAGCTGAATGAGGATGTCGACAAACATGCCCCGCAAGTCCTCTAAATTGAAATGGACTACCGGGTCAAAAACTCAGATCAAAAACTCAGAAACTTCCTCAAAGGGAGAAAATAAGAAAATTGAGGGATCATGCATTGAATGCCTCTCGGTTCAAAAGACAGCCAGTGCAACCATCGCCTTCACAAAGGAAGACTCATACTTGATGAAACAAGGCACAACCGACCCATGTACTTCACAGGGTACATCAAGGAAATGCCTATGCACAGAGTTCAGATCGACCCAGGTTTTATACTCAACCTCATCTCCACTTCGGCTCTCGAAGAGTTGGGCATCCCACCCAGCAAGGTGAGCCACACATCTGTATCTATCTTTCGATACGATGGGAGTACTCAAAGGCCTATCGGCAAAATCAGGTTCAAGTTGCAAATCGGTGATCTTATCTCTGAGGTCACTGTGTATGCAATAAAAACCCATTCATGCTACAACATCCTTCTCGGATGCCCCTGCATCCACGAGAATGGTGTTGTCCTTCAACTCTACATCAATGGATCAAGTTTGTTAGCAATGACGGCCTGGTACATCAAGTCTTTGCGGACAGAAAACCCTTCAAAAGTAAAGAAGTCCACTTTGCAGACTCACAGATATATGAAGGTGAAAAAGAAGAAGAGGAGAAGCACACAGTACCCTTTGCCGAAAATCTTCAGAAAGATAAAGGCAATGCTCCTCAACAATCACCGGAAGAAAACAAACCACCCGGTAAATCCGAAGAGAACGTTCAAACTCCCTTTATCTTCGCCGCTACGGATTATTTCTCCAAGTGGTCAGAAGCATTTGTGCTTAACGAAATGAAGACCTCATCAGTCCTTCAGTTCCTGCGCACCAACATCATTTGTCGTTTCTACATACCCAAAAGATTCGTCCATGATAACGGACCACAATTTCGGGATCATCGATTCTACAGGTTCTGCGACAAATACAAAATCCAAAGTTGTCCTTTGACTCCATACAATCCGGCAGCAAACGGATTACCAGAAGCTTTCAACAAGACACTCTGTAAAATCCTCAAAAAAATGGTCTCTAGTCACAAAAGTGACTGGAGCGACAAACTGTCTGAAGCTTTGTGGGCCTATCGAACCACCGTTCGAGGACCAACCCATAGTACACCATTCTCCTTGGTCTATGGATGCGAACTTGTCGTACCCTTGGAAGTACAAATTCTTTCCTTGAGGGTATCTTTGCAAAATGACATGACTCAAGAAAGCAATGTCAAATTGCGACTCCATGAGGTGGACAATCGCGATGAGAGATGGCTCGAAGCTCGACAAAGCATTGAACTTTACTAAGCACGCATGGCAGGATCTTTCGACAAAAAGGTCAGGCAATGCGCCTACAAAAAGGTTGACTTGGTTCTTGCGGTAAAAAGACCAATGGTCTTCGCTCACAAGTTCGAAGGCAAGTTTGAGCCAAAATGGGAGGGACCCTACATCATCGACAAGGTTTTCTCCAACGGCGCATACGCACTCCTAAACATGGAGGGTGACAAATGTATGCTGCCTATCAACGGCAAGTTCTTAAAGCGGTACTACTCTTGAAGACTTACCCAACTGGGTAAGAGCAATGCCTGTACGACGAAAACCGATTTTCAGGTACTCGCTCGCTAAACCCACTCTTTTTAGAATTTTTATATCAATTGTTGAAATTTCTAGAAATTCAAACAATGCTTACTTTTATCATTTCATTGTTAAAAAATCCAAGTTTAGGAGCGTCTCCCTAACTTGATCAAAATTTTCAACACTTGAACCCAAAATTCGTGGTTTGAACAAAATCCGGATTCAGGGATCTCCACCCTATTCCACCCTGCCTTTTACCGCCAAAATGGTTTTAGGTCAAAACTTATGACCCTCGTGTCTTTAAACAAAAAAAAAATAGTTTTTCAAAAACCGTGGGGAAGCGACGCTTAGTCGATACTCGCACAAATTGGAAGCATGCGAACCATGTTCGACACTTCCAAAATCGCAGGGAAGCGACATTTCGTCGATACTTACAAAATCCTAAAAAGAAAAAAGGTGGAGACGCAACATTTCAATTGATATCCACAATTCAAATTTCAAAGATTTGAAAAAACCTAAAAAAGTGGAGACGCAACATTTCAGTTGATATCCACAACCCAAATTTCAAAGGTTCGAAAAAACCTAAAAACTGTGGAGAAGCAACATTTCAGTTGATATCCATAACCCAAATTTCAAAGGTTCGAAAAAACCAAGAAATCGTGGAGAGGCAACATTACAGTTGATATCCATAACCCAAAGGTTCGAGAAAACTGCAAATTTCAAAAATCGTGGGGAAACAACATCAAGTCAGTACCCATAAAACCAAAATTTTTGAAAAGCAAGGAAGCGACATTCCATCGATACTTGCACCCAAATCCATGAGGATGCGACATTCCATCGATACTCGCAACCGAATGAGCAAGGATGCAATATTCCATCGATACTTGCAAGACCATTCAGCAGGGAGGCGCCTTTTAGTCGATACTTGTATTTTTGAAAACCAAAACAGGCTATAAATGCCCCAAACCGGCTATAAATGTCACCAAAACAGGCTATAAATGCCACCAAAACTGGCTATCAATGCCACAAAACAAAACCGGCTATCAATGCCACCAACCAAAACTTGGCTTTCAAAAAATCCGGCTATAAATGCCACAAAAACCGGCTATCAAAGCCACAAAAAACTGGCTCTCATGCCAAAATCGGCTCTCATGCCACAAACAAAATCTGGCTCCCATGCCAAAACAACCATTTCACAAAAGATTTTCACAAAATGATAAGCTTTTGATCAAATCCCATTTAGCAATTGCTTTCATCACAAAAAGATTTAAGTGAGCGTAGGGAAAAAAAGTACAAAAAAAAATACATGCGGCACCAAAAAAAAGTGTTTACAAAGCACTACAAAAAAAAGAGAGTACAAAAAAAAATACAGGTACCAAAAAAAAAGAAGAAGAAGGATAGTTTCTGCTACAAAAAATCAGGAGCTCAACCAAAAATGGTCTCCAGCCAAAATTTAAGCTCCTCAAGCAAACTTTTGGCCTCAGCCGTCAGAGTTTCCAGGGCACGCTTTTTCAGGAACTTGCCATGAGATGCTGCGGTAGGTTGTAACCCTTCTTTCACACCGGGAAGCTTATCCCGAGCAGTCTGCCATTGTTTGTCCTCTTGAAACTTCCTTTTGAGAACTCGATCAGCATCTGCAACTCGATGAATCAGAGCACTCTTCCTATCGCGAGCCTCTATTATAGCAACCCACTTGGCAGCGACTTGTGCCTTTAAATGCTCAAGACGTTTCATGGCCTCATCGACCTCCCTATCAAGGATGTTTAGGTCATGTGTCAGCCCAATGATAGTTAGCTCTTCTAAGTTCCTCTCTCGGACTAGCTGCTTCCTGCTTTGTGTAGCCTCATTCAGGTCAGACTTAGCCTGATCAGCAGGGTCCAAGAACATCTCCTTGAAGAACTGGTCGTCAGCAAAACCAATGGTCTCAAACCACTTGTCACCCAGTGCAATGATCCTATCAACGATCGCCCTGGCACCTGTGACATTCAGAACAGCCTCTTCGGCATCACCGAGAATCTCCTGCACATGCTGGATCATGCCAAATCCGGCATCCAAGTGTCCAACAAAGAGAGTCTCAATCCAATAACTCAGAACCCGCACCACCACCTTCTTCGCAAAAAAAAGAGATGGCCCAGCTGAAGATTCGCCCCGCTCCGTCGGTCGGCTGCTCATGTCATGCCCCGCTGGAAGAGGAACAAAAGAACTTTTTCCAGTCGGAGATGCTAGGGTGAGAATCTCAGCACGAGGTACCTCCTCCACCGTATCAGAATTGGTTGCAGGAGTCTCTACCTCCGGATCAACCTCTGACATCCCTTGCTCTGGTTCTGAAGGAAGCAATGGACTCTCCTATGTCGCTTCAAAACCTGCCAAAGAAACACAAAAAGGTATGAATAGTATCCTATTTAAAAAATCATTATCAGGGTTATTACTATAAAATACTTTCTTCGACGACTAGCGGAACACTCTCTTCCTCCATGAACTCATCGGAAGCATCGTCAACATTTACTTCCATCGATGCTTCAAAGTCATCGGAATCCTGTGGCAAGTCAGCTGACAAGAAAAATGTTAGCAAATCAAGTCACAGACAAAAAAAAAAGCAAAAGAAGTCATACCAGTTGGAGATTCTGGAATCACTCTAGAGTCCCTCGGTTCTTCTTCTGGTGCCGCAACCGGATCCATCACGGCCTCATCGGCAGGAACCTCAGGCATCGCCAAGTCTTCATCCTCAGCTAAAAAAACAAAGAGCAGCGGGGGGAGAAAGCAAATCAAGACATGGAAAATTCCATGAAAGAAACAGAAACAGAAACAGAAACAGAAAGAAGAAGAATCATACCTTCACCGACAGTCTCTTCTTCTCAGCATTCTTTGGCACCTCCTCATTGATAGCAAGAGGGACTTCTATGTCAGGAGAACCTTCATGTTGCCCCTTGCTGCGATGATGACTCCTCTTCCTCTTACTTTTGTGGGCTCGCTTTCTAGAAGAACCTGCCCCACTGTCAGAGTTAGGTTTCCCACTTGACTCCTCACTGGATGGTCTACTCTTGCTAGTAGACTCCATGGAAGCTCGCCTCTATGCCGCTTGCATCCAAGCATCAAGCTCAGCTTCCTCTTGTTCTAGCTGCTCTAAAGCCTCATCAGGTATTTCTCGAATAGCTTCAGAACCAATGACGCCCTGGTCACCGAGAAAGCCTTTCTTGTGCTTCTATCCAGAAAGGAAAGTCCAAACTTCCTCTCGCCGAACGCCATCCGACTTTCCAAGGCTTTTCCAAACGATCGCTTCACATCAAGTTCCTTCTTGGAAAGCCCCCGATATGCCGAAAAGCTCTCCGCGAACCACTTCGCGAAGTCGGCAATCCAGGAAGTCGACAACACAGGATAAGAAATCATGGCAATAGTGTCTTCAGTACTATAAAAAGCCCATGCATTTCTGCCATCCTGCAAGCCTCCAAAGCGTTTCACCATGCTTGAAGGCGCTCCAACAACGCCTTGAGAAAAGCCCAATTGTAGAGCAAAGCGAGAAGGTACACACGGCTGGATGTCAACGAAAAGATGTCTGCGGTACACCATCGTGCCGACACGTATGCTGAAAAGCCACTCCTCTGCATTCGTCATGGAGTAATGCCTTCCTGACCCTGCCCTGGTAGAGTCACGGGAGGCACCAAAATCAAAAGCCTTCTTTCGCAACTCCGGAGAAAGCTTCACTGAAGACTGCCCCATCTCGACGTCCTTGAACCGTCAGATCCTCATGCGGGCAAACAAAAGTGATTCGGATACGGCTTTCCCCTTAGCTAGTCGAATCATCAGAGGATCATCATCCTGTGCAACACCCAGCCGGTGGAAGCCAGGACAGTGGTATACATACCATGAAAAGAAGATATGGGCTGAAAATACCCTATTCATAGGGAGCCCAAGCCGAACCAAAAAAGCAGCAGCCTGCAGCTCAGTACACAGATAGGAGTAAAAAGCTGGCACCAAAGCAAGCTGCTCTCCAAACGCCATCTGACAAGCCGAAAAAATACAATGCGGCCTGATGTGTGTTCCATCTCCTCCAGTAAAACAGCCTCACCTAGCCAATAAGTGAGGTAAACAATAAGATCTCTCCGCAGCACAATGTCAGAACAAATGGCGTCTGTACTCGCGAAGAAATCCCTCAACTCTTCTTGCATGGCTGAAATCTTTTCCGAACCCGGATCCTTAGCGTTGTCTTCCTGGGTCATGCTATTAGAAGGCTCCCCACTTTCAAAGAAGTTGGGAGACGACGAGCTAAAACTCTTCCAACTGCTGGATCTTACTTTTGAGCCCTCCTTATCCTTCAAAAAATTATAAAAGACGACGAGCTGAAAGTATAAAAGCCTGAATTCCTCTGACTGCTCCTTAAGGACGCTGTCGATCGGCATAAACTCCTCATAGAGTCTGCCAAGGATGGGCAATCCAGTAATGGCACTCAGCTCCTTCAAAGAGAAACCAATCTCACCATTCGTCATAACGAAGGTATTGGTTTGTGGAAGGAATGACTCCAACATAGCCATGAAGGCCTCGTCGGAAAAGATCACGGTCTCCCTAAAGGCGCGGACCGTATCAAAAATCCTGGCTTCCTTCAAAACGGCACCACCAATCAGTAGGATGCGATCAGTCCACGACTTCCACTTGAAGTCAACACTGAAACGACCACGAAGTCAAAAAGGCTTCACCCAATTGCTGCCGTCGGCGCTGAAAATGCCAAGGCCCACCGGTCCCAAATCGACCGACAGATAATCAGAGCCCTGGTAGCCGCTGGTCGGCATCAACATGTCCATGTCAGTAGGCGACTTCTCCGCATATCCAGGAGAACCGCCAACAAAAACCCGGACTTGATTACATTTGTCCTTTTTACCCAGCTTAGAGGATCTTCCCTCTTAGAGCACGAGGGAGAAAGGCTCATAATCGAAATGGTGCGATCAAACGTCGATCGGGTAACATTAGTTCTCTCCTCACCATCAGCTATGTAAGAGAACTGAAAATATCTCCTCTGGTATGTCACGTCGTCAGGGACTGCATCACCAAAGAAGAAGGTAGGCTTGGGCAAAACCCTCTGATCGTCTATCTGCTTACCATGATCTTATAAAATTCCTTTCCCTTGAGAGCGATTAGTCGCTGTCTCATCTCATCCTTATTGAGAGAGTCACACTCTTCCAGGTTTCTCTCAACATACTGGACCTTCTCCCAAGCCTGCTGAACGGCCGGATTAGAAGATCTAGCAGATCGACGAGGCATGCTTGTAGCATGCTCTTTACCCTTGTTCGTTCTGGAGGAACCACCTGCAAAGGTTGGAAAAGAAAAAGGTCAATCATCAAAATGACAGAATTTCGCTAAAAAAAAATCTAGGGGAATTTTGACATGACTCTGGGGCAATTCCAAAGAAAAAGGAAATGCCCCGAAAGAAATAGAAAGCTTGAAGATGGACTTAACATTGGTGCGAGCTCCAAAACTCCAAACTTTCAAACCTCAAAGTCTCCGCAAAATTAGAAAGGCTCAACATCGCTGCGAGCTCCAAATTCCCAAATTTGCAAAAACTTTCAGGTATGCTATCACATCATGCTACAAATTCAATTTACAAAAAAATGCATGCATGAACATCTTGGTTTGCCAGAAAAATGCATTATCATGATGAGAAAAAAAAAAGAAGAAAAAGAAACTTTCCCAAAAAAAAAAGGAGAGAAAGAAAAAAACCAAAAAAAAAAAGAGTGACTGGCCCACAGGCCACTTGGCCGTACGGCCAGATCCGTACGTATCTGTCCGTACAGCCCACAAAAGATAAAAAAAACATGCAAAAAAGAAAAACGAAAAAATGTGTTAAAAAACCAAAAGTGGAAAAAACGTGAAAAAGAAAAGAAAAAGAAAAAAAAAGAAACGAAAGAACTTTTTTTCATCCTATTTCATATAATGGAGTTTTCTTGAAAAAGGAACTTACTTAAAGCCATTGGTGGAGAAGAAGAAGAAAAACTCTTGGTTTTGGAGCACTCTTGAAATTGTTACAAAAGAAAGCAATAAGAGCAAGAGATCCAACCTCCTCCTTGCTTTTATAGAAGAGAGCAAACCAAAGAAGGAAAGAAGAAAGAGGTAAGTGTTACTAATTAGTAACCTTACCAAAAGAAAGAAATTAGAAAGATTATTTTCCAAAAGAAAGATATCTTGAGGGATTCTCTCCCAAAAAAAAATCAATGAGAGATTTTCTCCCAAAAGATAGGAGATTTGAGATATTCTCTCCCAAAGAAAGATATCTTGAAATATTCTCTCCCAAAATAAAGGGAACATGAGAGATTCTCTCCAAATAAAGATATTCTTAGATATTCTCTATCCAAAGGAGATATTTTTAGATATTCTTTACAAAAATGACACCATATGAGATCTAAGCCATCCTAAAAAGCTTAGGGTCCCATGGGCTAGCCCATATGAACCAGGTTTGACCACCTAGGCACTAAAAAAAAAAGGGCTTTTAGTCAAAGAAAAAAATCCCTCTTACCAAGAGCTTACAAAAATGATTCCATGCCTCTTTTGAGTTGATTGGACCATACAAAAAGAATTCTAAGCCCCATGAGCTTTCAAAAATCAAACCATCCAACCTCATATACCAAATTGAGCCAAAATCTTGAAATTGACATTCCACAAAAATCCAAACCAAATCTTGGTCCCCTAACTTGCCACATACAGCTTGTTAGGTCACAAGACCAAAACCAAAAAGCAAAACCTGATCCCCTAACTTACCACATACAACCTATTAGGTCACAAGATCAAAACCAAAATCGACCCCCCAACATTCCACATACAGCTTCTTGGGTCACGCGGTCAAAATCAAACCCGACCCCCTAACCAGCCACATACAGCTTGTTAAGTCACAAGGTCAAAAACAAAAATCCAAATCCACATCCTTGATGTCATCTTCAAAACTTTGCCTCGAGATGGTATGTGATCCCTTTCACTACCATAAAATTCCCCTGGAAGCTCAAAAGGCTACAATACCAAAAGAAAGACTGTTCAAAGGCTCTTGGTCAAGTCACAAGCTCTCCTTAAAAAATTTCTTCGAGGTACATCGACTACAAAAGTTAAGCAGCTCGTCGCTGCACCTTGAGGGGGCATTTGTTGACACCAAAAATGTCACTTTGCTTCTTCAAGATCCAGAAAGTTACATGAAGTCGCAACCTGCCATAAATAGGCAATGCTACTCCCAAAAAATCAAATCTTGTTAGAATCAAACAAACACTGCAAGATTCTTCAAGACAGCCAAAAGAGGAGTACACAAGAAGTTTCGGGCCATTTCAAAATTATTTGGCCTAATTCCGCTTCTCCAGCAACTAAAAAGGAGCTCCCGGCGGTGCAAGCATCGGAGACACCAAATCTTCGATCAGAGCCTGTGGATGGTCTCAAAATACATCCAAAAGGCTCCAAGTCAAGTTCCAAGTGAAATCGACAACGTTTGACCCTACATCAACCCTCGAACAGCTAAATCAAGCCTCTCGACGGCGAGAACCACCGAGGTCATCACTCATCAGACAGAGCACATGGCCGGCTTCAAAATGCTTAGAAAGGGCTACACGTCAAGTTTCAGGTCATTTCGACAACATTTGACTAGACTTTGACGCTCGGAAACCAAATCAGGCCTCTCGGCGGCGAAGCTCCCCGGGACCATGGTTTCCAAGACAAAGCCTATGGATCATCTTAAAATGACTCCAATAGGTTCCCTGTCAAATTTCAAGTCAATCGGACATCGGTTGACCGCACATCAAGCCGCGACATCTTCATCGCGACAAAAACAAGTCTACTGGCGATAGGACCCCAAACAGCTTCAAAACTCAAATAAAAGCCTATGGTTGGTCTTATTTATTGCTCAGTAGGCTTCACCCCAAATTTCACGTCATTCTGACATCGTTTGACCCAGTTTAAGCTTCTGACGGAAAATCGGCAGTTCTACGCGACAAAGTCTTTCGCTTTCCCGGAAAAATGGAAACTTTACACTCCAAAATGCAAAGATTCTTATCAAGTTTTCTACAGGAAAATCAGGCCAATAAATGATAAAAAATATCAAGAAAAAATACAGAAGAAAAAAGAATTGAAAAACATAAAAAACGGCCGCAAAAAGGGACAAAAAGGGGGAAATCCCCCCCAGGGTCGCAGACCCCTGCGACCCTGGCCCAAGGTCGTAGGCCCCTACGACCATGGAGCCCGGAATCGCCGGGTTGGCACTGGAAGGCCCGTTTTCATCGTTTTCCGTGATTCGAAGCTTCCAACTCCTGGAATTTTCCAAAATTCATAATTTTGAGGCGCAAAATTCTCTGAATCCGTCAAAATCGAGGGTCAATCATCAAGAGTATCAAAATCAACATTGATCGCCAACCGGTCAACCAAAAAAGTGTGCTTTCTACCTGACCAATGGAGAAATCGACATGACAGATGGCACCGACCCGTTGTTGGCAACCAATACCTGAAGTTACATGGTCATCCAATGTCGATCTACATGAAGATCCATTGATGATCATCGCCTGAAGAATCCCAAAAGACGCGGCACGGCCCGCGACTCCTCAACTGCTCGGCGACCACTTAATGCAATTAATTGACTAGCTTTATTGCAGTCATTAATTCATTTCTTTGGACGGCCCAATCAGAAGCAAGCATCCGGGAGTTACAAGTCAATTGATTCATGACATTCAACCCATGAAACTCCTCCCATCATGGCGATTAAAGGCGATTAAGTGCCCTCAATCTCCATCGGCCAATCAGAAGCCAAGAAAAAGGAGTTACAAAATAAATGAATTAAACCCTGTAACTCCTCCCATTATGCGGCTTAATGACAATAAAAGCCCATAAACTCTCCTAAATGGTTACCAAGAGCCTATAAATAGGAGAGCATCCCAAGCATTCCAGATAGACTTCGAAAAATCCGAAAATCCAGACAAAAAAAAAAGCATCAGAAATCTAAGAGAAATAAAGAGAGAAAACTCTGCGAAAGTTCTGCACCGGCCATCACTACAAGGTGACAAAAGTCCCTTGGAGGGTGCCCCCACCCCCAAGGTCCTTGCCTTCTCCTTCTGCCTCCAATGGCTTAGACGTGGCTTTTCAGCCCGTCAACTTAGCTTTTTATTGGACATAGGACCTCCTTTTGGTCTTTGTCCTCTAAAAACCTGAGCTTATAGCCAAGCCAAGCGAATCAAGAGCATCCTCTTTTCTCATCTGCATGGATGATGGCGAAGTCCACACATGGCTTGCGACCGTCAATCTGGATGATGGCGAAGTCCCCCACAATCTCCTGAGAAGTTAGATCCTTCTTTTCTTGCTTTTCATTGTAGTTTGTATTTTTTTAAAAGAGACAAAAATCACAATTCTTGTTTTTCATTATTGATAAGAATTGTAAATCGGCTATAAACGCAAAAATCGGCTATAAATGCCAAAAATTGGCTATAAATGCCAAAATCAGCTATAAATGCAAAAAAATCGCCTTTCACGGTAAATCAAGAAAAATGTCACTTTTCTTAAATATATGTGGAATGGAAAACTTGAAAGAAGTTGATTTCCTTTTTACTTGCGAAGGTCGATCTCCGGATCACCACTTGCAATTACAAGTAAAATAGAAAATCTGGCACACCCACACAAAAAGATGTTGATACCCGCTTCTGCCCCCCGGGCGCGAAAGGGTCGTTCCCAACGAAATCCCATGTCCACCGACCTCGGTAGCACCGAGCAGAACACGCGGTCCATCAGACCTCAGCAGCATGGTAGGCTTAATGCCTTGGATATGCAGGAGGGAGAGGATATCGGAGGTGTTGTGGAAGGTACATTCTCTATTTCAGATGTACCTGCTAGAGTCTTATATGATTATAGTTCCAGACACTCGTTTGTTTCACCTATATTTGCTGCATGCTTGGTGGGAGACACAGCTCCCTTGCATTATATTTTGTTAGTTAGTACTCCCTTAGGAAAGACGGTGCAGTGTGAGTCCTATTTTCCAGCGTGCAAAGTGCGGGTATGTAATTACATCCTATCTGCCGGCTTGATCATCCTAGGGATGAAAGATTTTGATGTGATTTTGGGTATGGATTAGTTATCCACATACCGGGCAGTAATGGATTGTTTTAACAAAACCATCAGATTGCAAGTGTTAGCAGACAATGTGGAAATTGTTGGTGAGAGGAGACCTATATCCACTTGTGTCATTTCAGCCTTGAGGGCAGATCAATTGATTAAGAGTGGATGTGAAGGTTATGTGACATTTATCACGGAGGATAAATTGTCCAAAGCGGTGGAGGATATTCCAGTTGCATGTGAATTCACGGATGTCTTTTCGGAGGAGATACCTGGATTACCACCGGTTTAAGAGATAGACTTCACAATTGAGCTTGTGCCAGGGACGGCACCGATATCGAAAGCTCCTTATCGTATGGCTCCAGCTGAGCTAAGAGAGTTGAAAGCTCAATTACAAGATCTCTTGGACAAAAGATTTGTGAGACCGAGTGTGTCACCATGGGGTGCACCTGTTTTGTTCGTGAAAAAGAAAGATGGTACGATGCATATGTGCATAGACTGCAGACAACTGAATCAGGTTACAATTGAAAATAAGTATCCTTTACCCAGGATAGATGAGTTGTTCGATCAGCTGCAAGGAGCACAGTACTTCTCAAAGATTGATATGAGATCATGCTACCATCAGTTGCGAGTTAAGGACATAATGTGTAGAAGACAGTCTTCAGGACCAGATATGGCCATTATGAATTCTTGGTGATTCCATTTGGGTTAACCAATGCACCAAGTGTATTCATGGCCTTGATGAACAAGATCTTTGCTCCATGCTTAGATCAGTTCATAGTGGTGTTCATAGATGATGTTTTAGTCTATTCGAGGTCCAGAGATGATCATGCGGAGCATTTGAGAGCTTCATTGTATATCTTGAAAGAGAATCAGCTCTACGCCAAGCTAAGTAAGTGTGATTTTTGGCTTGAGCAAGTGTCTTTTCTAGGACACATCATCTCTAGAGAAGGTTTGGCAGTAGATCCAGTGAAGATTGAATCGGTTGTTAGTTGGCAGAGTCCAAAGACAGTAGCATAAATCAGGAGTTTTCTAGGATTGGCAGGGTATTACAGAAGGTTTGTGAAAAGGGTTTTCCAGCATAGCAGCTCCATTGACCAAATTGACAAGGAAGGATGTTCCTTTTGTCTGGACAGAACAGTGTGAGGCTAACTTTCAAGAGTTGAAGACTAGATTGACTACAGCTCCTGTTCATACTTTACCTACAGGAACTGGAGGGTTTGTAATTTTTACAGACACTTCAGTCATTGGACTGGGATGCGTACTCATGCAGGAAGGAAAAGTAGTGGCCTACGGGTCCAGGTAGTTGAAAGAGCACGATAAGAGATACGCTACCCATGATTTGGAGCTAGCAGCAGTGGTTATGGCACTGAAGTTATGGAGACACTACCTATACGGAGAGAAATTCGAGGTTCACTCGGATCACAGGAGTCTTCAATACTTGTTCGGGTAGAAAGATTCGAATATGAGGCAGAACAGATGGATGGAGTATATCAAGGACTATGATTTCCCTATCAAATATCATCCCGGGAAAGCAAATGTGGTTGCAGATGCATTGAGCAGGAAGGAAGCAACCACCGGATGTTTACAAGTGGAGTGGTCTTTGACAAAAGTATTCAGGGATTTGGATGTAGAATTCCAGCCTCAGACAGAGAAGGTGATGATTGCAAATATGCACACATGGGAGCTAGAGATTTTGGACAGAATAAAGAGCAGTCAAGGAGAGGACCCTGAGTTAGTTAGAGTGATTGATAGCATATCAGACAGACCAGAGTTCAGACTCGTGGAAGGTGTGCTATATTGTCAGGATAGATTGTGTGTTCCGGATGTACATGATTTGAGGAACGGGATTATGGTTGAGGCACACCATTCTCATTATGCTATTCATCTAGGAGTACCAAGATGTACCAGAATCTGAAGAACTTCTATTGGTGGAATAACATAAAGAAGGAGATTGCGGGATTTGTCTCGAGATGTCTAGTGTGTCAACAAGTGAAGGCCGAACATCAGAGACCTCTAGGATTATTTCATCCATTGCAGATACCGGGATGGAAGTGGGAGCACATTACCATGGACTTCGTTGCAGGATTACCACCTACGAAGGACCATGATAGTATCTGGGTGATTGTTGACAGACTCACCAAGTCAGCTCATTTCATTCTGATGAAGATGAGAGGATCCATGGATGTTTTGGCACGCAAGTACATTGATGACATAGTCAGATTGCACGGAGTTCCAGAGTCTATTGTATCAGACAGAGATATGAGGTTTGTGGGCAAATTTTGGGATAGCTTGCAAGCAGCCTTGGGTATGACATTGAATTTCAGCACTGCGTATCTTACTCAGACCGATGGACAGACTGAGAGGACGAACCAGACTATGGAGGATATGTTGCGGGCAAGTGTTCTCGATTTCGGGAAATACTAGGAGAAGAGTCTTCCTTTGTGCGAGTTTGCCTACAACAATAGCTATCACTCCAACATCGGGATGGCACCGTTCGAGGCTTTGTACGGACGGAAGTGCAGGACCCCGATTTGTTGGGAAGAGATTGGTGTTTGTAGTTTTCATGGACCTTTGATCATCATGATACCAGTGAGAAAGTGAAGCAGATTACTGACAGGCTGAAGATTGCAAGAAACCGCCAGAAAAGTTACACAGACCTCAAGAGGAGAGATTTAGAGTTCAAGGTCGGAGACAAGGTCTTTCTTAAGGTCTCACCGACTAGAGGGACTATGAGGTTTGGGCAGAAAGGTAAGTTGGCTCGGAGATTTATCGGACCTTTTGAGATTGATATGCGCGTGGGAGAAGTGGCTTATAGACTGATTTTGCCAGCAGAGTCATCAGGAGTCCACAGGCTTTTCATGTTTCCATGTTGAGGAGATATGTACCGGACCCCACCCATGTGTTTCATCATGAGCCGTTAGATGTCCAGCCAGATACTACATTCGTTGAGAGGCCGAAGGAGATCATAGACACCAAGGAGCATGTTTTGAGGACAAGGACCATTCATTGGGTCAAAGTATAGTGGGAGCACCACAATCCGAGCGAAGCAACTTGGGAACTCACAGACCAGATTAAGAAGAAGTATCCAGAGCTTCTACCAGAGGTGTGTTAGAGATTTGGACGACCAAATAGTCCAAGGGGGGGAGGGATGTAACATCCCGACCCTTAGCCTATATTAATTATAATTAATTGGTTGATTAGTGAGTAAGTCTGTTTAGAGTCTTAGCGAGTCGGGTTTGACGTATGAATCGTGTGGGTGAAATCTCACGTGATTCAGAGTACGTTTGGGTACAGTAGGGGGTGGTTTGCAATTTTGGAAAGTTTTCAGGGGTTTAATCGAGATTATGAGGTTTTGTGAGTTTGGGTGCATCGGATAGTCTCGTCATTTCATGAACTTTAGTCTTCAATCGCGTTTCGATTCGACGCGAGGAAGAGGCCCAAATAATCACTTAAGCTAACCAAGGACTAAACCCATATTTTCCATACTTATCCTAATATAAAGCCCCATCATCCGTTTGACTCATCCCTTCACTCATCTCTATCTCTCTACTTCACTACTATTCATTCTCTTCTTCCCTTCACTACCTCCTTGCCATTAACGACCACCGAAGCTCCATCTTCACCGGCCAATCGTCACTTCTTCTTCTTCAAGCTCCAAGGAACCCAATCATCTACTTTCCTAAGGTTTCCATTGACAACCTATTGAAAGGTAGGCCTCCAAAGCTTTTAACCATAGCTAATCTTCTTCCTTTTAGTTAGAAATGGATTAGGGAGACTCACTACCACACATTGCATTCATCTTGTAGATCGATTTTGGGTTAAGAAGCTTCTTTCTCCATTTTTGAGCTTAAAAAGAGTTTTCCTCAAATTTCTCCTAATTTGGTTTAGTTCATCATTAAGGCAAGTTAATCTATATATTTATGCTTTGATATGTTGTTACTTCCTTGGAATGATGATTGAATATGTCTAGATAACCCAATGCTCTAATCTTGATAAACTTGGATTGAAAACATTATAATTTGGGTTAATTGTCTAATGAATTGGATTGGAAATGAAATGGATAGATTGATAGGTTTATAGGATCTGAAATGATGTGGTCTTTATCCTTGAATGGCTGTGAACAGGTTCATGGATTATGGGAATGGAAAGGGACCAAATACACATCAGTTACAGAACTGGTGCTCTGTAACTGTGTGTACTCGGTCGATCGGCCAGGGGCCTCGGTCGATCGAAGACACAGGGTCAGGTGCGGACAGCACCTGACCATTTTACTGTTCACAATTTCTACACATTAATGCAGGTCGACCCGGGCTGGACCAAGTCGACCGGGACAACTGCTGGGAACCTTTTGAAGGGTCCTTTTGACCTTTTTTTCTATTGGACTTATATGGAACCTTGGCTACCTTTTTGGACTCATTTGACTTGATACGAGGAATGTTTTGGGCATGCATTTTCTCGCTGTTATTCCTATTTTCTCGGTCTTTCAACTTATACCAATCTTGAACGGTACGGGACAACGGGATACCCTCTTTTATATCTATGCACGAAGATTGTTTGTTCGGGTATCGCGAACCTTATTCCTTTCATTGACTGAATAGAGTTGTACGAGATCATGGTAATAACATTGTACCTAGAATTGGATTGTCTATTACTCTTGATTCGGAATCGTACCGTTTGGTACTTCTTACATGAAATGCTCATGTTCCATAGATTGCTTTACTTGCTTTGGTTTGGGAATCACATGATGAACCTAGATGATGACCTAGGATTCCCTTGATGTCTTGTTTATCTTGTATATTGATTAATGGAAGTGTTGAGATTAGGCGGCTTTGATTGTAAAAGCTTGATGAGGGCTACTTATGGTATTGATAAATTGATGGTATTGATATTGAAGAAGCTTGCTTGTATTGTCTTGACCCTTGATTTGATAATGGAAGGTAGTCCCTCAATTGTTAATGAATCTTGTTCATGCAAGAAAGCCTAGTCCATCACTATTAATTGTCTAGGAATCTTGTGTCAGGCACCACTCAGCTGTATATCGCCCAACACAGATGGGGCACCACCTGTGTTAGGACCTTGATGAATGTTTGTACAGTGCGACTTGTTACTTGATGGTTTTTATTTATTTTCCGGGTCATTACTGTGCCACTTGCTTATTTAGCCGGGAATTATCCTGTGCCACTTGTTTTGCCAGGATTTATCCTGTGCCACTTGTTTGCCGGTTTTTATCCGTGCCACTTGATATCTCCACCACAACTCAATGTGAGTATGGGAGGGCAATGACACTATCCCATGGTAATTAGCATATGTGGACTGCCTATCTTATTATATTGTTTATGATTCGTATACTATGTACTTTTTATGTCTGAAATGCATATGTTTATATTGATCTTGTCTCTTGTCTACTCTAATTTGATATGCATATCTTGTTGTCATTTATATATACATTGCTTTGCCAATCGTCGTGTTGACGATGATACTCTTGGTGCATAGGTATCGGGCCCTTCTATCCTGAGGAGGAGACGACGGAAGAAGTACAGGCGGATCAGCCTGATGACTTCTTAGACTATAGTACGAACGGTGTTGTATAGCCATACTGACCCCGTACTTGAGAGCCTTCATGTTTATCTTCATAGATTCATTTTGTACTTTTGTTATCTTTTGATTAGGCCCAGGTTTTCATGTGGCCTAAAGTTGTACTTAATACTTTATATGTTTAAACTCTGAACTTTAGTTATGATATTCAGTTATTGCTCTTAAACTATACTTCTTTAAGATACCATTTGTATTTATTTAAGCTTCCGCTAATGATTGTTTATAATCGAGGAAATATTTATACCTCACAGCGGTCTTCGATCCAGTTGGGACACGAATGGGGCTAAGTTATATTTGACTTATGTTGGAAAAAGTTTTAATTAGCCCTAATCTCACGTATAACCCCGGTTTAAATTTTAGGGACGTGACAAGTTGGGTGGTAGTTGATTTATTGTTGATATGATTGCTTTCTCTGACTGGATAAATAAACACATCTGGTGGATCTTCACTTTGGTGGTGCTTATTACACTTGTTCTAATCACATTAGCCTCCTTCCATGTCTCGTCTTGACTGATTTTGCATTTCCATTGATTGGTTAGATCTTTTTCCAGAGGTTTGCTAGATCGCTCTTCCAAATCCTATTTCAGACCACTGTCCGATCCTCATTGACACCATGTGCGAAAGATGGGGCCCCTCCTTTTCGCTTTGAACTTATGTGGCTAGAAGAGAACCATTTTGCATGGAGGGATATAGTTGTGGAGGGTTGGGCAGGTTTCAGAATAGTGGTCAAACTCAAAAGGGTGAAAGACAAAATTAAAGAATGGGCCAGAGAGAAGGTAGAAATTCAAAGTCTAGACATATCCGAGAAGAATCTAATCTATTATATGAGGATGAGAAAACAAGAAGACTTTCTTTGAAAGAGAGTTTTGCTAGGAAAGTGAGGGAGGAAACAGTTAAATGGAGACAAAGATCGAGGTGCTGGTGGCTTAAGGAGGGGGATAAAAATTCTAGGTTTTTTCATAAGATGGCTTCTAATAGGTTGAGAAGGAATATGATATCCTATCTGATGGCAGGCAATCTCAGGTTGGATGACCAGGTGGACATCATCAACCACATCATAGGCTTCTTCTCTAAGTTGTACATTAAAGAAGATTGGGCTAGACCTACGTTGAATACCCTAGTTTACACAGGCTTGAGTGGGGATAAAGTCTCTTGGCCTGAAAGAGAATTTGAAGAGGAGGAAGTAAGATCTGCGGTGTTTGATCTTGGAAGTGACAAAGCGCTGGGTCCAGATGGATTTCCAATATCGTTCTTTCAACGCTTTTGGGATTTGTCAAAAAGGATATTTTGGACTTCTTTAGGGAATTTCATGAGGGGTAAATTCTCTAAAAATATTGGTGCTTCCTTCATCGCCCTTATTCCTAAGAAGCCTGGAGAAGATTGTGTGAAAGACTTTATACCAAATAGCCCCGGTTTGGCATCACTATTTTTTGCATCTATTTCTCAAAATCTCTAAATTGGGTAGAGATTTTGAGAATAGAGGCATTTGACAGCGGTTGGCATCCTCTAATGGTGTAGAGAAGTAGATGCAATACCTCTATTTCCTACAGCCCGCCATTGGATGCATGTAGAAAGTGGAGGAAAAAAAATAGAGGCTCGTGAATATACATCCAAATGTTAAAAATGTTTACAAGATCAAACACGACCATGAGACCAAACTTCAGCCGTTGGATCATCACCAATCTCGAGATATGTAAAAAAAATGAGCCATTGGATGCACTTTTCTGAAATCTGTGGGCCCAAAAAACGTTAGGTCCCTTTAGAGGGTTGAAAACAACTATATGGTCATTTTTCAAGGCTTGATACCTTGTGGATCTCGAGATATTTGCAAAAAAATATCAGCCATGTATTATGCTCAATATTGGATTTGTCCATTAGCAGCAACACGTTTCTATTTTTTTTATTATCTCTGGGAGGTAAATCAAGATCCAAACTGTTGAAAATGCTCATAAGATAAAACATGGCCATGAGACCTAATTTCAGCCGTTGGATCATCACCAATCTCGATATATGTGCAAAAAAAGTGAGCTATTGGATGCAATTTTTGAAATCTGTGGGCCCCAAATGCAAGACCCAAACCGTTAGATCTCTTTGGAGGGCTGAAATAGCTATGTGGTCATTTTAGTTTTTGAATGATCTATGTGGTCAATTCTCAAGGTTTGATACGTACCTTGTGGATCTCGAGATATTTGCAAAATTAATATCAGCCATTGATGTATTATTCTCACTATTGGTCCATGACCAATAATGCTTTTCTATTTTTTTTTATAATCTATGGGGTGTAAATCAAGATCCAATTCATTGGAAATGTTCACAAGATCAAATACGGCCATGAGAACAAATTACTGCCATTGGATCATCACCAATCTCGAGATATGTGCAAAACTATTAGACCTCTTTGGAAGGCTGAACACGGCCGTAGGGTCAATTTTCAAGACTTGATACTTTGTGAATCTCGAGAATTTTGTAAAAAAAACTTTCAACCATTGATATAAAATAGTCTATTTAACATAGATCCTTGCATTACCAAACACTTCTTTTGATTCTGGCCTTTTTTTTTATAACTCTTTTTTTAATGGCTCTATTTTGATGGGTCTATCCAAAAAAAGAGTAGAGATACCAAACAAGGCCTTAGTCTACTTGGAAGCATCTATAAATTTTTTACAAAGGTCTTGGCGGGAAGGTTGTAAAAGGTTATGCCCTCTATCATTTTTCATTCTCAAGCTGCTTTTGTTTACGGGAGGCAAATCTTGAATGGCGTCATTATTGCCAATGAGTGTCTTCATTCTAGGCATAGAGAAAAGGTGTCGAGTATCATGTGTAAGCCAGGCTTGGAGAAGGCTTATGATAGAGTCGATTGGGGTTTCCTCTCTTACTTGATGCGTCACATGGGCTTCGGGGACAAGTGGTGCGGTTGGGTGATGGAATGTGTCTCCTCTGCTAAGCTATCTGTTTTAATTAACGGATCTCTTAAAGGTTTCTTCTCTACTCAAAGACGCCTCCATCAGGGCGATCACCTCTCCCCATTTTTATTTGCCATGGTTGGTGAAGTTCTTAGTAGAATGATTTCTGCAGCTAGTGGTCCTACAGTCACTCACCTACACTTTGCAGATGAACACCCTTATTTTTTGTGCAGCTAAGAAGGATGAAATTAAGAATGTGGTTGCCATTCTAAGGTGTTTTGAAGTAGTCTCTAGCCTTAAAAGTGAATCTTTTAAGAGTGCCATGGTAGGCATTTCTGTGGAGGACCAATTCCTAGAGGGCTTGCACACATTATGGGGTGTAAGACGGTCTCTCTTCCGACTTCGTACCTTGGGCTCCCCCCATGCCTTGGTAATGCATCTAAAGCTTTTTGGAATCTGGTCAAGGAGAGGGTGGAACAGAGATTGGCATCTTGGAAAGCTAAGTATGTATCATTCGGGGGTAAAATCTCCTTAATTCAATCAGCCCTAGCTAATTTCCTATATACTTTATGTCCATCTTCAAGTGTTCGGCATCGATCATAAAGCGTTTAGAGAAGCATCAAAGGGATTTCTTGTGGCATGGCCAAAACGACAAGAAGAAGCTTCACTTAGTTGGGTGGACATCGATTTGTTAGCCAAAGGAGGAGGGAGGTCTAGGCTTTAGGCCTTTAAAGCAAATGAATCAAGCACTTTTGGGGAAGTGGCTTTGGCGATTAGGGGGAGATACAGGTAGTTTGCGGAGGGAGATCATTATAGTGAAATATGGGGTGAGAAAAAATGGATGGGACATAACTAGGCCGTCATACAAGTTTTCTGCCTTGTGGGAAATAGTTTCTATCAATGACATGTTCACCGCAAAAATCAGATAAAGGATTGGCTCTGGCAAGGATGTTCTTTTTTGGCTCGATGTTTGGTGTGGGACATACCACTTGCGGAAGAGTTCCCGGATCTTTTTAGGTGTGCCGCAAATTAATTGGCTAAGGTCAAAGATTATATGGAAAGGAATAAAGACTATATTAGTTGGGGTCCGATCTTTAGGAGGAACTTGAAGGGGGATGAAGTAAGCCACCTTCTTCGCCCTCTGAATATGTATAGCCTTTGTTCATCCCTGTTGAGGGAAAAGATATCAGAGTTTGGGTTCCCTATCGAGATGGGGTTTTCTCGGTTTCTTCCTTCTTCTCGGCAATGTCATTCTTCCCCAATCATGAGTATCATTTCGAGTCCTTGTGGAGATCTATCGTGCCGCCAAGGGTTCTAGTTTTTGGGTGGTTACTGCTTAGAGATACCATCCTCAATTCCTCACTATGGATAACCTTTGTCGCCATAAAGTGATGGTGGTTAATGCTTGCCCCCATTTCTCTCTTAGCGGAGGAATCGGTGAATCATCGTTTTCTTCAATGTGCTATGGCCTAAGAAATTTGGAATTCGTTTCTAAGTTGCTTCGATTATAGCTGGGTCCTCCCTTGGTCCTTTCGTGGCCATTTTGAAGCTTTTTAGTATGCATCAGGTTCGCCCAAAACAAGGCTTCTTTGGCATGCCTCTTTCTTTCCAATTATTCTGGGCAATCTGGAAAGAAAGCTGTTCGTCCTAAAATAGGGTTGCAAATATAAATTATTTCCCGCTAATATCTCTACTTATGAAAGCAAAGATGCTAACCGAGTATCGTATCCACTGGGACAAAAAGGCTAAGTTGTGTTGGTTCCTAAATTCCTAAACTAATTCTAATAGAAGACAAGAAGTGTTAATTATTAGAGTAATCCTAATAGAAAACGAATTGCTGGTTTGATTGGTTGTAATTCCTAAATTGACAAATTAAAAGAAAGGGTTTAAATCAATTAGAGAAAAGATCTCAGGGTATGAATCCACTCTAACCTCGCACAATGGCAAGTATAGACCTAGGGTTTCACAATCAACGCTAAACAGACTTGTTCTGGTTACAAACCTTCACCAAGTTGACAAATAACGATATATGGATGTAAATCAGGGCATAACCTATCTCTTATGGCATAGATTATCCTAGATCTAACAAACACATTCATGAAAGCACCGTTATATAACTTAGTATTCAAACCTACAAGATCAAAATACCAGAAGAAAGGGATATTGCATTAATAAAATCCAAACAATGGATTAACATCTTGTCATATAACCAAAAGCATTGAAAGTAAAACCCTAAAACCTATACATCACCAATAATACGAAGTTAGGGCTTCATCGGAACCCTAAGATAGAAGTTTAGTTACACATGGCGAGAGGTTGATGACGAATCCCTGACAGAATCATCAATGGCTTTCTTCCAATTCTCCCAAACTATGCTCCAGATCTTTTCCCCCAAAGATTTTCGTGTCTCTTATCAAAGTTGGAAACATATTTATAGAGTTAGAGTCCTAAAAATCTTTCTCAAAACGCGCCAAGACGGACTTCACCCGGTCCGGGCGTCCGGACGCCCAAGGGCTGGCGTCCGGACGCCAGCAGGCAGTAAGTGGGTTGCATTCTGAGTCCTGGGCGTCCGAACGCCCGGGGGCTGGCGTCCAGACGCCAGCAGGCAGTAAGCCTGGATGATCTTTGATCTTTGCCATTTTTCTTCGTCTTTAGCTCCATCTTCTGGTTATTCTCTTAAAAATCCTGAAAACATAGAAATAACATAATTAAGCTAGATATTCTAATTCGAAAGTGCTACAAAGTCCACATTGAAGGGCCTAAAATGTATATTTTAGGCTCTCATCACACCCCCCAACTGACACTTTGTTAGTCCTCGAACAAAGCTAAAACAGAAATAAAAACTAACTAGGCCACTTTCGTAGGGAGCACGGCTGCACTTAGCATGTGCAGCAAGCCTTTAAACCTCTAGGTTCCCCCTAGAGGACGAGTTATAGTCTCGTGAGGGTTTGCAGTGAATCTACCCACAAAATTCCAAAAAATAAAAAAAACAGGGAGAATCGTTCACCAAGATATCTACAAACACCAGATATGCCTGATAATGGGGTTTTCAATACACATCTCAAATGTGGTTCACAAATCCTATCTGTTGGTTAGAAATCCTCAAGATCATGCTGGAAAAATTGATCGTGCACGGTGAAAATTGTGTATATATAGAAGCAATGAAGCACAAAACGATTCACTAATAATTTCCGTGAAAACACAAATATTTCTTTTTCTTTCAAAAGTCTGGGCCACCTAACCTCAATAGAAGTTAACATAATTCCTCTCAAGGCATGGTGGCTTTCACACTATTATTCACCAAAGGACTTGATAACATTTTTTTTTTTTTTTTTTTTTTTAAGACATGTGACTGTGCAATGCCTAAGTCCATTAAGCTTTCTAATTAACCCATGTAACGAGCATTCAGCTAATGACTCCCAAAACAGTCGTTCTTAGGGCACTAGGTATGGCAATACCCCTATGAGCTTACTGACTCGGGTTAAAAAGGCTACGAACCCAAACTAGTCACAACACTTTTTTTTTTTTTTTTTTTAACAGTCCCCAACAATAGGTAGCCCTTTCCATATACCCGAATTAGTTCACAGTTGAACCGGAACACTGTATGTCTGAGGGTCGGCTTTCCATCATAACTGTTTTGAAGTTCTCACAAATATGGAAATCATAGCTTCTCATTTCAAAAATCTCTATAACATACGTGTCAAGTGATGGATCAATAATTCAACAATTTCTCAAAACCCTTTCCTAAAACAAGATAGTGAACCCTTTTTCTCTTCTTTCTCACAAAAAGTTCCAAAAATCAGGGTATCTTCAGTTTATAAAAAAAAAACTCGGTTAGAAATCCCCAAAAAGAAGAGAAGAAAAAAAAAATAACTAACAAAAGGAGCAAAAAATATTTTTTTTTTTTTTTAAGAAAAGGACAAACTCAAAAACTACTAAAACGAACCCAAAGGATAATACCCCACCCTCCAACTGAACCGCACATTGTCCACAATGTAACGCACAAAATATAAGATAAAGGACAAAAAAAATAAAGTAGAATGGAGGATATCACCTGGGTATCGCGTAACAAAACATGAAAGAACCAACCTGCAAAATGTTAGCGACAAAGCAAAAACAGAAGAAAAGAAAGAAAATAAAACTGAAGATAAAAACAGCCTCAAGGATCATCCTCAGCCCTGTCAGGGTTAGCCCTCCCACCAGCATCATGCATGGGATCATCGTGATGGGGAAGACCATGTAGACCCCGTAGTAATGATTGCATTTCAAAAAGAGAGTCAGTAGTACGAGTTGCAAAGTCCTCAAAGCGAGACTCAAAAGCCACCTGACGGGACTGGATAGCTTGCTGACCGTGAAGGAGAGCCTCGTATTGGGCATAAGTCATGGAAAACGGTGCAGCAGACCCCTCAGTAGGGGGAATAACAGGAGGGGCTGGCGGAGGCATTGGTGGAGCAACTACAGGTGCGACAACTCCAGGCATCATAGCAGGAGTAGCATGTTGCATGTTACGAATGATAGATTGGACACTCTGAGTCCAACGCACCGCACCGTAAACATCAGAACACGGAATAGACTCTTCGTCAGAAGAAATGGGATAGGGGACATCCGTGGGTTCGGAACGGTGGAGAAAAAACAATGTGAGCAAATGAGGAAAAGGCAATGGCCTCTTTTTCTCCGGATCCTTTCTAGACTCTTTAAAAAGCCGATAGACTTTGCACATCTCTTGAAAAATCATCTGAGGTAGAGAGACTGCGTATCCGGCATGAATGGCATACAAAGTCAGAAGGAAGTCCCCCCTCCTCTCATCCTTGTGATGCGTGGGAAATGCATTTACACGCAGCACTTGATCAATTAACCACAACTGCTGAGGTAAATAACTACGACGAGTGCTTGTGTAGTTATCCTTGCTAAAACGACCCCCACATATTTCATTAGTTATACTGGCCACCGTGGGGGTCGCAGGAAAATTCGGGAAACCTCCCGCAGTAGGGTTACAACCAAGGGCATGGGCGATATCCTCCTCTGTCAAAGAAACATCATGGCCATCTATAGTAGAAGACAAGATATCACCATATTGCCCCGTAATCTCTAAATTCTGATAGAAAAGGCGCACCAAACGGGGATACGCCGGAGGAAAAGGGCCACACAATGTCGTCAATTCTCTCAACCGTAATTGTTGGACTGCCCAAAGTGTGGATGCATCTGCCTCAAAAAATGGCAAGTCAAATGCGGTTTGCCGTTCTAAGGGTCGATTAGCCCATTCCGCATTGGGTTGCTCACGAGGAGGAGCGGAGGCATGCCTTTTCGGGGGTCGCGGATTGGAGGAACCCGCACCCGCAGTAGCCTTAGATTTACTCCTCCCCCGACGAAACATTTTTATTTTTATTTTTTTTTTTATATGTAAAACAATTAAAATATACCTGAAAAAAAATCTCGCCGGAGCTCCGGTGACGTCGCCGGAGAAGATGACCGGAAAAGTTGGCCGGAGTGAAAACGGCAACAGCAGCGCGTAGAGGAAAGCGCGGTGAGGAGATCCCAAGTGAAGGAAATGGATATGAAGCTGTGATCAACAGTAGATCTGACCGGCAAGCTTGGTAGTCGCCGGCGGCAATGGAGGCATATGCAAACAGCAGGCCAAAGGAAAGAAGAAATAAAGGAAATGGGAGAAAGGAGAGGAAAAGAAAGGTGAGGAAGAAAACTATGGTTAGAAAAAAAAATGTGGGTTGAAGAAAGGAAGAGAGAATGGGGGAACTATGATGGAGTGAGAGAGAAGGAGTGAAAGAAGAAGAAATAGAAAAGAAGAAGGGAAAAAGAGGGCAGTGACACGGATTGTGGCGATTTTTTTTTTTTTTTTTATTTTTTCTGGCGTCCAGACGCCCCACCTGGGCGTCCAGACGCCCAGGGACAGAGAGTCCGGACTGCGTGGGCGTGGTTTCTGGCAGACAGCGTCCAGACGCCCCACCTGGGCGTCCAGACGCCCTTTTTTTTTTTTTTTTTTTTTTTTTTTATATATATGTGTGGCGTCCAGACGCCCCACCTGGGCGTCCAGACGCCCAGAGACAGTAAGTTCGCCTGCGTGGGCGACGACCAGACGCCCAGATTCCCTTTTTTTTTTTTTTTTTTTTACCAGAAGAAAGCTAGCAAATGGACAACTGGAACCTTGTAAAGGTACCCACCTAAAAGAATGAAAATAAAAAGTGGAAGGAAAGAAAAGGACGCTGACCGAAATACACTAACGAAACTCGGGTTTCCTCCCGCAAGAGCTTTGTTTTACGTCGTCAGCCAGACGTCGAGTTCGCTCAATCTGTAGAATAGGAGGGGTCCATCAGAGTAATGGACTCCACAACTTCACCAGCAGTAATACCTTCGACATAAGGTTTCAACCGTTGACCATTGACTTTAAGAAAACCCCCAGTAGTGGGGTTTCGAATTTCCACCGCACCATGATCAAAAACCTCCGTTACCACATACGGTCCATCCCATCGTGACCGCAACTTACCCGGAAAGAGTCTCAACTTTGAATTGAACAGCCAGACCTTCTGATGTGGCTCAAAGGACTTCCGCAAGATGTGTTTATCATGAAAAGCTTTAGTCCGAGCCTTGTAAATTGAGGAGCTAATGTATGCTTCGTTCCGAATCTCCTCCAACTCATTGAGTTGGAGTTTCCGAGTGGAACCTGCACCGGCCATATCAAAATTGAATTGCTTAATAGCCCACATGGCACGGTGTTCGAGTTCAACCGGCAAATGACAAGCTTTGCCAAACACTAAACGGTAGGGGGACATACCAATTGGAGTCTTGTAAGCAGTACGGTAGGCCCATAAAGCATCATTCAATCGCAAAGACCAATCTTTCCGGTCAGGCCGTACCGTTTTTTCGAGAATACGCTTGACCTCCCTATTGGACACTTCGACTTGGCCACTGGTTTGCGGATGATAAGGTGTAGCCACCTTATGAGTGATAGAGTATTTCTTAACCAACGCCTCGAAGTGTTTATTCACAAAGTGGGTGCCTTCATCACTAATGATCGCCCGCGGACAGCCAAAGCGACTGAAGATGTTGCTTTGAAGGAATTGGACAACAACTTTGTGGTCATTAGTCTTAGTGGCTGCTGCTTCCACCCACTTGGACATGTAATCAACCGCCACTAGAATGTAATGAAAACCAAAAGACGGCGGAAACGGTCCCATGAAATCGATGCCCCAAACATCAAAAATTTCGACAATCAAAATGGATTGTAGGGGCATCGAGTCCCTCCTAGACATGTTCCCAGTCTGCTGACAGCGTAAACAAGTTTTGCAAAACTGATGAGCATCACGAAAAAGAGTGGGCCAATAGAAACCACTCTGCAAACTTTAGCAGCAGTCTTCTTTCCACTGAAATGTCCACCACACTCAAGAGAGTGACAGAACGTAAGGACACTTTGGTATTCACTCTCTGGCACACATCGCCGGATCACTTGGTCGGGACAGAACTTGAAAAGTTCAGGATCTTCCCAAAAATACAGCTTGACCTGGGAGAAAAAACGGTCTTTGTCCTGCCTAGACCAATGTGAAGGAATCTCCCCCACTGCAAGATAATTCACAATATGAGCATACCAGGGGGGTAGAGTACGGGACACCGTAAACAATTGCTCATCTGGAAATGAGTCATGCAAGGGTAAGGTGTCGTCCGATGTTTCTACCAAGATCCGAGAGAGATGGTCAGCGACACAATTTTCAGAACCCTTCTTATCCCGAATCTCAAAGTTGAATTCTTGAAGTAAAAGAATCCATCTAATCAATCGTGGCTTAGTGTCCTTCTTGGATAGTAAAAACCGCAATGCAGCATGGTCAGTGAACACTACTACCTTGGATCCTAATAAATAAGACCGAAACTTATCCAAGGCAAAAACAACTGCTAACAATTCCTTCTCCGTTGTGGTGTAATTCAATTGAGCATCAGAGAGGAGTTTGCTAGCATAGTAGATAACATGCGGAACCTTGTTAATCCGTTGGCCCAAAACGGCACCAATAGCATAATCAGAAGCATCACACATAATCTCAAATGGGTGAGTCCAATCCGGGGACTGAATGATAGGAGCAGTGGACAAAGCGCCACGAAGCTTCTCAAAAGCCTGCAGGCATGCCTCAGTAAAGACAAAAGGAGCCTCCTTGGCAAGTAATGCGCACAAGGGTCGAGAAATTTTGCTAAAGTCTTTAATAAATCGGCGGTAAAATCCTGCGTGTCCTAAGAAGGAACGGATTTGCCGAACCGATGAGGGAGGTGGGAGTTTGGAAATAAGGTCAACCTTGGCTTTATCCACCTCAATGCCCCTCGAGGAAATGATGTGCCCCAAAACAATGCCCTCACGCACCATGAAATGACTCTTCTCCCAACTCAAGACTAAATTAGTCTCCACACAACGTTTCAGCACCTTTGCTAAATTATGGAGACAATCATCAAATGAAGGGCCAAAAACAGAGAAGTCATCCATAAAAACCTCTAAGAATTTCTCCACCATGTCGGAGAAAATGGACATCATACACCGTTGAAAAGTCGCCGGTGCATTACATAGTCCGAATGGCATCCTCCGGTAAGCGAAGGTACCAAAAGGACAAGTGAAAGTTGTCTTCTCCTGGTCATCAGGATAGACTGCCACTTGGTTATATCCCGAATAACCATCCAGGAAACAGTAAAAACTTTGGCCAGCTAACCTTTCTAAGATTTGGTCAATGAATGGCAGCGGAAAATGGTCCTTTCGGGTCATGGAATTCAACTTACGATAGTCAATGCACACACGCCACCCAGTAGTAGTGCGTGTAGGTAACAATTCCCCTTTTAAATTCTCCACAACCGTAATGCCAGACTTCTTTGGCACCACTTGAGTAGGGCTGACCCACTTACTGTCAGAAATTGGGTATATAATACCCGCATCAAGAAGTTTCAGTACTTCTTTCAGGACCACCCCTTTCATGTTAGGATTCAAACGACGCTGCATTTCACGCGATGGTTTGGCATTTTCTTCGCAATGAATGCGGTGCATACAGATGGAGGGGTCAATACCTTTCAAATCGGCAACAGACCAGCCGATTGCACTTTTATGTTCCTTTAACACGGCAATGAGCTGACCTTCCTGATCATCAGACAGATCGGAAGCAATGATCACTGGCAATGTATCCATGGGTCCAAGAAAAATATACTTGAGTGTAGCTGGGAGTTGTTTCAACTCAAGTTTAGGGGGCACCACAATCGAAGGAGGTGCAGGTGCTGTAGAAAGTGGAGGTAATTGTTCAAACTTCGCCTTCCAAGGGAAAGAATCAAGCATAGCGACCTCATTTAATAGGGTATTGACTTCAGAAATGGACTGGTCAACATCATACTCATCAAAATTAAATGAGATAAGCAAGCTTCTAAAGGATCCTCCGTTAAAATAAAAGGTAGAGCTCCTTCCACCAAGTCAGTAACAACATCGACTGCAAAGCAGTCGTCCTTGTCGGGTGGTTGATGAGAGGCCTTAAACGCATTCAGCCTCACTTTCATGTTACCAAAAGAGACATCCATAACTCCGGTTCGACAATTAATGGTTGCATTGGCCGTGGCCAAAAAAGGTCGGCCTAGAATGACCGGAGTTTGTTTCCGCAGATTTGGAATCGGTTCAGTGTCAAGGACAATAAAATCTGCAGGAAAAAGAAATTTGTCCACCTTGACAAGAACATCCTCAATGATACCCCTAGGCACCCTAACAGATCTATCAGCAAGTTGCAAGGTGACCGTAGTAGGCTTCAATTCTCCTAACCCAATTTGTTCATACAAGGAGTAAGGCAAGAGATTGACACTAGCTCCAAGATCTAACAAAGCATGATCAATAATGTGACTCCCAATCGTACAGGTAACGGTGGGAGTGCCAGGATCTTGAAGCTTGGGAGGGGTGTCATGCTGAATCAATGAACTGACTTGCTCGGTGAGCATGACCTTTTTGGACACATTAGACTTGGATTTGCGCTTCTGAGTGCACAAGTCTTTCAGAAATTTCGCATAGGAAGGCACCTGCTTAATAGCATCGAGCAGAGGAAGATTGATTTTTACTTGCTTGAACACATCTAACATTTCATTCATGGTGACTCCCTTTTTACTAAAGGGAGAGGGCGTGTCAAGACAATTGGGAAAAGGGGCTTTAGGCACATAAAGGGGTTCCTCAGTCGGAACAGATGAAGTAGGAGAGCTGAACTCCTTTTCCTTCGGCCTCATGTTCTCCCTAGAATCTTTGGGGTTTGGTGCAGACTTTTTAACATCTTTTCTAGGCGCCTCAGGTCTAGTCTCTACCTCACGCCCATTCCTCAAAGTGACGACTACTTTCGCTTGCTCATGAAAAGTGTCATGCGGCTGTGAGCTACTTCCCACCTCAAAAGTGTTCTTCGGGTTAACAATGGGTTGGCTAGGTAATCGGCCATCTTCTCTTCTATTAAGAGCAGTAGCTATTTGGCCCATTTGGGCCTCTAGCTTGGCTATGGACTGAGAATGGGAGTGGACCAATTGATTACCTGCTTTGAGCTCCTTTAGCTCTTGCAAGACGGTCTCCTCAAACGAAGGGTTTCGTTGAGGTGGCTGAGGGTTTGGGTGTTGATAGGATTGTTGAGAACGATAGGCCGCTGGATTAAATTGAAAATTAGGCCTATTTCCTTGTTGAGTAAACGAATTGCCCTGACCGGGTGACTTCCATGAAAAATTAGGATGATTGCGCCATCCCGGGTTATATGTGTTGGAAAAGGGATCATTACCCGGTTTGGAGAAACCTTGTGCAGCATTCACTTGCTCTTGCACAAATTCAGGAAATTGGGGTGCTGCAGGGCAATCACTCACAAAATGAGCAGGACTGTTGCACAAAGCACAAGCATCAACATTAGCAGAAGGTAAAGAGGGTGAAGATTGGAGAGATTGTCCCCCAGAAATTAACTGATCTAACTTATGGGTTAAGGCAGCCACTTGAGTTGTGAGTTCATTAGAGGGCTGAATCTCAAAAATGCCTCTAGGTTTCTGTACATTAGAGGCTGCCGGCCTCTCCGATCTAGCAGTGGAGGCATGGTGCTGAAAGGTCTCACTCATATTCTCAAAGAGATCCCATGCCTCATCCTCATTTTTCAACATGATCGATCCCCCACTGGCAGTGACTACCATGTTTCTCCATTCAGGAGACAAGCCATCATAGAAGAATTGAACCAATTGCCACTTGGCGATTTGGTGATGGGGACACTTCCGAAGAAGATCCTTGAACCTGTCCCACGCCTCATGAAATTGTTCACTATCAGTTTGGGCGAAAGATGTAATGGATCTCCTGTACTGATTAGTTTTGCCCACTGAGAAATATTTATCCAAAAACTTTTGTTGCAGTTGGGCCCAAGTGGTGATAGAATTCGCCGGTAAAGTACCTAGCCAATACTTGGCTTTGTCCTTTAGCGAAAACGGAAAAAGAAACATTTTTAGGGCCTCACTACTGAAGTTATTTATTCTCACAGTGGAGCAAATAACCAAAAAGTCATCAATGTGATTATATGGGTCTTCATTGTTCAAACCATAAAAAGAGGGAATAAGATTGATGGTACTTGGTTTGATTTCATATTGAGCTGCCGGAACTGCTGGCAGCTGAATACACGATGGTGATGCGTATTCCGAAGGAGTATAGTGCTCCTTCAAGGGCCGAAGAGGAAGAGCCTCATCTTCCTTTCTTTCCTCAGCCATGGTTGAAATTGTGTGTGAATAATCAGAAGAGTGTTTAGATGATCTTATTTTTCTAAGGACTCGCTCTAAGTCTTGGTCTAGAGATATCAAATCTGGATGACAAGAGCGACGACCAAGCATGCACACACACACTTACTGCAGTTATATGAGAAGAATCACAACGTTTAGGCTTACCGTCCTTTAGGTAAAGGAGAGCTTCTAATTGAGTAGAACCTCAGCTTCTTGAAGAGTTCTCTTAAATCCTGTACAAACTGTAAGATTCTTGTGTTAACATCAATAACCTGCAGTAAGAAAACAAAGATGTGAGAAAAGATGGAAAAGAATAAAAACTGATAAACGAAACTAAACTAATATCCTAACTAAAAGAAACAAACAACCGTGCTAATTGTCCCCGGCAACGGCGCCAAAATTTTGTTCGTCCTAAAATAGGGTTGCAAATATAAATTATTTCCCGCTAATATCTCTACTTATGAAAGCAAAGATGCTAACCGAGTATCGTATCCACTGGGACAAAAAGGCTAAGTTGTGTTGGTTCCTAAATTCCTAAACTAATTCTAATAGAAGACAAGAAGTGTTAATTATTAGAGTAATCCTAATAGAAAACGAATTGCTGGTTTGATTGGTTGTAATTCCTAAATTGACAAATTAAAAGAAAGGGTTTAAATCAATTAGAGAAAAGATCTCAGGGTATGAATCCACTCTAACCTCGCACAATGGCAAGTATAGACCTAGGGTTTCACAATCAACGCTAAACAGACTTGTTCTGGTTACAAACCTTCACCAAGTTGACAAATAACGATATATGGATGTAAATCAGGGCATAACCTATCTCTTATGGCATAGATTATCCTAGATCTAACAAACACATTCATGAAAGCACCGTTATATAACTTAGTATTCAAACCTACAAGATCAAAATACCAGAAGAAAGGGATATTGCATTAATAAAATCCAAACAATGGATTAACATCTTGTCATATAACCAAAAGCATTGAAAGTAAAACCCTAAAACCTATACATCACCAATAATACGAAGTTAGGGCTTCATCGGAACCCTAAGATAGAAGTTTAGTTACACATGGCGAGAGGTTGATGACGAATCCCTGACAGAATCATCAATGGCTTTCTTCCAATTCTCCCAAACTATGCTCCAGATCTTTTCCCCCAAAGATTTTCGTGTCTCTTATCAAAGTTGGAAACATATTTATAGAGTTAGAGTCCTAAAAATCTTTCTCAAAACGCGCCAAGACGGACTTCACCCGGTCCGGGCGTCCGGACGCCCAAGGGCTGGCGTCCAGACGCCAGCAGGCAGTAAGCCTGGATGATCTTTGATCTTTGCCATTTTTCTTCGTCTTTAGCTCCATCTTCTGGTTATTCTCTTAAAAATCCTGAAAACATAGAAATAACATAATTAAGCTAGATATTCTAATTCGAAAGTGCTACAAAGTCCACATTGAAGGGCCTAAAATGTATATTTTAGGCTCTCATCAAAAGCAATCGAAGATGTTTCAAAGAAAAATCCTCCTTTGTTGTTGCTACTCTTCACAGATCTAGATTCCTCGCGGCGTCCTGAGTTTCTGTTCTCCCGGAGTTTTGGGGAGTGCCAATTTATGTTATCCTTCTCAACTAGAGGGAGGTGACTGCTTAACTTTATGGGAAGGTGCCATGTTCTTCCCCTTTTTTATTAGTGTTGAGGCAGTTTGGCATTCGAGCTCCCTTTTGGTTTGCGTCTTTTTTTTTTTCTAAGTTTCCCAGGATATATCTTTTGTATTGTTAAGTCTTTGATTAAGTTAGCATTAAAAAAAAAACCCTTCAGAAGTGGCCTGCAGCTATATGATGGCTATAAAGGAAGGTACATAAATACATGATGGGATCATCTTTGAGGTTGGTTCTGATAGAATCTCATGAATCCTGTAAATTTTGGTAGATAATGTAATTTAGATTAATGTCTTCACTTCCATGCACCATAGTATGAAAAGGATAGTTGGCTATAGCTTGTTTGACTTTATTAAGCTGACCCAAATCTATAGGGAGTGTGATCCCACTTTCTATCTTACTTTCGTGCACCATAGTATAAAAAGGGTGATTTGTCATAGACTTGTACCATGTTTGAGGTTTTCGGTTGAGATTCACAAAAGTATGACGTTTTCGGTCGAGGTCATCCAATAACTATTGGAATGTATTCCCTCTACTTTTAACCACAAGTGTCACGCCCCCGGACCGAGGTCCCGTTAAACGAGGCCCTAATTCGGGGTCGTGGAGTGATGGGCCGGAAAATTCCGCCGCACACGCTAGTTTCCCACAGGTTTTCCGCGGTAAGGATCCCCGAAATCCGATCCAACAGTGATTAATAAGAATCACATTCATACGAATAACTTACGCGGAAGCATTGTAACAAACATAAAAGTCTCTCACAAACGGGTGTAAGATGAGAACGCACATGACTAGCATAAAAAAGAGAAACATTGCATTGGTAGGCCAAAGTTAGTTTAAAGTTAATACAAAAGTACAGTTAGCTAATAATTACAATTTTTCCCAAAAAGAATAAGCCAACAATGGCTACAACAAAAACCCAAAAAGAATAGTATCTATTCCCCAAAATGTGATTGCAGCTCCAAAACAACCCGACGTCTAAACGACATCATCGGGCTGCCACTCGCCCTCCACAAGGACTATGGGTTCCGCCTCGAAGTGCGCCTTGACCGCGAGGGGCTCAACATCTGGCACCAAGCAAACAGGGTCAGACACGACGGTCTGGCAAGCAAATATAACAATAATAGGATGATAGAAAAGCAAAACATTAAATAAATGATAGCCACGATTAAATCATGAATAATAGAAATGACGAACTAAAGATAGAAGATAAACATCTTAATAGTTTACAAATCCAATGTTATGATAAGTGAAATAAACAAGAACCATAAGATAAACATTAAATGTATAAAAACATTGGCAGACCACGTAAAGCTAAATTCTCCTGTTACCGAAGTAACTGGAGCAGACAAAACCGTAGCCACTACTCGTGGGACCGGAACGAACATAGTCGTTATCAAACAGAACCGTAGCCACTACACGTGGGACCGGATATAACCGTTGCCATGGTCGGTACAGACAGAATCCAAACTGCAGCTGGTGAACAAATTAAAGATTCCAAGTCGGATGATCAGTCCGACAAGGTAACCTAAGCTTAGTGGTGCCATTAGAATAAAAGTTCGAAACCTCGAAAAAATGTAAATCCATTCATAAAATACATTTCCAAAATCGATAAGAAAACCACTCCGAACAAATACATATTGACGAATCCGAGCAAAATAGGTGAGTAGTCTTATCAATATCTAAAGATGTGGTAAACCACCTCAAGGCATTCAAAAGATTGAAGAAAGAATCCGAACAAAAGTCTTTTTACATGGAATGAATGTATGATGATTCAACAGTCTAATGCGGGTCGTCTCGATATACATTTGACCCCTTCATTGTCATTAATAGAAAGAGATTTGGTGTCACAGAAGATCCTTGACAATCACAAGGGATGAAGTGTACATTTAAACTTGGAAGGTTCCCAAATGATTTTGATCATAATTCAAACCACTTTACATAACATTTCAAGGATTGTAAATGGGCTGAATGGCCTCACATATAGAAAAGAATTGGGCCAAATTGGACTTGAATGCGGCCTTGAAGTGGACCTGAAAGTATGTCCAAGGAATCCCCATTAAAAATTGATTTAAACCTTTTTTAAATCAGGCCCACTGCTGGCTTAACCCAAGCCCAAAACAGTCCGCCCATTTAGCCCAAAACAGCCCTTAAATGGCTCAAGAAACAGGTCTTAAAACAGCCCAATATCAGGCCCTGAAATGGCCCAATATCAGGTCTTGAAATGGCCCAAAAACTGACCTTGAAACAGGCCCAAAAAAGCCTTGAAAACAGGCCCAAAATAGTTTCTAAATGGACCCAAAAAGCTTAGGTTAGGCAGAGCCTGGTCCGCTCGAGCGAGGGCTAGGCAGAGCCTGTCCAGTCCGGCTCGGCAGGGGGATTTTTCACCATTTTGCCTCTTTTTCTGATTCTTTTTCATTCTTTTTCTTTCATACAATTTTCCTAGATCATTTGGACCCTTCCTTGACCTCCCAAACTCATCAAATCACCATTCATAATCCATCCAATTAATCTATCAAACACTTTTAAATCAAAGCTTTTTCCTCCATTCTTTGAGCACAAACACTTTGACACGAAGAAGGCTATATTTTAAGATGACCAAAGTATAAACAAACTTCCAATACATTGTAAAACAATATCATGAGTGAAATCACACACAACATTACTCCATTTATCCCAAAGCAAACCATAAAACATAAGAAGATTAACACATAGCATGAAATACCATGAAATAAAACAAGAGAAAATGAAACCATCATATTAATTGAAAAATTCACTTGCCTCAAGTCTAAATGAGAGAAATAATACTCTTCAAACAAAGATCTAGGGTCTCAAGCTCCCAATCTACAAAAACCCCAAAATTTTCCAAAGAGAACCCTAAAAATCAATATTTGCAAATCTCCAAGGAAAGCTTTTGTATATGGGATGAAAACACTCCAAATGAAGAGGAAAACAAAGATCTCAAGTTTGGAAAGCCATTGCTAACCTTGAAAAGCTCAAACGAAGAAGTGAAGCGTGAATGAGAGCCTTTCCCTAGCTCAAAACCTTGGAAAAAGACATCTTTGGAAAGCTTGGAAGAGGAGGAAAAACCTTAGGAGATCAATCCTCCAAGAAAGCTCCAAGAAATGAGGGTTTCAGATGAGAGAGAAAGTGTTGGAAGAGAGGGAAAGAGCCCTAGCTCCAAACCGTGCAGGAGAAAGAAATGAAGGAGAAGAAGAGAGTTCCTCTTCTTATGAGATGGGTTTTGTGGGCCCCGATAATCACAAGACTGAAAGTGGCATTTGCGGGCCCCGAATGAAAACGATGAAGAAGACAAAAACGATCAGCGAAATTTCTACTTTCTAAAAAGTGTATTTTTGTCAATTTCTGAAATTTTTGAAATTTGGGTACAGATTTTGTGTGAAAGGTCAGTTTTGGCCTTTTCCTCGAAAAACGTGATTTCTGATCATTAAATCAAGACGGTCAAAACATGAAAGTTGATAATCTAAATGAAATGAGTCAAAATACACAAAATTGGGATTTTACAAACATCAAAGTTAAATTCCAAAGATTCACACACAACCACACGGGCGCCTCGGCCCGCGTCAAACCTAAGTCAACGACTCTCGAAAGTTCCCAAAGCTAATCAAACATTCTAATCTAGCTTAAGAAAATAAGCTAATCGTCCACTAATCTCACTTATCAACTAATCACGGTTAAAAATATAATTAAATATTCCAAACCTGGGTCGGGGTCTGACAACAAGCCTCCATATTTTTATCCCTCACTACACAGCATACATGAAGACAGGTGTCAGTATCTCCTCTCTCTTCACTCTCTAAGTCTATCCTCTCTTTAAACTAACTGGCCAATAACTTCCTCCAAAAAATTGGTCCTTCCCCTCTAGCCCAATGGAGATGGCCCACCTGGTGTGTTAAAATCAAATGGGTGGGTTGATCTTGATCGAGATTTGGATTAAGGGTGGGCCCATTTCAATGTGATCAAATTATACTTGACATAGTAGGTTAGGTTTTGTCAATTTGTGAGGTCTATGATCATTTGATATTTATCAAACAATTCATAGGTCCCAGCCCGTATCATATGGTTTTATGGACGGTTAGAATAGAGATGGTGAACCCTATTCATCTGGCTCCCACTTAAATATATTTGGTCGATTTGTTAGGTCTACGATCATTTGAACCTTTGATCTTTCTTAATCAATTCATGGGTCCCATCATGCATAATATGATTTTATGGATGGTTAGAATAGAGACGATGGTGGACCCCATTCATCTGGTGGGTTCCACTTAAATAGGTCAGGTTTGGTCAATTTGTGATGTCTATGATCATTTGATCCTTTGATCTTTATCAAGCAATTCAAGGGTTCCAACCCGCATCATATGGTTTTATCGACAGTTAGAATATAGATGGTGGACCCCATTCATCTTGGGGGTTCCATTTAAATATGTTAGGTTTGGTCAATTTGTGAGGTCTATGATCATTATAGTTTTATGGACGGTTAGAATAGAGATGGTGGACCCCATTCATCATGGTCCCACTTAAATAGGTTAGGTTTGGTTAATTTGTGAGGTCTATGATCATTTGATCATTTGATTTTTATCAATAAATTCATGGGTTACAGCCCGCATCATATGATTTTATGGACGGTTATAATAGAGATGGTGGACCTCATTCATCTGTGTCCCACTTAAATATATTTGGTCAATTTGTTAGGTATACGATCATTTGATCCTTTGATTTTTCTTAATCAATTCATGGGTCCCATCTCGCATAATATGGTTTTATGGATGGTTAGAATATAGATGGTTGACCCCATTCGTCTGGGTTCCACTTAAATAGGTTAGGTTTGGTCAATTTGTGAGGTCTATAATCATTTGGTCTTTATCAAGCAATTCATGGGTCCCAGCCCGTATCATATGATTTTATGGATGGTTAGAATATAGATGGTGGACCCCATTCATCTTGGGGGCTCCACTTAAATAGGTTAGGTTTGGTCAATTTATGAGGTCCATGATCATTTGATCTTTGTCAATCAATTAATGGGTCCCAGCCTGCATCATATGATTTTATGGACGGTTAGAACATAGAGGTGGACCCCATTCATCTTGGTCCCACTTAAATAGGTTAGGTTTGGTCAATTTGTGAGGTCTATGATCATTTGATCTTTATCAATCAATTCATGGGTCCCAGCCCACATCATATGGTTTTATGAACGGTTAGAATGAGATGGTGGACCCCATTCATCCGGGTCCCACTTAAATATATTAGGTCAATTTGTTAGTTCTATGATCATTTGATCTTTTTTAATCAATTCATGCCTCACCTAAAGAATAAAACATTTGGAAAAAAACATAAAGATCAAATTAGCAATAAAAATAAGGACTCACAAGTTTACTAATTAATAAATTTATTAAAAATAATTCATATAGGTCTGTGCATTTGGTGGTTCCGTGGTCTGTGCATAGCACGGGGTTTTGATAGTACTACCTATAAAATAGTATAAATATGATGATAAAGAAGACGGTGAAACAAAAGTAAAGCCCTGACTCCTAAGCATCATTTAAGCCACATGTCTCTAATAGTAAGTAATTGAGATATTCTAATGCAGGCCTTAAGCAACAATGTCATGAATATCCTTAAGAGTTTTTTACAAAAAGGCCCCTATATTTTTCATAAAACCTCAAAGAAACCCCTGCACTTTATAGTTTTACATAAGCATCCCTCTCCCCTTTTTACTGTATTGCCATTCTACCCTTTGTATTTATTGAAAAACTGAAATGACACATTTAACCCTATTAGGTTAAGAATTATTCTGTACTCTTTAAGAGTCGTTAGGCCTCCTCCTCCCTTGATGAAAAGGGACATCTTTGATTTGACCCGCAATTGTATGTTTCTAGTTTGCAACTATTAGACTCGGAATACCTAATTGGCTTGAAGATGGGGACAAGAATACCAGATTTTTCCACCTCTAGCCAAGGCAAAAGGGATCCGAAATCGTATTGATAGGATCACTGTGGATGGTACCCTCTTTGAAGAAGAGAATCAGATAAAAGTTCAAGCCTCTTCCTTCTTTTCTAATATGTTTCAAGTTGCCTCTGTCATCCCGAATGAAAGCTTATTTAACCTGGTTGGTCCCTCTATCTCAAAAGATCAAAACAAGTTCCTTGTAGCAGTTCCAACCCATGAGGAAATCAGACTAGCTGTCTTCCAGCTCAAGAGGAGTAGCTCTTTGGGTCCGGATGGTTTCACGGGAGCTTTCTTCACCAAATGCTGGCACATAGTGAGTAAGGAAGTTTGATGGACCGCGCTTCTGCCTGGTTCTACCGAGGTCGGCGGATGTGGGAGTCCGTTGGGTCCGACCCTTTCGTAACCGGGGGGCAAAGGCGTGCATCAACATTTCTTTCGTGTGGGTGTGCCAGATTTTCTATTTTTTACTTGGAATTGCAAGTGGTGATCCGGAGATCAACCTTCGCAAGTAAAAAAGAAATCAACTTCTTTCAAGTTTTCCATTGCACATATATTTAAGAAAAGAGACATTTTCTTGATTTGCCGTGAAAAGCGATTTTTTTGGCATTTATAGCCGATTTTGGCGTTTATAGCCGATTTTTGGCGTTTATAGCTGATTTTGGCGTTTATAGCCGATTTACAATCCTTATCAATAATGAAAGACAAGAGTTGTGATTTTTGTCTCTTTTAAAAAAAATACAAACTACAATGAAAAGCAAGAAAAGGAGGATCTAACTTCTCAGGAGATTGTGGGGGACCCGTTCAGATTGACGGTCGCAAGCCATATGTGGACTTCGCCATCATCCATGCAGATGAGAACAGAGGATGCTATTGATTTGCTTGGCTTGGCTATAACCTCAGGTTTTTAGAGGACAAAGACCAAAAGGAGGTCCTATGTCCAATAAAATACCAAGTAGACGGGCTGAAAAGCCAAGTCTAAGCCATTTGGAGGCAGAAGGAGAAGGCAAGGACCTTGGGGGGATACCCCCCAAGGGACTTTTGTCACCTTGTAGCGGTGGTCGGTGTAGGATTTCCGCAGAGTTTTCTCTCTTTGATGCCTTTTTCTGTCTGAGTTTCTGGATTTTCTGCAGTCTGTTGTTTGTTTTGTCCGCTGTCTGTCCTGTTTCTTCTTTAAGGAGTTTATGCCGATCGACAGAGTCCTTGAGGGGCAGTCTGAGGAGTTCAGGCTCCTGTACTTTCAGCTCGTCACCTTCTATGATTTTTTGAAGGAGAAGGAGGGTTTGAAAGTTAGATCCAGCAGTTGGAAGAGTTCTAGCTCTTCGTTCCCCAACTTTTTTGATAGCAGGGAGTCTTCTGATAGTGCGACCCAGGAAGCCAGGGCTCAGGATCCAAGTTCGAAGAAGATCTTGGCTATGCAAGAAGAGTTGAGAGATTTCTGTGCGAGTACAAACGCTATATGTCCTGACATTGCACTGCGGAGAGATCTCGCTGTTTACCTCACTTATTGGCTTGATGAGGCTATTTTTGCTGGAGGAGATGGAACGCACATCAGGCCGCATTATATTTTTCTGGCTTGTCAGATGGCGTTTGGAGAGAAGCTTTTTTTGGTGCCAGCTCTTTACTCCTACCTGTGTACCGAACTGCAGGCTGCTGTTTTTTTGGTTTGGCTTGGGCTTCCCATGAATAGGGTATTTTCAGCCCATATCTTTTATTTGTGGCACGTGTACCACTGTCCTGGCTTCCATCGGCTGGGTGCTGCATAGGATGATGATCCTCTGATGATTCGGCTGGCTAAGGGCAAAGCTGTGTCTGAATCACTTTTGTTTGCCCGCATGAGGATCCGACAGTTCAGGGACATCGAGATGGGCAATCTTCATTGAAGCTTTCTCCAGAGTTGCGGAAGAAGGCTTTTGATTTTGGTGCCTCCCGAGACTCTACCAGGGCGGGGTCGGGAAGGCATTACTCCTTGACGAATGCAGAGAAGGAGTGGCTTTTCAGCATACATGTCGGTACGATGGTGTACCGCAGACATCTTTTCGTCGACATCCAGCCGTATGTACCCTCTCGCTTTGCTTTGCAGTTGGGTTTTTCTCAAGGCGTTGTTAGAGCGCCTTCAAGCATGGTGAAGCGCTTTGGAGGTTTACAGGGTGGGAGAAATGCATGGGCTTTCTATAGTGCTGAAGACACTACAGCCATGATCTCTTATCCTGTGGTGTTGACTTCCCGGACTGCCGGCTTTGCGAAGTGGTTCGCGGAGAGCTTTTCGGCATATCGGGGGCTTTCCAAGAAGGAGCTTGATGTGAAGCTGGCATCTGGAAAGGGCCTTGGAAAGTCGGATGGCGTCCGGCGAGAGGAAGTTTGGGCTTTCCTTTCTGGAGAGAAGCACAAGATAGGCTTTCTCGGTGACCAGGGCGTCATTGGTTCTGAAGCTATTCGAGAAATACCTGATGAGGCTTTAGAGCAGCTAGAACAGGAGGAAGCCGAACTTGATGCTTGGATGCAAGCGGCGCAAAGGCAAGCTTCCGTGGAGTCTACTGGCAAGAGTAGACCATCCAGTGAGGAGTCAAGTGGAAGACCTGACTCTGATAGTGGGGCAGGTTCCTCTAAGAAGCGAGCCCGTAGGAGTAAGAGGAGGAGGAGTCATCATCGTAGCAAGGGGCAGCATGAGGACTCTCCTGACTTGGAAGTTCTTCTTACTATCAATGAGGATGTGCCAATGGATGCTAACGAGCCTCCAGAGAAGAGAAGCTGAGAAGAAGAGACCGTCGGTGAAGGTATGATTCTTCTTTTTTCTCTTTCCATTTCTTTTCATGGGATTTTTCCATGTTCTGATTTGCTTCTTGTTTCTGCTTTTCTTTTTTTTTTAGCAGAGGAAGATTTGGCGATGCCTGAGGTTCCAACCGATGAGGTGGTGACGGATCCTATCGGGGCACCTGAAGAAGAACCGAGGGACTCTGGAATGAATCCAAAATCTCCAATTGGTATGACTTCTTTTGTTTTCTTCTTTTTTTCTTTTTGTCTGTGACTTGGTTTGCTAACATTTTTCTTGCCAGCTGACTTGCCACAAGATTTCGATGACTTTGAACCATTGATGGACGCAAATATTGATGATGCTTCCGATGAGTTCATGGGGGAAGAAAGTGTTCCGCCAGTCGTCGAAGAAGGTATTTTGTAGTAATAACCCTGATAATGATTTTCAAACAGGATCATGTTCATACCTTTTTGTGTTTCTTTGGCAGGTTTTGAGGTGACAGAGGAGAGTCCGTCGCTTCCTTCAGAACCAGAGCAAGAGATGCCAAAGGTCGATCCAGAGGTAGAGACTCCTGGGACCAGTTCTGACACTGTTGAGGAGATACCTCATGCTGAGATTCCTTCCCGAACAGGAGCAGCTTCAACCGGAAAGAGTTCTTTTGTTACTCTTCCAACGAGTGATGACATGAGCAGTCGACCAATGGAGTTGGGCGAATCTTCAGCTGGGCCATCTCTTCTTTTTGCGAAGAAGGTGGTGGTGCGGGTCCTGAGCTCTTGGATTGAGACTCTGCTTTCTGGGCACTTAGATGCCGAATTTAGGATGATCCAGCATGTGCGTGAGATTCTCAATGATGCCGAAGAGGCTGGTCTGGATGTCACAAGCGCCAGGGCGATCATTGATAGGATCATTGAGCTGGGTGACAGGTGGTTTGAGACCATGGGTTTTCCTGACGACCAGTTCTTTAAGGAGATGTTCTTGGACCCTACGGATAAGGCTCAGTCTAACGTAGATGAGGCTACACAAAGCAGGAAGCAAATAGTCCGAGAGAAGAACTTAGAAGAGCTAACCATCATTGGGCTGACACATGACCTTAACATCCTTGATAGGGAGGTCAATGAGGCCAGGAAACGTCTTGAGCATCTGCAGGCACAAGTCGCCGCCAAGTGGATTGCAATAATAGAGGCTCGTGACAGGGAGAGTGCTCTGATTCACCGGGTTGCAGATGCCGATCGAGTTCTTAAAAGGAAGTCTGAAGAGAACAAACAATGGCAAACTGTTCGGGATAAGCTTCCCGGTGCGAAAGAAGGGTTACAGTCCACCCCAGCATCTCATGGCAAGCTCTTGAAGAATCGTGCCCTGGAATCCCTAACGGCTGAGGCCAAAAGTTTGCTTGAGGAGCTGAACTCTTGGCTGGAGACCATTTTTGATTGAGCTCCTGTTTTTTTTTTAAACAGAAACCATCCTTTTTTTTAGTACCACTTGTATTTTTTTTGTACTCTTTTTTTTGTTGTTTTCCCTACGCTCACTTAAATATTTTTGTGATGAAACTAATTGCTAAATGGGATGCCGTTTTTTTTTTTGTTTTCCCTACTCTCACTTAAATCTTTTTGTAATAAAAGTAATTGCTAAATGGGATTTGATCAAAAGCTTGTCATTTTGTGAAAATCTTTTGTCAAATGATTGTTTTGGCATGGAAGCCAGATTCTTGTTTGTGGCATGGAAGCCGATTTTGGCATGAGAGCCAGCTTTTTTGTGGCACTGATAGCCGAGTTTGTTTTGTGGCATCTATAGCCGGGTTTGTGGCATTAATAGCCGAGTTTTTTGAAAGCCAATTTTCTTGTTTGTGGCATTGATAGCCGGTTTTGTTTTGTGGCATTGATAGCCGGTTTGTGGCATTTATAGCCTGTTTTGGTGGTATCTATAGCCGTTTTTGTGGCATTTATAGCCGGTTTGGTTTTCAAAAGTGCAAGTATCGACTAAAAGTCGTCTCCCTGCTGAATGTTCTTGCAAGTATCGATGGAATGTCGCATCCTTGCTCATTCGGTTGCGAGTATCGATGGAATGTCGCATCCTCGCGGATTTGGCGCAAGTATCGATGGAATGTCGCATCCTTGCTTTTCAAAAATTTTGGTTTTGCGAGTACTTACTTGATGTCGTTTCCCCATGATTTTTGAAATTTGTGGTTTTCTCGAAGCTTTGGGTTATGGATATCAATTGAAATGTTGCATCTCCATGGTTTTTAGGTTTTTTCGAACCTTTGAAATTTAGGTTATGGATATCAACTGAAATGTTGCGTCTCCACGGTTTTTAGGTTTTTTTTTTAACCTTTGAAATTTGGGTTGTGGATATAAACTGAAATGTTGCGTCTCCACGGTTTTGGATTTTGCAAGTATCGACGAAATGTCGCTTCCCTGCAGTTTTGGAAGTGTCGAACGTGGTTCGTATGCTTTCGATTTGTGCGAGTATCAACTAAGCGTCGCTTCCTCGCGGTTTTTTTGAAAAACCATTTTTTTTTGTTTAAAGACACTAGGGTCATAAGTTTTGACCTAAAACCATTTTGGCGGTAAAAGGCAGAGTGGACTGGGGTGGAAATCCCTGAATCCGAATTTTGTTTCAAACCATGAATTTTGGGTTCAAGGGTTGAAAATTTTGGTCAAGTTAGGGAAAGGTTCCTAAACTTGGATTTTTGAACAATGAAACGATGGAAGTAAGCATTGTTTAAATTTTTAGAAATTTCAACGTTTGATATGAAAATTTTAAAAAAAGGTGGGTTTAGCGAGCGTGTACCTGGAAACCGGTTTTGGCCGTACAGGCATTGCTCTTACCCAGTTGGGTAAGTCTTCAAGGGTAGTACCGCTTTAAGAGCTTGCCGTTGATGGGCAGCATACATCTGTCACCTTCCATGTTTAGGAGTGCGTATGCGCCGTTGGAGAAAACCTTGTCGATGACGTAGGGTCCCTCCCATTTTGGCTCAAATTTGCCTTTGGACTTGTGAGCGAAGACCATTGGTCTTTTTACCGCAAGGACCAAGTCACCCTTTTTGTAGGTGCGTTGCCTGACCTTTTTGTCGAAAGATCATGCCATGCGTGCTTGGTAAAGTTCAATGCTTTGTTGAGCTTCGAGCCGTCTCTCATCGAGATTGTCCAGCTCATGGAGTCGCAATTTGACATTGCTTTCTTGAGTCATGTCGTTTTGCAAGGATACCCTCAAGGAAGGAATTTGTACTTCCAAGGGCACGACAGCTTCGCATCCATAGACCAAGGAGAATGGTGTGCTATGGGTTGGTCCTCGAACGGTGGTTCGATAGGCCCACAAAGCTTTAGACATTTTATCGCTCCAGTCTCTTTTATGACTAGAGACCATTTTTTGAGGATTTTGCAGAGTGTCTTGTTGAAAGCTTCTGCTAACCCGTTTGCTGTCGGATTGTATGGAGTCGAAGGACAGCTTTGGATTTTGTATTTGTCACAGAACCTGTAGAATCGATGATCCCAGAATTGTGGTCCGTTATCATGGATGAATCTTTTGGGTATGCCGAAACGACAAATGATGTTGGTGCGCAGGAACTGAAGGACTGATCAGGTCTTTATTTCGTTGAACGCAAATGCTTCTGACCACTTGGAGAAATAATCCGTAGCGGCGAAGATGAAGCGATGACCTTTGCTCGAAGGGGGAGAAATAGGACCTATGATGTCCATACCCCAGGCTTCGAAAGGCTATGAAATCGCTGTAGGATGCAGCCATTCTGGAGGCATGTGAATGTAATCTCCATGAACTTGGTAGGCCAGTAATAACCTAACCTTTTTATCTGATCATAGAGCTTGGGACCAGCCTGATGAGCTCCACAAAGACCAGCATGAACTTCTTTGAGTGTTTCTTCAGCCTTTTGTTGTGACAAGCAGCGTAGAAGTACTCCGTTGAAGGATTTCCTGTAAAGGATTTTTGAAGGAATATCCAAATGAAAGCTTGGGGTTCGCCTTTGGATGCTTACCCGTTCTTTTGGATCTTCAGGTAGGATTCCGAACATAATGTAATCAATGTACGGATTCCTCCAGTCGCCGATTGAAGTTTGAAGGATTGAAATCCGACTTCCAACCACTTGGTGGCATTCAGTAACTGCTTGGTGTGTGTTAAGAGGAGGAAGGATTCTTCTTTCACACACTGTGATATGCATGTTTTCCCCTTCTTGGATTGCCATAGATGCGGTAAGTCCAGTGAGGGCATCTGCACGTATGTTTTCACCTCTACGAATGTGGGTGATGTGACAGATGTCAAACTTTTGCAGAAGCGATTGTGCTTTGTTGTAGTAAGGCAGCAAATCTGGCTTCCTGACTTCAAATTTCTGATTCATCTGGTTGGCGATCAGTTGAGAGTCTCTAAAGACTTCCAGCATGGTGATACCGGATTCGATGGCAAGTTCCAATCCTAGGATCAGAGCTTGATATTCAGCTGCATTGTTTGTGCATGGTTCCAGTAGCGAGAAAGCGTGTGGAATCATGTATTTGTCGGGGCTAACAAAGAGGATTCCAACTCCCGAGATCAGCTGTCTTTTTTCATTTGTCCTGGTTGCACCGTCAAAGTACATGTCCCAGGAGGCACTTTGTGAGAAAGTCTCCACATTGTAGACTGGCTCGTCTGGGAGATCATCTCTGAGCGAAGAATCTTTAGGCAATGGATGCTCTGCGAGGAAGTCCGCTAGAGCTTGCCCTTTGATTGCCTTTTGTGGTACATACCTAATATCAAATTGTGACAGAAGGATGGACCATTTTGCCAGTCGAGCATTGAGAGAACCTGCCTTTGTGACAAGGACCTTTAAGAGGTTGACCTTGAGACCAGGTAGACTGTGTTGGAAAGCAAGTAGTGACGCAGCTTTTGTACGGCGAACATCACTGCAAGACATTCTTTTTCGACTAGAGAGTAGCAATGCTCTGCACCTACTAGCATGCGGCTGAGGTAATATAGAGCAGCTTCTTTTCTTTGATCATTTTCTTGCGCAAGCAGAGCTCCTAAAGAGTGATCAAGGGCTCTTGTGTACAAGATGAATGGTTTTCCAGTGGTAGGAGCAGCTAACACTGGAGGTTTTGTCAGGTATGACTTGATGTCTTGGAAAGCAGCTTCACAGTCAGCATCCCAGACAAAGTTTACACCTTTTTTCATCAACCGGGAGAATGGACGGCATTTCCCCGAAAGATTGGAGATGAACCGTCTGATGTAGGCCAATCTCCCTTGAAGCCCTTTGAGTTCTCTCAAGGTTCTTGGAGAGGGCATTTCTAGAATGGCTTTGACTTTTATAGGGTCAAGCTATATTCCAGCTTTCCGAACTAAGAATTCGAGGAACTTACCCGACGAGACGCCGAAGAAGCATTTCAAAGGATTCATTCGCAGTTTGTGTTTGCGAAGCCGGAGGAAGACTTCTCGAAGGTCTTCGAGATGATCTTCTTTTCTTTTGCTTTTGACGGCGAGGTCATCAACGTAACATTCAACCGTCTTGTGCTGTATATCTTGGAATATCTTCATCATAGCCCTCTGATATGTGGCACCAGCATTTTTCGGACCAAATGGCATGACAGTGTAGCAATACACGCCAAATGGGGTCCAAAAAGATGTATGTTTTTCATCTTCAGGATGCATCTTTATCTGATTGTAGCCAGAGAAACCATCCATGAATGTCATTCGCTCGAATCCACAGGTATTATCAATCATTACCTCTGGTATGGGGAGCAGAAATTCATCTTTTGGGAATGCGCCATTCAGGTCTCTATAGTTAATACAGACCCTGATCTGCCCATTTTTCTTTGTCACGGGGACAATGTTGGCCAACCATTCAGGATGTTGTTCCTCACGGATGAAGCCGACGCTTTTGAGTTTTTGAACTTCTTGTTCAATTTTATCCATCACATCTGGACGGAATCTTCTTTGGCCTTGCTTGACAGGCTTGATGTCTTCTTGAAGATTGAGTTTGTGGACCGCTATTTTGGGATATAAGCCAGGCATTTCAGTGTAAGACCATGCAAAGCAATCAACGAACTCACGAAGAAAGGCGATATACTCGGGTAACTCATCATCCTTTATATTCTTGCTTATGAATACAGGACATAGGTTATCTGGTGTTCCCAAGTCTATCTTTTGAACAGGATCTTCTGTTGGGAGGTTCGAAGGTGGTTCCTCCACAATATTTTCAGAGGCTTCCAGCTCAACGAAACCTTCTGGGGTTTCAAGGGCATTTCCAGACCAAGGCTTTGTTCCTTTCCACGGGTCTTCTTGATCGGTAATTTTCCCAAGGCTTGCTATGAGATGATCCCAATCGCCTGTTGAAACCGGGTCGAAGTAGGCTACTTCTTTTGGAGATGAGGGTTCTTCTGGGTCAGAAGACCACACGTCTGTGCCATGGGACAACTCCTCTTCATTTTCGGAGAAATCGTGCCAATTGGATGAGCTTCCTGGATCTTTGTCAGGTGACTCATCGAAGAGATATCCAGGGAGATCGATGTCTTCATAGACTTGAGATGTTGAGGCTTGGTCGGTAAGTCGACTTTTAAGCCTTTGTGTCAACTGTCTCAGGGGAGTGTCGGGATCATACCCTAACCCGTGTGAAGACTTTTCTACATAGCCATAGAGTCTCCAATCTTCCAGCTGGCTTTTGGTAAAGACGGGCCCCAATGGCGTGAGAATACCGCATCCTTCTCCCAAACCGACTAGGTTTTGAGCATCATAGCCCATTTTCTTCATAATAGCTTGTGCCACAGAACTATATAAGGATAGTTGAGGCATATCTTCATTTTGGAAAGGTTCAAGCATGGAGTTTGATGAAGAAGCATCTGATCTATGGAAGAAGATCGGCTTTTCCTTTGCTGAAATTGCTGGAACAACGAAGGAAGCTGACGTAGGATCTTTTATGTAAGAAGTTGTCTCCATTGGAGTGAGAGCGGGTTGAACTTGCTGAGTGTCAGTTTGGCTTGACGATGTGTCGTCTTCTGGCTCTGAATCCGAATCCGTGTCTTGCATGATAAACACGAAAGAGACAATAAATTTCCCCCCAGGGTTTTGCTTTGCCTTTGTCACTTTAGTTGTGATGACCAAAGGTTTTGAAGTTTTGAGGGAGATGATGAAGGGAGTTTGAATGCTCTCTTCGGATTTACCGGATGATTTGTTTTCTTCCAGCGATTGTTGAGGAGCCTTGCCTTTATCTTTCTGGGGATTTTTGGCAAAGGGTGTTGTTTGCTTCTCCTCTTCTTCTTTTTCTTTCATACATCTGTGAGTCTGCGAAGTGGACTTCATTACCTTTGAAGGGTTTTCTGTCCGCAAAGACTCGATGTATCATGCCGTCGTCGCCAACAAACTTGATGCATTGATGTAGAGTTGAAGGGACAACGCCATTCTCATGGATCCAAGGGCGTCCGAGAAGGATGTTGTAGCATGAAGGGGTTTTTTTATTGCATACACAGTGACCTCAGAAATAAGATCACTGATCTGCAACTTGAACCTGATTTTGCCGATAGGCCTTTGAGTACTCCCATCGTATCCAAAGATAGATACAGATGTGTGGCTCAGCTTGCTGGGTGGGATGCCCAACTCTTCGAGAGCCGATGTGGAGATAAGGTTGAGTGTAGAACTTGGGTCGATCTGAACTCTGTGCATAGCATTTCTTTGATGTACCCTGTGAAGTACAGGGGTCGGTTGTGCCTTGTTTCGCCAAGTAGGAGGTCGTCCTTTGTGAAGGCAATGGTTGCACTGACTGCTTTTTTAACCAAGAGGCATTCAATGCATGATCCCTCAGTTTTCTTCTTTTCTCCCTTTGAGGAAGCTTCTGAGTTTTTGACCCGGTAATCCATTTCAATTTGGAGGACTTGCGGGGCATGTTTGTCGACATCCTCATTCAGATTTTGTAATTCTGAAATGAGATTATCACGAGTTTGTGGAGACATTCGCAATAAACCCAGGATGTGCAGACGTGCAGGTATGTGCTTGAAGTGTTCAATCAAGTCATACTTGAAAGCGTCCTTAGGGCTTGCATGTTCATCATTGTTGCCACTGGGGGCGCTTACAACATCTTTTCCCGAAGGATTTACATATGTAAAGGAAGATTGGTTGTAATTTTTGTGGTAGTCCCGGCCAGAGCGGGTGCCTGTACCAACTTCGAGAGCTTCTTGAGAAGGGTCTTCATTTGGAAGATTGTCTTCAGGATCAAGAGGCTATCATTTTTCATTTGCTGAGGATGTATCAGCAGCAGAGTTGCCATCCTCAGTGATTGTGTTGCATGGAGCATTTTCCGGGATCAAGTCCTGAACAGCATCCAGCAACCTTTCTTCTTCGTTGACCAATTCATCGTCCCAAGCATCAATAGCTGGGAATTCTTAAGTCAGGAAGGGTGTGAATTTTGAAGTCACGGTCTTAGGAGAAGAAACCTGAGAGGGTGTCATTTCAGTGAAAGTCACGTGAGATGAGGTGGCTCCAGAAGATACATTGCTAGGCGTCGCCGGAGTGTAAGTGCTCTCATCAGATGATGCTTCAGAAGAGTTATAATCCCAAATTATCACATTACAGGAAGCTCTCACAGGAGACGTTGCCTGATCGAAGTCAGACTCATCCTCGGATGTAAGAGGATCGTCTATCCAGGAATTTTCTCCATTTTTAGGAGTTAAGGGACGATGTACCTGATGGTCTTCAGGGACTTCAGGCTCTGGATTGCGAGGAGGCTCGTTGACGCGGTCTTGCTCTTGTTCTAGAGCGAGACGCTGCAAGATCCTTGCATATTCTTCAAGATCAGGCATGGGAGCCAAATCTTCTTCTTCATCAGCTCTTTGTGGCTCAACATTGTTGATTTCCACTGGAGCAATGAGGGGTGCTGGTTCAACAACATTTTCTTGTACAGCCTCTTGGTTTTCTTCATCATCAGACCAGGATCCTTGTGGCTGTAGGGGGTTATACCAGATTACTGGCATAAGATGAGACTCAGGAACCCATTCTTCATCGGAGAGATATTCTCCTGTTTCAAGGGACTCCTCCCACTCGTCTGTGTAGTTGGATTCGAATCCATCATCGATGTCGCTGGACTCGTATCCATCAATGGAGAATCCAACTACAGAATTGCAAGAGAATGATACCTCCTGCGTGGCTTCTTTGAATTGAGGTGGCATGAAATCACTGAGAGTGAATTCTCTTACCCCCTTTGAAGTCTCTGGAAGGGATGTTTTTGTTGCCTCCAGTGAAGCGGTAGAGGAAGCCTCTGCCTTTTCTATGACTTCTTGTTTTGGCTGGGTCTTCTCTTGCCGTTTGAGCTTGAGGAGATATTTCCTAGCCTGCCTTCGCTGTTGAGCTGTAGGCTTTGTTTTCCCGACCTCCCAATTTTCATCTTCCAGGAGATCGGGATGTACCCATATGGGTTGTCCGTCTGGTGTTGGGTAAGGAACCAATTCCTCGGACGCTTGGATTGTGTTTATCACCTTGAAGGAAGTAGTGATCTTCTTCTTCGGTGATTTTGATGTTTGTCCACATGTCACCATGTTGACGGAGGCAGACCCATAGTTTTTGTCAAAGGTGATGACTCCGTTTTTCCACATCTCGTTTATTTTCTCCCTCACAACGAAGCATTGATTAAGAGGATGCGAGATCATCTGGTGGTACGGACAGTACCGAGGATCATTGGTTTTACCAACATCACCCGGTCTTTTTGGTTCAGGCAAGGTGAGCTTGCCGTTTGCCACAAGAGCCCCAAAGATTTCATCAACATCTTCATCAAACGGGTATTTCTTCTCTACTCGTTCTTTGAAGGCATCTGAGAGTTCAGGTCTCTTACCAGCAGCTTTGTTTTCAGCTTTCTTTGGTGGCTGAGGAGCTGACTTGGTCTGCACATTGAGGACCTCTTTCTTCTTTGGTTTAGAGGTTGCAATGGCGGTTGGCTCTTTTCTTGATGATTTCTGACTGTTGAGGTCTTTAATCACCGTTTCAGCTTCCATGGAAGCTTCTAGGAGTCCTCCTAGGTTTTTTGATTTGTTGCCGATAATCATGGAGCGGATTCTAGCTCTCATGTTGTTTCGACAGATGTCGACTAGCGACGTTTGTGGCAATACATCAGAGCATTTGTATGCCATTGCTTTCCACTTATGAATGAAGTCATATGTTGACTCATTCTCCCCCTGTTTTAGGCTGCACAGTTGAGCCATAGTAGCGGGATGATCCTCACCTTTGAAGTGAGTTAGGAAGTGTGTCTCTAGCATGGCCCAGTTTTGGATGGAGTCCTCCGGCAGAGTGGAGTACCAATCGAAGGCCGTACCTTTTAGGGTACTTGCAAAGAGGCGGATCTTGAGTGCATCTTGATCCGCGATAGCTCCCGTCAGGATCTTGAAATGGATGACGTGCTATCTGGCTGATCCTTTCCCCGTATATGTTTGGAGAGTAGGATGCTTGAATTTGGTGGGGAACGGGACCGAGTCCATCCATAAGGGATATGGTGGCTTGATCCCATGCTCTTTGAGTATATCCTCTTCTTTTGCTTTGGCGAGGATACTGTCTACGTCCTTTTTGGTAAGGGCGCGTGACTCATTTTCTTCTCCATATACCTCATCGTCTTGATGATTCGGAGGAGGTTCATTGTTCGCCTGATTTTGGAAGGCGAGGAGAAGTTTTTCCATCATAGTTTCAATCCTCTGTTGGCCTTGTTTCAACTGCTGGATGCGGGTGATTGCATCATCTTGAGGTGGATTGCGGGGTGGTGGCTCAGAATTTGTAGCCAAGACGTTCATCCTTCGTGATTTGAACGAAGAAACTGTCCTGGTGACTGAGCTGGGGCCCTCTTTTTGAAAAAGAGCTTGAGGAAGGATCACTCTGCCGTCCTTTGCTTGAAGGAGCAGGGGATTCTTCTGAGTGTCTTCTTGTCCTAGAGACGCTGCGGGTCATCGGACGTCGGACATGGATTTTGGATGCTGACTTTTGGCGTCTTCTGGTTTTTCCAACCATATGGACGGCAGCAACTTGGTTGGGTCTTTCTTTTTCGACCCATTTGGGAGAGACTTGAAGTGTAGGAGGCCGGGTACTTTGCTTCTCTGGTCTCTTTTGCCGATACAACGCGCGGCGGCGTATACGACGAGCAATTTGAGCTTCGGTCAGCTCTGGCTGGGCTTTGACGATGAAGGATGTGCTCCCTCGGGCGCAGCAGCCGAGCCTGTCTTCTTTGCAGCTGAGCAAGGACAGGATGCGAACCCTGTCCTTCGCCTGTTGCAGCGAAGCTTTGAATTTTTTGTGTTCGGCCCCTGTAGAGATGAAGGGTCGAACTGCAGTTTTATAGGCCTTAGCAAGTGCTTGTAGAGGCCTTGTGATGCATGATCTGATTTTGGGCTTATAGGAATAAGCCGGCTCATGCTGGTTTGACTTGGGAGTCAGGTTGGAGATGGGTCTCTCCTATTTCATGTAAGCAAGAGGGTAGAACTTGTTCTCCTTGAGTGGAGCCAGGAATGCTGGCTTGGTAGATGTTTGGGACCTTCTCTGTTTTGGTGAAGGTCTTGGGGACCAAGTCTTGGGATAGACCTGGTCGTTTGCTGGTCGAGGCTTCGTGGGGCTGCCATGGGCTTCGGGCCTTCTGGTGCTCGCCTTTGGTGTCACGGTAGTGACACGTTGAGAGGCGAGTTTCTACTTCTTGGAAGGAGCAGCTTGTTCCTCGGGAAGTGGGAATGGTCCCAGCGTCCCAAAGACGATAGTCCGGGGAGTCGAGGTCGACCCGGAGCTCAGAGAGTTGCCGAGGGAGTTGACGCTTCGGCAGCTGATGGGGCGCTTGTAGGTGCGCGTAGTTTGCTTCTGTTGAAGCATGAGTTAGTGCTTGCTCTCATCAAAAGTAATGGTAAGTGATGCTGCCATTGTTAGTTTTTTTCGAAAATTTCTGAAACAAGACCACATCCATTAGTAATCACAAGTATATAATGATCATAAATGGGAAGTTCTATGGTTTTATCTTTTTAAATCGCTCGAGGGAGATGACCCAAGCAATATGAAGAAGGCAAAACGCCATAAAGGGTACAATTATTCTGATCGCAGGTATGGTAAGCCCAGAATGAGCGTTCCAGTGACTGCTAGAAGCAATTGTGAACTTAAATTCGACTTATCGAGAAACAGAGCTTGCTCGAGGTAAGAAGAATATAAAGTTGGAGTTACAAATGTGCCGGTCGCAATACAGTAGACCCTGAAAGGGCGTACTAGTACCGCTAGACACAAATGTTTTGAGACCGCATCCATAAGATGAGATTCTCCGTTTTGAAAGGTCAAGATTGGATTCATCAAAGAGAGCAGATGGTATTCCGATCTGAACACGGGCTCAGCGATTTCCGCGAGCGCCAGTGCTCAGAAAGAAATGAACCATAATTTCTCGGATCTGAATCAAAAAATGACGAGTTTTTTTTTTTGAAAGGCCAATATCGGGTTCATCAAAGAGAGCAAAAGGCACTCCAATCTGAACACGGGCTCAGCGATTTCTGCGAGCGCCAGTGCTCAGAAAGGAGAAGACCAAGATTTCTCCAATCTAAATCCAAAATGACGGAAGTTTTTTTTTTTTTTTTTGAAGATTTTTTTTTATTTTTTATTTTTTTTATTTTTTATTTTTTTAAAGATTTTTTTTTATTTTTTATTTTTTATTTTTAAAATTTTTATTTTTGAAAAAAAATTTATTTAAAAGACGAGAGAGTACACATATGCCTCCTAACCCAGTCTTATGAAATCTCGATTGATAGAATTGCCCCCAGGTAAAGGTAGGATTACTTAATGAACCCGTTTGGAGGACCCTTGCCTAGAACAGTCAAGCTGTCTCCACACTCTAGACAAGGCTTTTCTTGAATCAACCATAATCAAAGAACGCAGTTGGTTTAACCTTAGTGGTCTATGACTTTTTTTTATATATTTTTTTTATTTTTTGATTTTTAATGAACTCATCGAAGAGAAACGATGGCCCAAAACCTTAGTCGAACAGGCTCAACATTTCTGCAAGCACGATGAATGATAGGAATGAAAGAAACCGCGATTCAAATCTGGAAAACACTACCAGAAGATACCCATGGCTGATTTAGAACATGATAGATTTTAAAACAAATCTGATTTCAGCATATATGCAGCACAAATCAGCCATATAAATCGCATTATAACTCCACCGAATCATGATCAACAAGTGTATAATTAAAGGAGATACAAGAAGACTATTACCTTTATAATATGTAGACTTCAAATCTTTGAAATAAATGATCCAATGGGCTGAACTTAGACTTGCAATCAGCTAGCATCTTGCTGGAATTTTTCTGCAGTAAAATAGTTTTTGATATTCTTCTCTATTTCACTTCCAAATCTGATTGGCTAAGATGGTGGGATCTTAATCTAGATTTCTAGATGAGTTTTGAGAACTTTCAATCTATGGAAAAATCTCAGACCTGAAACTCTCATCAATGAAGAAGAGAAGAAGGCTAGACATGTGGGATTTTCTCACATAGAATTGTCATAGCATATGAGATGTGTTAGACTTCCATGGTGTCTTCGTCCTTATATAGAAAACTTAAGGATACATTTGAACATATCATATACACCCATGATGGAGATTTTGAAAAAGAAAACCTATCTTTTTCTTAGTGCTCTTTTTTTTTCTAAACAAAACTTGTACAACCATGAGGAAGAATTTGAAAAAGAAATCCCACCTACTACTTAGTGCTCTCTTTTGTTCAAAAGGAAAACAAAGAATGCTTTCTTTAACATCAACAACCAACCAATATGGGTGTGCAACTTATTCTAATGATTTGTTTACAAAATAATTATAATACTATAATACTAGGATTTCTTATCCTAAGGTAAACCAATTTACCAAGTAAAGATTCCTATGTAAAAATATAAACCTTACACAAGGAGCCTGCTTTATGGCTAGCCCACACCATGGCCCACAAGTCAAAAACTTTTCCAAAATAATTCAACCACATATTAGGAAACCACGCCAATCTAGGAAAGTGACTAGAGTAGGGACCAAAAGACATATTTGACCTTGGCTCCCAAAATGACCAAAAATGTCCATGCTAAACCCATAGCAACATTAAGATCATTTTAACCTTAACTCATTCCACTATAGAGTTATGGTTGAACTCCAGGGACAAATAATAATTATAAAATAAGCTCGTCATAAAATGACAGTTGTCTTCGACCCTACTAAGTAAAATGATCTAAATGCCCCTCTATGTAACATCCATAATCAAGTCAGGTTATCCGATGTACTATCAACCTTCTCGATTACATCTAAACCTTAGAACTTCATATCCTTAACTTAATCATCATCCGGATATCATTCTCTTGGTCCAGGGAGTGACCCACAAGTTCAATATCCATATGGAACATCCATATACTAAGATCTTAGATTTTGATGATTAATCGGATAATTCTAAGGGGACGATCATTCCATCATTAGATGGCATAGATTCTTTATTGCATCTGCTCGTCCTAACTGATCAAGCCCGAGCACCCAAAACACAGAGCTGTTGACCCATGTGAAGGATCTCACCCATAGTGAATTAAAGCACAAGAACTTGACTTCGTCAGTTCATCCACAAATGCTCAAGATTAAGAGCACTGGTCACTCAGTAGCATGAGGTGACTTGATCTCTCTCAGTGATAGTACTATTTTCGAGATCACACCTACAATGGTCCTGTTCAATGCATGACATATGCACTAATGAGATAAATCCGGAAAAGACCTCCCGTGACTTAGGTAAGTCACCCTGAATACAGGAGAGTATCTCACTATAACTTACACCAAGATGAAGTGCCCAACTCCATCTCTCAGTTATGAACAAATTTATTGTTTCCAGTGTCCATGAATCAGACCTATCTGTGTGTAGCCACTACACACCTAATTCATTTACTAGAAACAATGGGCCTTACACAACCATACATATATACATGTTTATAGAGAAAAGAGTCATTCCATTAAATAGCCAGTAAATATCCAGTGACAAAAAGATGAGAGTGCAGCTAGTGGGCTTTAGGGCATACACCAATCCCAACAAGGAAAGGATCAAGGTTTCTCAATTTTGAATCCAAACTGAGAAATCTAATTTTTTATTTTTTGTTTTTGTTTTTTAGATCTTTAATGAACTCATCGAAAAGAAACGATGGCCCAATACCTTAGTCGAACAGGCTCAACATTTCTGCAAGCACGATGAACGATAGGAAAGGATCAAGGTTTCTCAATTTTGAATCCAAACTGAGAAATCTAATTTTTTGTTTTTTTTTTAGATCTTTAATGAACTCATCGAAGATAAACGATGGCCCAAAACCTTAGTCGAACAGGCTCAACATTTCTGCAAGCACGATGAACGATAGGAAAGGATCAAGGTTTCTCAATTTTGAATCCAAAATGAAAAATCTGATTTTTTATTTTTATTTTTTAAAAAGAGAAAGAGTGGAAATAAATTCAAAGAATTAGAAATTTTCCAAAAAATCTCATCTCATTTTTTTTAGATGCGGAATCCAACATAGGCCACCAATTTGAAAGTAGCCAAGGAATCGAGAAAAGAAATATAAGCATAGAGCAAAAGATATGATATGCAAATATTTCATTTCTAGCATCGTGTTCTCAAATGAACGAGTCCCACCGGGTGGAGCCAGTTTGATGGACCGCGCTTCTGCCTGGTTCTACCGAGGTCGGCTGACGTGGGAGTCCGTTGGGTCCGACCTTTTCGTAACTGGGGGGCAAAGGCGTGCATCAAATTTCTTTTGTGTGGGTGTGCCAGATTTTCTATTTTTTACTTGGAATTGCAAGTGGTGATCCGGAGATCAACCTTCGCAAGTAAAAAAGAAATCAACTTCTTTCAAGTTTTCCATTGCACATATATTTAAGAAAAGAGACATTTTCTTGATTTGCTGTGAAAGGCGATTTTTTTGGCATTTATAGCCGATTTTGGCGTTTATAGGCGATTTACAGTCCTTATCAGTAATGAAAGACAAGAGTTGTGATTTTTGTCTCTTTTAAAAAAATACAAACTACAATGAAAAGCAAGAAAAGGAGGATCTAACTTCTCAGGAGATTGTGGGGTACCCGTTCAGATTGACGGTCGCAAGCCATATGTGGACTTCGCCATCATCCATGCAGATGAGAACAGAGGATGCTATTGATTCGCTTGGCTTGGCTATACCTCAGGTTTTTAGAGGACAGAGACCAAAAGGAGGTCCTATTGTTGGAATTTGAGATGACTTAAGAAGTTTAAAGAAGTATTGAAGTGTTTAGTATCTCAAGTAATCATTTAATGTTGGAATTATTGTCAACACAATGTTACAAGTATGGTGTTGATAGTGTGGTGTTGATAGAGCTTCAAAGTAAACAGAGCTGAACCAGGTTCAAGAATTCAGAATTCCTGAAGCAGAGTGGCAGGTCGACCGGGCACCTCATGCGGTCGACCAGGAAAGAGAAACCTGCAGAAAACAGATTTAGATAGCTCCCAGTTATTTTGTGACACAGTGTGTCGCCGGTCGACCGGGGACCCCATGCGGTCGACCGAGCACGACAGTTATCTGCTTCCACAGTGTGTCGCCGGTCGACCGAAGACACCATGATGTCGACCGAGCACGGGAACCAGAATTGCGCAGAAATTAGAAGTTGTGCACGAAAATTCAGGAATCTTTTGTATTTCGTTTGGGACTCTTTCTAAACGAATTCTAGCCTAATTTGAACACTCTTAAGGGTTACCATAACCTATATAAAGGATTGATTGGTTCGTTTTCAAATATACAGAAGAGAAGAGAGAACAAAAAGAAAGAGTTTTGGAGAGAAGAGTGATTGGAGAAGAAGCAGTTGCTGTGTGCTGTTGTGTTGCACGTTTCTACAGCAAGTGTGGACGAGAATGCGCTCATGAAGATGGTGATTCGTCCATAAGATAAGTGTCTCTCTGTTTATGCTTTAATTTTCAATTTGTAAGGGATTGAGAGAGAGAGATTGTAGAGGGGAAAGGCTGTAGAAAAGTTCTCTACTTTAATTCTGTAGAACATCAAGTTGGTGCTTGGTGTTAGGGGTTTGGTGATCCTATTTGTTGGTGCAGATAAATTGTAAAGGGAGTAGGTGCTTCCTAGATAGTTGGTGCTATCTGAAACTTAAGGGTTGGTGCTCTTTGTCGTTGGTGCGACTAAATAGATTCAGACCTGTTCCGGATCGGTGTTCGGACAGTCTTTGAACCGTGGACGTAGCCTTTTGGTGAACCACGTTAAATCTGGTGTCCTTGTGTGATTTGATTTGCTTTTGTTGTTAAATTGGACCTGTTTTTAAGGGATCACTGATTCACCCCCCCCCCCCTCTCAGTGATCGCGATATCTAACAATTGGTATCAGAGCGTAAGGTTCCCTTGATAAGCTTAACACGCTAAGGGTGATCTCTTGTCAAATCACATGGCATCCAATACAGGGAATAAGAAAGCACATTTGTTTGATGGTTCTAATTACTCCTTCTGGAAGATCAGAATGCAGGCTTTCATCAAATCACTTGGCTATGATGTCTGGGAGACCGTTAGAGTCGGTTACAATATTGCCATCGTACCCACTGATGCTACAACGAAGAAGTTAGCAGACAACGACTCCAAGGCGCAGAATGCACTCTTTAGTGGCCTTGTGGACAACGAGCTGGTCAAAGTAATTGCATGCAAAACAGCCAAGGAAATATGGGACAAGTTGAAAAGCATTCATGAAGGAGATGAGAAAATCAAAGAAGCGAAATTGCAAACTCATCGCTCTCAATTCGAGTCTCTTCGCATGGAGGAAAGCGAGAATGTTGACTCGTATATGCAACGAGTGAATGAAGTCACGAATGACATTCATGGACTAGGGGAGGAGATTAAAGAACCAGTAATCGTCAAAAAGGTTCTAAGATCTCTTCTTCCCCGGTTTGATTCAAAAGTCTCAGCCATAGAAGAAGCCAAGGATCTGAATGAGTTTACCATGGATGAGTTGCATGGCTCACTCACTGCCTATGAGATGCGCATAGGTAAGACGTCTTCATCTGATAGAGAAGCGGCCTTCAAAGTTCAGAAAAAGGGAAAAGAGACTGCTAGTCATGATGCTGATACTGATGATGATGAGCTTGAGGCTCAATTAGTTAGAAAGCTGAAGAAAGGAAGCAATGGAAAGTACAAAGGGAAGCTACCCTTTAAATGCTTCAATTGTGGCGGTATTGGTCACTTTGCTGCGAAGTGTCCGCTGAAAGAAAACAATGATGATGACTCTTATGTTGATAAGAGTAAATGGAAGAAAAATTTCAGAAAGAGGAGCAAAGCAAAAAACTTCATCAGTCAATATAATGACAGCACGTATGAAACTTCAGACGATGATGAATCAGCCGAGGCAACTGAAGCTCTCTTCATGGTTACTGTTGAAGAAGAAGAGGAGCAAGAGCTGGAAGAGGAAGAGGAGGCTGAGGTCAATCTTGAAGAAGAACTCATTGCCGCACTTGAGGAGCTTAGCATGGAACGAAAAACAAGTAAGAAAAACCTGAAACTTCTTCATGAATCTGAAAGTTTAGTTATTGCTTTGAAAACTCAAGTTGAAGAATATAAAAGAATGGTGGAAGTCCTTGAAAATCAAATAAGTATAAAAAAGGAAGAGGCTATGAAACTTGAAACTAAAATCGCTAGAGCAAAGGCTTAAAACTTGGAAAGTCGCCAAAAACTCAAAGTGCTCCAAGCAATTGAAGGGACAATGAAACTCAATGAAATTCTGAAATTTCAAAAGCCCTTCCACAATAAATTTGGTATTGGATTTGAGACCGGAGAGTCCTCTAAAGCTACACCTTCTTTGTTTATGAAACAAAGTGCCATACCTCTCAAGGCTACAAAGCTTCAAATTCAGCCTAGTATTGAGATGGTCAATAAGAAAAGGTTTGTGGAGTTTAACCAGCCACCTAAGAAAGGAAGAATGTTCAGATTCTATGGTTATTGCTTTCATTGTAATAGATATGGACATAAAAGAGCTGATTGTAGATTCTATGTTAGAAACAGTCCATTAGTGACTAGGAACCCCTTCTCAATCCTAAACGGCCACAAAATTGAGTGCCATAAGTGTTATAATTATGGACACTTGGCTAGGGATTGTAGGTTGCCTATAGCTAACCAATTTCAGGTTGATAAGAAACCCAAGTTAGTTAAGGCATGGAGGGCAAAGAAAAGGGAAGATAATTCCAAGGAATCTCTCATTGTGCAAACGGCATTCAATGCACAAAAGAAGGCAGCACCATGGGTCCTTGATAGTGGCTGTTCAAGCCATATGACGGGTGATAAAGAAAAATTCGTCAAATTACAGCACTATGAAGGCGGATCAGTGAAGTTTGGTAACAATGATGGTGCCAAAATCTGCGGAAAAGGTGTTGTTCAGCTAAAGGCAAACAAAATCAGATCAGACGAGGTCTTATATGTGTCTGGACTAAGACACAACTTGCTTAGTGTGAGCCAGATCTGTGACAAAGGCCACGAAGTTGTCTTCACAAAGAATGGGTTTGCTATCAAGAAAAGTAGCAACGGCAAAACAGTGGCTACTGGATCTAGGACTGCTGGAAATCTCTATACATTATCAGATGGAGCTGAAAAGACTTGCTTGATGAGTCGGACAGAGGAAAGTTGGTTGTGGCACAAACGCCTTGGACATCTAAACTTTGATAACATGTCAAAGATTTGCAATTCAAAGGCTGTCAGAGGTTTGTCTACAGTTGAAAAGCCTTCCAACCCCATTTGCGATTCTTGCCAAAAGGGAAAGCAAACGAGGGTAATGTTCAAGTCAAAGGAACATCATACAAAGAAACCTCTTGAGCTAGTGCACACTGATCTCTGTGGACCGATGCAAACTCAAAGCACCAATGGAGATAAGTATTTTATGTTATGCATTGATGATTATACTCGTATGACATGGGTATTGTTTCTTAAGCATAAACATCAAGCACTTGATCGTTTTAAAGTGTTTTAAAGCACAGGTTGAAAATATGCTTGGAAAACGTATCAAGATTTTAAGGTCTGATCGAGGAGGTGAATTCACATCTGAAGAGTTCACTAACTATTGTGAGCACCATGGCATTCAAAGACAATATTCAGCCCCTAGAACTCCACAGCAAAATGGAGTTGTGGAACGGAAAAATCGGACCGTGCAAGAGATGGCTCGCACAATGCTAACTGAGAGCAAGCTAGCTGACAAATACTGGAAGGAGGCAATCCATACGGCTGTATACATTCAGAATCGATGCTTGATCAGGCCACATGAAGATAAAACTCCTTATGAGCTATGGTTTGGGAGAAAAGCAACAGTCAAGCACTTCAGAGTCTTCGGTAGCAAGTGTTACATCAAGCGTCTTGAACAAAATCCGGGCAAATTTGATGAAAGAGATGATGAAGGTATATTTCTGGGTTACTCCTCCTCTAGTAAGGCTTACAGATGTCTTAACAAAAGGACCAGAAAAATCATAGAAAGTACCGATGCTAGAATTGATGAAAACTGTGAATCAAAGAATGTAACTCATCATGACAGTCAAGTTTATGACGACTCAAGTGAGATTGATGATGAAGTGGCTAAACCTAATGATTCTGAGAAATCAAAGGATGACTCAGAGGATGCTACACCTAGAAAGAAAAGCACTTGGGTAGAGCAACACCCTAAGGATCAAATCATTGGAGATCCTGAGGCCGGTGTTAAAACAAGACAAAGTGTAGTTAGCAATTACTCACTTGTGTCCACCATTGAACCCAAGACTGTGGCTGAAGCCAGTCTCGATGAAAGTTGGTTGAAAGCTATGCATGAGGAGTTGGAGCAAATTGAGAAGAACTCCACATGGAAACTAGTTTCTAGACCTACCGATAAGAATGTTATTGGTACTAAATGGGTCTTTCGGAATAAGCTGAATAAAGATGGTCAGGTCATACGAAACAAAGCAAGGTTGGTTTGTAAAGGCTATGCTCAAGTTGAAGGCATAGATTTTGAAGAGACCTTTGCACCGGTGGCTCGTCTGGAAGCCATTCGTATGTTTCTTGCATTGGCTGCATACAAGACCTTCAAGGTATTTCAGATGGATGTAAAGTCAGCCTTCTTGAATGGATTACTTGAAGAAGAGGTCTACATTGAGCATCCTGATGGTTTTCTTATTAGCAAAAATTCAGACTTAGTGTGCAAGTTGAAAAAGGCTCTTTATCGGCTGAAACAAGCGCCAAGGGTGTGGTATGCAAGGCTGGACCTCTATCTCCGCAAAATCGGCTTTGGAAAAGGACTAGTTGATAGCAATCTTTATGTCAAAACAGAGTTGAGCAAATAGCTGGTTGTCATTGTTTATGTCGATGACATAATCTTTGGTGGCAATGATGAAGAAATGTGCAGGAATTTTACTGAAGAGATGAAGAAAGAATTTGAGATGTCAATGCTTGGAGAACTAAAGTTCTTCCTTGGTTTACAAGTTCAGCAGCTGAAACATGGTATCTTCATATCACAGATGAAATACATCAAGGAAATGCTGAAGCGTTTTTACATGGAAGACAGCAAGCCAGTGAGCACACCAATGACAACGAACACAAAGCTAAGCAAAGATGATAAGGGTTCGTCCATTGATCACACCACTTATCGTTCTATGATAGGAAGCTTGCTTGATTTGACTGCTACAAGACCGGATCTTCTGCAAGCAGTATGTATGGTGGCTCGATTTCAAGCATCACCAACTGAGACGCACCTTACAGCTAATGGACCGCGCTCCTGCTCGAGTTCCTACCGAGGTCGGCGGACGTGGGAGTCCGTCGGGTCTGACCCTTTCGTAACCGGGGGGCAGGGGCGTGCATCAACATTTCTTTTTTTTTTTGTGTGGGTGTGCCAGATTTTCTATTTTTACTTGGAATTGCAAGTGGTGATCCGGAGATCAACCTTCGCAAGTAAAAAGGAAATCAACTTCTTTCAAGTTTTCCATTGCACGTATATTTAAGAAAAGAGACATTTTTCTTGGTTTGCCGTGAAAGGCGATTTTTTGGCATTTATAGCCGATTTTCGCGTTTATAGCCGATTTTTGGCGTTTATAGCCGATTTTGGCGTTTATAGCCGATTTACAATCCTTATCAATAATGAAAGACAAGAATTGTGATTTTTGTCTCTTTTGAAAAAATACAAACTACAATGAAAAGCAAGAAAAGGAGGATCTAACTTCTCAGGAGATTGTGGGGGACTCGTTTAGATTGACGGTCGCAAGCCATATGTGGGCTTCGCCATCATCCATGCAGATGAGAACAGAGGATGCTATTGATTCGCTTGGCTTGGCTATAACCTCAGGTTTTTAGAGGACAAAGACCAAAAAGAGGTCCTATGTCCAATAAAAAGCCGAGTAGACGGGCTGAAAAGCCACATCTAAGCCATTGGAGGCAGGAGGAGAAGGCAAGGACCTTGGGGGGGGGTACCCCCCAAGGGACTTTTGTCACCTTGTTGCGGTGGCCGGTGTAGAACTTCCGCCGAGTTTTCTCTCTTTTTCCTTTCTCTGGATTTCTGTGCTTCTGTCTGTCTGTGTGTTTGTGCTTTTTTCTGATGCCCTGTCCTTCTTGGAGAGCTCTCCTATTTATAGGCTTTTAGGAAGCCATTTAGGAGGGTTTATGAGCCTTGATTGTCATAAAGCTGCATAATGGGAGGAGTTACAAAATTGAATTGTTTATTTTGTAACTCCTTTTTCTTGGCTTCTGATTGGCCGGAGGAGATTGAGGGCTTTTAATTGCCTTTAATCGCCATGATGGGAGGAGTTTCATGGGTTAAATGCCATGAATCTCTTGACTTGTAACTCCCGAATGCTTGCTTCTGATTGGGCCGTCCAAAGAAATGAATTAATGACTGTAATAAAGCTAGTCAATTAATCGCATTAAGTGGTCGCCGAGCAGCTGAAGAGTCGCGGGCCGTGCCACGTCTTTTGGGATTCTTCTGTCGATGATCATCGATGGATCTTCATGTAGATCGACATCAGATGACCATGTAATTTCAGGTGTTTGTTGCCAACAGCGGGTCGGTGCCATCTGTCCTGTCGATTTCTCGATCGGTCGGGTAGAAAGCACATTTTTTTTGGTTGACCGGGTGGCGATCAATATTGTTTTCGATACTATTGATGATTGACCCGTGTTTTGGACAGATGTCAGAGGACTTGGTGTCTCAAAAGTATGAATTTTGGAAAGTACCAGAGGCTGGGCTCTTCGAATCGCGAAAAAACGGCGAAAACCGGGGTTTCCGGGGCTTTCCCGGCGACCCCGGGTTCCAAGGTCGCCGGCGACCCTGGCCCAGGGTCGCAGGGGTCTACGACCTTGGGGGGGTTTTCCCCCTTTTGTGTCCCGTTTTGTGTCCGTTTTTGCTGTTTTTCGATTCTTTTTTCTCCTGTACTTTTCCTTGACATTTTGACCATTTATTGGCCTAATTTATTTGTAGGAAACCTGATGAGAACCCTTGCATTTTATTTTGCAAAGTTTCCAATTTCCTGAGAAAGCCGAAGACTTTGTCGCGCAGAGCTGCCGATTTTCCGTCAGAAGCTGAAACTAGGTCAAACGATGTCGGAATGACCTGAAATTTGGTGTGAAGCCTCCTGAGCAATAAATAAGACCAACCATAGGCTTTTGTTTGAGTTTTGAAGCCGTTTGGGGTCCTATCACCAGTAGACTTGCTTTTTGTCGCGATGAAGATGTCGCGGTTTGATGTGCGGTCAACCGATGTCCGATTGACTTGAAATTTGACAGGGAACCTATTGGAGTCATTTTAAGATGATCCATAGGCTCTGTCTTGGAAACCATGGTCCCGGAGAGCTTTGCCGCCGAGAGGCCTGATTTGGCTTCCGAGCGTCAAACTATGGTCAAATGTTGTGGAAATGACCTGAAATTTGACGTGTAGCCCTTTATAAGCATTTTGAAGCCGTCCATGTGCTCTATCTGATGAGTAACGGCCTCGGTGGTTCTCGCCGCCGAGAGGCTTGATTTAGCTGTTCGAGGGTTGATGTAGGGTCAAACGTTGTCGGTTTGACTCGGAACTTGACGTGGAGCCTTTTGGAAGTATTTTGAGACTATCCATCGGCCCTGATCGAAGATTTGGTGTCTCCGATGCTTTTGCCGCCGAGAGCTCCTTTTCGGCTGTCGGAGAAGCGAAGTTAGGCCAAATGATTTTGAAATGGCCCGAAACTTCTTGTGTACTCCTCTTTTGGCTGTCTGGAAGAATCTTGCAGTTTTTGTTTGATTCTGACAAGATTTGATTTTTGGAAGCAGCATTGCCTATTTATGGCAGGTTGCGACTTCATGTAGCTCTTTGGATCTTGAAGAGGCAAAGTGACATTTTTGGTGTCAACAACAGCAGTAAAAAGGATATTTCGATATCTAAAAGGTACCATGGAGCTTGGCATTTGGTATCCTAAAGGCAAATCCTTCACTCTTGTTGCATACTCTGACGCCGATTGGGCTGGATGTATAGATGATCGCAAGAGTACAAGCGGTGGTGCATTCTATCTCGGTGAAAGGTTGGTGGCATGGCACAGCAAAAAACAAGATTCAGTATCCCTTTCTACAGCGGAAGCGGAATATATTGCAGCGGCAACTTGTTGTACGCAAGTGTTATGGATGCGGCAAATGCTCTCTGATCTAGGAGTTCCGACAACGGATCCTACGCCGATCCTCTGTGACAACACAAGTGCAATTCACATCTCTAAGAATCCTGTTCAGCATTCTAGAACTAAGCATGTTGCAATCCGCTATCACTTTCTCAAGGAAAAGGTTGCAGACGGTGAGGTAAAGTTGGAATATGTTCCAACTACTGAGCAAGTTGCTGATATCTTCACAAAACCTCTGCCAAAGGAAGTCTTCGAGTATCTCCGGAAAAAATTAGGAGTTACTCACTCTCCTAATCCTTAGGAGATGTGCTTGAAAGGGGGAGCACTGTATTCCTTGAATATACTATTCGCTCCTTCGTTGGTCCCTTTGGACTTGTTGTCAAAGGGGGAGAAAAGAATGTTATGCTAGGAGAAAGCTATGCTAGAAGAAGTTGTTATGCTATGATAGCTTGGGGGAGATTGGTATCAAGAATGTGAAGATCTTGATTCTGTTGGTCTATGGTTCTGAAGAAGCTTCATGAAGGTCAATTGGTTCAAAGTGTTCCAAGTGTTGAAGTTCCAAGTGTTGCCAACAATTCCAAAGGGGGAGATTGTTGGAATTTGAGATGACTTAAGAAGTTTAAAGAAGTATTGAAGTGTTTAGTATCTCAAGTAATCATTTAATGTTGGAATTATTGTCAACACAATGTTACAAGTATGGTGTTGATAGTGTGGTGTTGATAGAGCTTCAAAGTAAACAGAGCTGAACCAGGTTCAGGAATTCAGAATTCCTGAAGCAGAGTGGCAGGTCGACCGGGCACCTCATGCGGTCGACCGGGAAAGAGAAACCTATAGAAAACAGATTTAGATAGCTCCCAGTTATTTTGTGACACAGTGTGTCGCCGGTCGACCGGGGACCCCATGCGGTCGACCGAGCACGACAGTTATCTGCTTCCACAGTGTGTCGCCGGTCGACCGAAGACACCATGATGTCGACCGAGCACGGGAACCAGAATTGCGCAGAAATTAGAAGTTGTGCACGAAAATTTAGGAATCTTTTGTATTTCGTTTGGGACTCTTTCTAAACGAATTCTAGCCTAATTTGAACACTCTTAAGGGTTACCATAACCTATATAAAGGCTTGATTGGTTCGTTTTCAAATATACAGAAGAGAAGAGAGAACAAAAAGAAAGAGTTTTGGAGAGAAGAGTGATTGGAGAAGAAGCAATTGCTGTGTGCTGTTGTGTTGCACGTTTCTACAGCAAGTGTGGACGAGAATGCGCTCATGAAGATGGTGATTCGTCCATAAGATAAGTGTCTCTCTGTTTATGCTTTAATTTTCAATTTGTAAGGGATTGAGAGAGAGAGAGATTGTAGAGGGGAAAGGCTGTAGAAAAGTTCTCTACTTTAATTCTGTAGAACATCAAGTTGGTGCTTGGTGTTAGGGGTTTGGTGATCCTATCTGTTGGTGCAGATAAATTGTAAAGGGAGTAGGTGCTTCCTAGATAGTTGGTGCTATCTGAAACTTAAGGGTTGGTGCTCTTTGTCGTTGGTGCGACTAAATAGATTCAGACCTGTTCCGGATCGGTGTTCAGACAGTCTTTGAACCGTGGACGTAGCCTTTTGGTGAACCACGTTAAATCTGGTGTCCTTGTGTGATTTGATTTGCTTTTGTTGTTAAATTGGACCTGTTTTTAAGGGATCACTGATTCACCCCCCCCCCCTCTCAGTGATCGCGATATCTAACACCTATGTCCAATACAAAGCCAAGTAGACGGGCTGAAAAGCCAAATCTAAGCCATTTGGAGGCAGAAGGAGAAGGCAAGGACCTTGGGGGGGGGTACCCCCCAAGGGACTTTTGTCACCTTGTAGCGGTAGTCGGTGTAGGATTTCCGCAGAGTTTTCTCTCTTTGATGCCTTTTTCTATCTGAGTTTCTGGATTTTCTGCAGTTTGTTGTTTGTTTTGTTTGCTGTCTGTCCTGTTTCTTCTTGGAGAGCTCTCCTATTTATAGGCTTTTAGGTAGCCATTTAGGAGAGTTTATGAGCCTTAATTGTCATAAAGCTATATAAAGGGAGGAGTTACAAGATTGAATTCTTTATTTTGTAACTCCTTTTTCTTGGCTTCTGATTGGCCGGAGGAGATTGAGGGCATTTAATCGCCTTTAATCGCCATGATGGGAGGAGTTTCATGGGTTAAATGCCATGAATCTCTTGACTTGTGACTCCCGGATGCTTGCTTCTGATTGGTCCATCCAAAGAAATGGATTAATGACTGTAATAAAGCTAGTCAATTAATCGCATTAAGTGGTCGCCGAGCAGTTGAAGAGTCGCGGGCCGTGCCGCGTCTTTTGGGATTCTTCTGGCGACGATCATCGATCGATCTTTATGTAGATCGACATCGGATGACCATGTAACTTCAGGTGTTAGTTCCCAACAGCGGGTCGGTGCCATCTGTCCTGTCGATTTCTCGATCGGTCGGGTAGAAAGCACACTTTTTTTTGGTTGACCAGTTGGCGATCAATGTTGATTTCGATACTCTTGATGATTAACCCGTGTTTTTTACGGATGTCAGAGGATTTGGTATCTCAAAAGTATGAATATTGAAAAATACCAGAGGCCGGACGCTTCAAATCCCGAAAAAACGGCGAAAAACGGGGTTTCCGGGGCCCACCGGGCGATCTCGGGCCCCAGGGTCACAGGGGGCTGCGACCCTGGGGGGGTTTTTCCCCCTTTTGTCCCGTTTTGTGTCCGTTTTTGCTGTTTTTTTATTCTTTTTTCTTCTTTGTTTTTCCTTGACATTTTTGATCATTTATTGGCCTGATTTCCCTGTGGAAAACCTGATGAGAATCCTTGCATTTTATTTTGCAAAGTTTCCAATTTTCTGAGAAAGCCGAAGACTTTGTTGCGCAGAGCTGCCGATTTTCCGTCTGAAGCTGAAACTGGGACAAGCGATGTCGGAATGACTTGAAATTTGGGGTGAAGCTTGCTGAGCAATAAATAAGACCAACCATATGCTTTTGTTTAGGTTTTGAAGCCGTTTAGGGCCCTATCACCAGTAGATTTGCTTTTGTCGCGATGAAGATGTCGCGGTTTGATGTGCGGTCAACCGATGTCCGATTGACTTGAAATTTGACAGGGAACCTATTGGAGTCATTTTAAGATGATCTATAGGCTCTGTCTTGGAAACCATGGTCCCGGGGAGCTTCACCGCCGAGAGGCCTGATTTGGCTTCCGAGTGTCAAAGTATGGTCAAATGTTGTCGAAATGACCTGAAATTTGACGTGTAGCCCTTTGTAAGCATTTTGAAGCCGTCCATGTGCTCTATTCGATGAGTGATGGCCTCGGTGGTTCTCGCCGCTGAGAGGCTTGATTTAGCTGTTCGAGGGTTGATGTAGGGTCAAACGTTGTCGGTTTGACTCAGAACTTGACGTGGAGCCTTTTGGATGTATTTTGAGACCATCCATCGGCTCTGATCGAAGATTTAGTGTCTCCGATGCTTTCGCCGCCGGGAGCTCCTTTTCAGCTGCCGGAGAAGCGAAGTTAGGACAAATGATTTTGAAATGGCCCGAAACTTCTTGTGTACTCCTCTTTTGGCTGTCTTGAAGGATCTTGCAGTTTTTGTTTAATTCTGACAAGATTTGATTTTTTGGAAGTAGCATTGCCTATTTATGGCAGGTTGCGACTTCATGTAGCTCTTTGGATCTTGAAGAGGCAAAGTGACATTTTTGGTGTCAACAAAGTTATTGAGGCTGTCTCTCATTTCTTCACTTCTGGGCGTATGTTGAAAGAATCCAATGCCTTCTTCATATCCCTTATCCCAAAGATATCCTCTCCAGAATCATTCTCAGACTTCCGGCCTATCAGCCTTCTGAATTTTACCTATAAAATTACCTCAAAGATCCTAGCCACAAGACTCTCAACTATCCTTCCTCTCCTCATCTCCAATAGCTAATCCGCCTTTGTTAAAGGTAGGTCCATCCACCATAATGTGGCTTTAGCGCATGATCTTATCCAAAAGCTTAATTCCAAGATTAGTGGAGGATCGGTTTGTTTGAAGTTAGACATTTCCAAGGCCTTTGACAAGCTTCAATGGAACTTCCTCTTTTGGGCTTTGAAGTATTTCAATTTCTCTTCTTCCAGCATCAACCTGATTAGAGAGATGGTTTGCACTAGTAGAGGTTCGGTATTGATTAATAACAGCCCTACAGGTTTCTTCTCCTCTAGTAGTGGTTTGCGTCAAGGGGATCCAATGTCCCTATATCTGTTCATCCTTGCAGAAGAGATTCTAAGTCTTCAAATCGAGCATCTCAGGTCTTCTGGTAGAATAGTGCCAGTTTCTCCCGTTCCCTCCACTCCGTGCCACTTGTTATATGCAGACGACATCTTGTTTTTTCTCAAAGCTCATAAGAATAGTCTTAAAAGCATCAATGACTTACTTTCCAAGTGCCAGGCCTCTTCAGGAGAACGTTTCAATCTTCATAAGAGTTCCCTTTTTGTGGGAAAATGTTCTCCTAGGAGGGCACATATGATTTCTTAGATTTTGAACATTCCTAGGGCCTCCCTTCCATCAGTCTACCTTGGAGTCCCTATTTTCGTCGGTACTTCTAGGCACTCTCATTTCAACAAGCTTTTGGACTCTATTAGAGCTAGGCTAGATGGTTGGAAGGCTAAGTGCCTATCATTTGCTGGGAGATTGATCTTACTGAATCATGTTCTTTCTTCTATTCCTCTTCACATCTCCTTAGTTATTCCAATTCCAAGTAAAACTAGTCTTTTGATTGACCGTCTGATGAGAAACTTCTTATGGTCCTCTAGTTCTGACTATAAGAGGAATAACCTGTTGAGCTGGGATGTGGTTTGTCTGCCAAAATCTGAGGGAGGCTTGGGGTTGTGTAAGGCGAAGGTGTTCAATGAAGCTTGCTTACTAAAGCTTGGCTGGACTGCTAGATCCTCTGGTTCACTCTAGGCTAGTTGGTTCCGTGGAAGATACTTCAAGCATTCTCCCATATGGTTTCTCTGGTAATCCAAAGGCTGGGTCTTGCATATGGAGAAGAATTAGATCTTTGGCTCCTACCCTTCAGATAGGCAGCTCCTGGGTTGTTGGTAATGGTCTCTTCATCCTCATGTGGTTTGACAACTGGATTGATCATGATCCCATAGCCACCAAATTTCCTCTTTTTTTATTCCCTGAATCTGATAGGGCAGCGGATTTTCTTCATGGCAATGGATGGCTCCTCCCTGGCACTCTTCCGGTAGAGGTGAAAGATTACCTCTTTCAGCAGGTCTCCTTAATCCAATCCAGAGATCCATCTGCTATTGACCTGCTCTCCTAGAAAGGAAATCCATCAGGGACTCTTACCCTCAAATATGCTTGGGATACTTTGAGAACTAGAGCAGCTTCAGTAGTTTGGTATGAGCTAGTTTGGAATAATTTTATAAATCTAAGGCTTTCCTGCTTCAGTTGGCGCCTTCTTCTAAGGAAAACTTCGACCGACAATTTAGCTATGTACAAAGGGTGCAACTTGGCTTCTAGATGCTACTTGTGCCACAGAGATGGAGAAATTGATCTTCACTTATTCTTCCACTGTAGCTTAGCCCAGCAGCTTTGGACCTGGCTTCTCAGTCAAGGCAGGCCTTCTCTTTCTCCTCCTTTCTCTCTTTCCTCTATTTGGAATGCTTTACAGTAGAGTGTTGTCAAGGAAGAAAGTCAGCTGCTGTTATTTTCTTCCAAGCTATCCATGCCATCTGGTTCTTACGTAATGAGGCTAAACACTGCAGTAAAACCCCCTCAGCGTTGAAAGCTCAGCTGGTTTTCTTGGATAGATTTGGGGGGGGGGGGGGTATGGTCAGCTCCACCAATGGCAAGAAAATTCCCTCTCACCCTATTTTTAAGTCCTTTGGGTGGACTGAATAGCTCTCTAGTATCTTTCTCTCTGTAGCCTGTTCTGTTGCCATCTCTGGATCTTTGGAAGGCAGCCTGGGAATTTCTCTCCGTTCGCTGAGTTGCTACCTCCAGCTGGTGTTTTGCTGCTTTTCCGCCAATCTCAGTGAGAGATTAAGCTTCATTGTCTGTCTTGGCTTCCTCTTTGCTGCAGTTCTGGTAGTGAATGTTTGGTCCTGTTTTGGATGGTTTTGTCTCTCTGCTGAGTTTTGTTTTGAAGAGATCTTTGTGGTTGTCGAGCTGCTGTGCTATGTTTCGTAGTGGGGTCTTTCCTGGACCGAGGATGCTGTAATTTCTCTTCTATTGTATCTGCGCTGTGCTTCATCTTTGCTTAGCTGATTTGCTATCTCTTGTCAGCTTCGTTGTACTTTTTGGTCAGTCTGGAGGCAGCCTGGGTAGTTCTCTCTGTTCAGTGAGGCTTGGAGTTTTGCAATTCTGTTGTGCCCTGATTTGCCTTTCTCAGTGTCTGTCCGGCAGCGGTCTCTTGGTTTGGGCAGTTTGCTGCAGTCTTTTGGTTGGCTCTCTTCTCTGCTTTGAGTTGTTGCTGATGCTTGTTATGTCTAGCTCTAGCTGGGGTGTTGCCTGTGGTGCTGTCTTGCATAGTTTTGTAGTGGTAGTTGTCTTGCAAAGTTTTGTAGTGGTAGCTTCCCGGCCCCATGGTTGATTAATTTTCTCTTCTGCTGTGGTAGTGTCCTGGCAAGCCACCGCTGCTGCTGTGGTGCTTGTTGTCTGTTTTGTTTTCCTCTGATTTGGTGCTCTTTTGGTGCTCTTTGGAGAAGTGATTCATGGTTCTCTCTTTCTCTCCCTCTAATTTATTTTGTCCCTCCTGTTTATGGGATGGTGATTTTTGTATGTATCATTTCGCTTCTCCTTGTCCTAAGGGCTTTGCCCTTTTTCTCCTTTCAATACCAATTTACTAATTAGCAAAAAAAAATAAAAATATTAGACTCGGCAATATTTCATGCATTGAAGCGAGATTGCCTATCATTTGTTTTCTAACCATTCATATTTCTTTCATTAGGTTTTGAATTGGTGATCATAGTTTCCTACTCATTCATGTGATGTCTGTTTAATCGATGTTGATTATCTAATTCATTGTACTCTACTACTCTTTCATGTAATTATTCCGCATAGATCGCTATTTCTAATTAGCTAGCACTGTTCGAGTTGAGCAGTCCAATTGTGGGTCACATAGGTGTGTTTTGATTCAATGGTACGCCTTGATGAGGGGTGGGCCAGCTCAGATTCCCATCACTTTTATGTAATTATTGAAAGAAACTGCGATTCAGATCTGAATTAGCGGAAGACATTCATGGCTAATTTGTAACATGACAGATTTTAAAAAAATCTGATTTGGGCAGCATAAATCAGCCATAGAGACTGCATGAGAACTCCATGAATGCATGACCAACAAGTGTATAATTAAAGGAGAAAGAAGAAGAATATTACCTCGAAGATTTGTAGACTTCAAATATCTGAAAAAATAGATCCAAAGGCCCGAACTCAGACTTGCAATTAGCAAACAAGTTGCTGGAATTTTCTGCAGTAGTGTTGCATTTGATCTTCTCCTCTATCTCACTTCCAAATCTGATTGGCTAAGATGGTGGGATCTTAATCTAGGAATTGAGAACTATTTCTCCAAGGAAAAACCTCAGACCTTAAGCTCTCATCTATCAAGAAGAGAACCACCCAAGGCTGGACGTGTGGAATCCTAGGAAGCTCTAGTAGTGTTGGACGTCCAAGGGGAGGTTTGTCTCCTTTTATAGAAACTATGTGGAAACCTTTCTTAAAAGTTTATCTCTTCTAATTCTCATAGATGTCCTAAAAGGAAAGATTTATTTCCTTTAAGAAACACTCTAATTAGAAAATGAAACTAAAAAGAACTTCCCATGCAATTAGTAATCCTAGTTATACAACACTTACTAATTTTAAGTTCCTAATCCAAAAAGGAAACTTTCTCATAGGAATACTAATCCAAAGAGGAGTCCAACCTTCCAAGTAGAGAGACCTACTCAAAATTGGAAACCTTACCCATGGAAATCCTATTATGGACGTCCCGCATATTAATGCACACCATGGCCCACATACAATTTATCTAGAATTAAATTCATGTATGCCATCAAAGGCCTATTTGAATTTAAACTCAAAATTATTTTTTCACTAAAATAATTCATCCAAATGTTATCTAAACATTTTAGGAAACCATGCCAATCTTGGTAAGTGACTAGAGAAGGGACCAAAAGACATATTTGCCATTGGCTCCCAAAATGACCAAAATGTCCATGCTAAACCCATAGCAACATTAAGACCATTTTAACCATAACTCATTCCACTAAAGAGTTATGGTTGAACTCCAAAGACAAATATATAATATAATAAGCTCGTCATAAAATGACGGTTGTCTTCGACCTACTAAGTGTAATGACCTGAATGCCCCTCTATGTAACATCCATAATCGAGTCAGGTTATCGCATGTACTATCAACCTTCCTGATTACATCTAAACCTTAGAACTTCATATCCTTGACATAATCATCATTCAGATATCATTCTCTTGATCCAGGGAGCGACCCACAAGTTCAATATCCATATGGAACATCCATATACTAAGATCTTAGATTTTGATGATTAATCGGATAATTCTAAGGGGACGATTATTCCATCATCAGATGGCATAGATTCTATATTGCATATGCACGTCCCAACTAATCAAGTCCGAGTACCCAAAACACAGAGCTGTTGACCTATGAAAAGAATCCCACCCATAGTGAATTAAAGCACAAGAACTTGACTTCGTCAGTTCATCCACAAATGCTCAAGATTAAGAGCACCAGTCACTTAGTAGCATGAGGTGACTTGATCTCTTTCTGTGATAGTACTATTTTAGAGATCACACCTACCATGGTCCTGTTCAATGCATTGCATATGCACTAATGAGATGAATCCGGGAAAGCCCTCCCACGACTTAGGTAAGTCACCCTGAATATAGGAGAATCTCTCATTATAACTTATACTAAGATGAAGTGCCCAGCTCCATCTCTCAGTTATGAACAAATATGATGTTTCAAGTGTCCATGAGTTAGACCTATCTGTGTGTAAACACTACACACCTAATTCATTTACTAGAAACAATGGGCCTTACACACCCATACATATATACATGTTTAAGCATAAAAGAGTCATTCCATTAAATAACCAGTCAATATCCAGTAACAAAATATGAGAGTGCAGCTAGTGGGCTTTTTGGCATACACCAATCCCAACAATTATTTCTTACACTTGCGTTTGGACATTTCTCTATATTACGAGAGTCTGCATATGGATAACAAGAAATTATAAAAAATGAAGGTTTTTTCATAAAGTGAATAACAAGACTTTATATAAAAAAAAAACTATTTCCCATGTGCAGACTTAATTCACAGGGAAAAAAAATGACAAAAGAACATATGTTAATATTAAAGAGGATCTACTAAGCAAATGTTCAAAATAGCGATGTCATGATCATAAAAAAAAAAAAAAAAAAAAAATCTCCTTTTATGGTTGTCAAAAAGAAGAAACACGGTCTTATCAATTAAAACCAACATTAAAGTGTGAAAATCAACAGTAGTGTAGAATGCAACCATGTGTAATCTAATAAACATAAAAAAGATATGAAGATTTAGGACCATGACATATACCTAAGATATACTGATTAGGCATCCCTAGCTTATTATCACCATAAAAGGGCATCTATTAAACACCTTTCCAAACTAACAATTCCATCATAAGATTTTTCTTTATATGACACTAAAAAATAAGAAATACAAATTTATGCTTTTGTGGGGTCCACCGGAGTTGTCCTATGATCAAACAAAATGCACGGTCTTAAATTACCTCTCACCCTTAGTTCGAGACTCATGGACTTGTTTTTCTTTTACTATACTACATCAAGACATCATTCATTTTAATTATTTTTGTCGTTTATTCTGAAGCTTCATAGTTCATACTAAATAGTACATAAGCAACTTTTTCTTTTTTCTTTGGTGTATCAGATATGCATTAAAAAAATAGATTAGCTATATAATAAATTATGAATGATTAAATAGAAAAAGAGTTCCCATTTTTCTGCTTATATGGATTTTCTTTGGATTAAATGGACATTCGTGTATCTCTATGTGACATCGGTTTGGGGTTTTTACATTGATTGTATGAGGTTGGTATTTTTTCCTGATTATTTTTTCTGTGGATTACATGAAGATCTCTCTCTCCTGCTTCCTTGTGGGACTTTTTTCATTGATTAGATGAATTGGGTAAGTTTTTCCTTGAATGCGTGCAACACCCCGTTATCATTTTCTCCCTCTTTCGATCATCAGAGTAGAATGCACCTAACAAAACAGATTATAAAGAAGGATCCTCTAGAATACCATTTATATTATGTTTATTTCAAGATCCATAATTAGGTGTTATCAAAGAAGACTTCAAGAGTTTGTTATCCAATAAAAAAAGTAGATTTGCAGGCTGTGAGCCTCTTCTTACTGTACAAAGGACCCTGTAATTGGAAACCCTACTTTCTCTATGTGGGGCATGCCTTGGCAATATCAATTGTAATTTATACACTTGGTGAAATCAATAATTTTCATTTTATCAAATGTCTTAGAAGAGGTTAGATGCTATCAGATATTTAAGATTAAATAATTTATACATTTGGCGAAATGAATAATTTTCGTTTTGAATTAAATAATTTATACATTTGGTGAAATCAATAATTTTCATTTTGTTGAATGTTAATTAAATGTTGGCTTGCCTTACATTTAATCTTAAACATTCATCATTGCCTTTAACTTCTTTGAATATTGGCTCAAAGATAATGCTTTTATAGTAAAATTGCTATAATTAAGAAACTTTCAAATTGATTTTATTCCCAACTGTTGCAGAATGTGAGAGAAAGGCTCATCAGGGTTGACAAGGTGGAGAATATATTCAGCAGCAGGCACCTTAGAGCATCCACACAAATTTTTGGGAATTACTATACCATACCAGTTTTTGTGAAGTTTCTGTCACTTCAAGCAGTCCATGACATCATAATTATCTGTTTTTCATGCAATCTACTGTTTTTATTTTCTTTTTCTTTTTTTGTATATGGGGCCTTTTTGTATATGAAATCTTTTTGAAATTTGTTGTAATTGGGGCTGTTTTGCATCAGCCATATTTTCTTTTTGTAATCTGCTGAAATTGGGGCTCTATTCAGATTTATAATTGTAGATTCAGTGGGGGCATGCTAATGTGTTCCTAGAATTTGATGTATTCGTTTCAGTCTTGTAAATTTATTGAATATGGCTGGCCCCTAAGACAATTTATGAAATATTGAATGAATGTAGAGTTTCTGTTGCATGTCATTGTGACAAAGCCCTGATTCTTATAGTGTCTTAGTGAAACATTTGCTTTGAGACACCATCATTTCTGTAAGCGCATAAAAAATATGCGGACTCACAGGAGGGTGGAGTCGGAGCTCTTTAGGAAGAACCGATGCCTGCCTGAAATCTAGAAAGAGAGGAAGAAGAACAATAGGAGGTCAGACGACCCTGGCTACAGGCAGCGCAAAGCCCTCCGATGCTTAAGTCAGTGCTGAAACTGGACTAAGGATGGAAGATGGGGAAGAAGATGATCCCAGCAGTGTGGATGATCTATTCTCTATCGGATCGGATCCTTTGCTCTCTATGCCTGCTGATCCTTATATGGACCAGAGGAGGGAGAGAGAAATGACTTTGGAGAGAGAGAGAGAGAGCTCTGTGCTCTGACAGGAAGTCCTATCGCAGTCCATCTGTCCCATCGGGCCATACCCTGACGCCTTGGGAACTGTAAACGCCGTTCTGTCAGGGGATATGGGCGGTGCCCTTGTCTTGTCGCATGTCCTGTAGCGTGCTTGAATGTCCATGAGAGGACGGCGGTCAGTTACTGCCTTGGCTAGCAGCCAAGGTACGTGACCGGGGTCAGGCCGTGTTGCTGAGACCTGGTTGGCGACTTGGCATAGGTGCCGAGGTGCCTGCTTTGATGCCGAGGTGAAGTACTTGGCCGAGATGGAGCTGACCGAGCCGAGATGTGGCCGGGATGAAGGAGGCCAGGATCAAGTCCTAACGAGGTGGAGAGACTGGCTAAAGTGGTGCAGCCTGGTGCTGCTGGAGCATCTAGCTGAGGTGAGCTACTGCCAAGATAGAGGGACTGACGAAACCAAGGTGAGCTTGGAAATATCCCACACAATAGTCCCCCAACTTCTGACCTCATTAGAATTTTCTAATTGTTTGAGGCCGGAAGCTAAATATCATGAGGACACTTGTGTCTTGGAGCTGCCTGAAGTTTGAGATTGGTGGTCTTCATACGAGTGGTTCGTGACCAACTGAAGGACCAAGAGACGATTGGCTGGCATTGGACCAGGGCCAGAGGGTGGCATTGCTGCTGCTAAGCTGGAGCATGGCGCTTCTGCCGAGCTGGAGAGTCATACTGCTGCCGAGCTGGACAATGCACTGCTACTGGAAACCGAGAGATGACCAGCTGGCTCGTCACCAGAGGTGTACTCCCGTTGGCCGCGATTTTGGTGCTATTACCGAGAATGCACATGGTCGAATCCAGCATGGGGTAGAGCCAGCGTGAGGCCATAGCCAGCACGAGGACGGACCAACACGAGGTGTGGGTGCGCAGCCTGAGACCATCATGAGGCCGATACCAGTATGAGGCCGAACCTGCGTGAAGCGCGTAGCTAGCACGAGGGCAACACCAACATGAGGTTGAACCAGCATGAGGCCGAACCTGCATGAAGCGCGTAGCTAGCACGAGGCGACACCAACATGAGGTGGGGGCACATAGCCTGAGACCATCATGGGGCCGATGCCAGCATGAGGCCGAACCTGCATGAAGTGCGTAGCTAGCACGAGGGCGACACTAACATGAGGTTGAACCAGCATGAGGCCGAACCTGCGTGAAGCGCGTAGCTAGCACGAGGGCGACACTAACATGAGGTGGGGGCGCGTAGCCTGAGACTATCATGAGGCCGATACCAACATGAGGCCGAACCTGCGTGAAGCACGTAGCCAGCACGAGGGCAACACCAACATGAGGTTGAACCAGCATGAGGCCGAGACCATCATGAGGCCGAACCTGCGTGAAGCGCGTAGCTAGCACGAGGGCAACACCAACATGAGGTGTGGGCGCATAGCAGAGAATCTGTCGTTGTGTTGGATATCGCGATCACTGAGAGGGGGGGTGAATCAGTGATTTCTAAAAACAGGTCCAATTCAACAACAAAACAAGTCAAACCACACAATGACACCAGATTTAACGTGGTTCACCAAAAGGCTACGTCCACGGATCAAAACCGTCCGAACACCGTTCCGGTACAGGTCTGAATATATTTAGTCGCACCAACGACAAAGAGCACCAACCCTTAGTTTCAGATAGCACCAACTATCTAGGAAGCACCGACTCCCTTTACAATTTATCTGCACCCACAGATAGGATCACCAAACCCCAAACACCAAGCACCAACTTGATGTAAAAACAGAATAGAAGATAAACTCTGTCTACAGCCCTTCCCCTCTACAATTCTCTCTCTCTCAATCCCTTACAAATTGAAATTAAAGCATAAAGAGAGACACTTAACTCATGGACGAATCACCATCTTCAAGAGCATAATCTCGTCCACAATTGCTGTAGAAAACGTCTGATAATGCAGCAACACAGCAACACAGCACTCTCTTCTCTCTTCTCTTCTCTCTTTTCTCTTCTCTTCTGGTGTATCTTTAGAACGACCCATACATGCCTTTTTATAGGTTATGTTAACCCTTAATTGTATTCAAAACAGGCTACAATTCGTTTAGAAAGAGTCCCAAACAAATTAGATAAGAGTGCTGAATTTTCGTGCAAGACTTCTGTTTTTGCGCAACTCTGGTTCCCGTGCTCGGTCGACATCCTGGCTTGCTCGGTCGACATCATACACAGTCTGTAAGCAGTCAATTATCGCGCTCGGTCGACATCCTGGGGTCCCGGTCGACCGAAGACACACTGTGTCACGAAAATAACTGAGAGGTGCCTGAAACTTTTTCTGCAGGTTTCTCTTTGCTCGGTCGACCGCATGGGGTGCCCGGTCGACCGCATGCTCTGCTTCAGGAATTCTCAAATCCTGACTGTTTCAATTCTGATTTCTTCTTTTAAGCTCTATCAACACCAGCCTATTAACATCACGTTTGTGACAATGTGTTGACAAGAATTCCAACTCAAAACAATACTTTGAGATATTAATTCCTTCAATTCTTCAAAGACTACTCAAGTCATCTAAAATTCCAACAATCTCCCCCTTTGGAATTGTTGGCAACACTATTGGAACTTCAACACTCACTTGGAACCAATTCTGAATTTCTGAAATAACAACCATGCACTGTCAACAATCTCCCCCTAGCTTTCATAGCATAACATCTCTCCTTGCTATCATAGCATAACATCTCTCCTTGCTATCATAGCATAACATCTCTCCCCCTTTGACAACAAGTCCAAAGGGACCAAACCGAGGAGCGAATAGGATATTCAATGAATGCATTGCTCCCCCTTTCAAGCACAACTCCTACGGTTTTGGAGAGTGAGTAACTCCTAACTTTTTTCGGAGATACTCGAAAACTTCCTTTGGCAGAGGTTTCGTGAAAATATCAGCCACTTGCTAAGTTGTTGGAACATATTCCAACTTGACCTCTCCATCAGCAACTTTATCTTTAAGAAAATGATAACGAATTGCTACATGCTTTGTTCGAGAGTGCTGAACAGGATTCTTAGAGATATGAATTGCACTCGTGTTGTCACATAGGATCGGCGTAGGATCCGTTGTAGGAACTCCTAGATCAGAGAGCATTTGCCGCATCCATAACACTTGCGTACAACAAGTTGCCGCTGCAATATATTCCGCTTCCGCTGTCGAAAGGGATACTGAGTCTTGCTTCTTACTATGCCAAGCAACTAATCTTTCTCCAAGATAAAATGCGCCGCCGCTAGTACTCTTGCGATCATCTACGCATCCAGCCCAATCGGCATCAGAATATGCAACAAGAGTGAAGGATTTGCCTTTGGGATACCAGATACCAAGCTCCATAGTACCTTTCAGATATCGAAAGATTCTTTTCACTGCTGTAAGGTGCGTTTCAGTTGGTGTTGCTCGAAAACGTGCAACCATACATACTGCTTGTAGAAGATCTGGTCTTGTAGCAGTCAAGTAGAGCAAGCTTCCTATCATAGAGCGATAGGTGGTATGATCAACGGACGAGGCCTTATCATCTTTGCTAAGCTTCGTGTTCGTTGACATTGGTGTGCTCACTGGCTTGCTGTCTTCCATATTGAACCGTTTCAGCATTTCCTTAATGTACTTCATTTGTGATATGAAGATGCCATGTTTCAGCTGCTGCACTTGTAAACCAAGAAAGAACTTTAGTTCTCCAAGCATTGACATCTTAAATTCTTTCTTCATCTCTTCAGCGAAATTCCTGCACATCTCCTCATCATTGCCACCAAAGATTATGTCATCAACATAAACAATGACAACCAGCTGTTTGCTTACCTCAGTTTTGACATACAGATTGCTATCAACCATTCCTTTTCCAAAACCGATCTTGCGGAGATAGAGATCCAGCCTTGCATACCATGCCCTTGGCGCTTGTTTCAGTCCATAAAGAGCCTTTTTCAACTTACACACTAGATCTGAATTTTTGCTGATGAGAAAACCATCAGGTTGCTCAATGTAGACCTCTTCTTCAAGTAAACCATTCAAGAAAGCTGACTTTACGTCCATCTGAAATACCTTGAAGGTTTTGTATGCTGCCAATGCAAGAAACATACGAATAGCTTCCAGACGAGCCACCGGTGCAAAGGTCTCTTCAAAATCTATGCCTTCAACTTGAGCATAGCCTTTACAAACCAACCTTGCTTTGTTTCTAATGACCTGACCATGTTCATTCAGCTTATTCCGAAAGACCCATTTAGTACCAATAACATTCTTATCAGTAGGTCTAGGAACAAGTTCCCATGTGGAGTTCTTCTCAATTTGCTCCAACTCCTCATGCATAGCTTTCAACCAACTTTCATCGAGACTGGCTTCAGCCACAGTCTTGGGTTCAATGGTGGACACAAGTGAGTAATTGCTAACTACACTTTGTCTAGTTTGAACGCCTGCCTTAGGATCTCCAATGATTTGATCCTTAGGGTATTGCTCTACCCAAGTGCTGTGCTTCTTAGGTGTAGTGTCTTCTGAGTCATCCTTTGATTTCTCAGAATCATTAGATTCAGCCATCTCATCATCAATCTCACTCGAGTCCTCATAAACTGGACTGTCATTATGAGTTGCATTCTTTGGTTCAATATTCTCATCTATTCTCACATCAGCACTTTCTATGATTTTTCTGGTTCTTTTGTTAAGACACCTATATGCCTTGCTAGTAGAGGAGTAACCCAGAAATATACCTTCGTCAGCTCTTTCTTCAAATTTGCCCGGATTTTGTTCGAGCCGCTTGATGTAACACTTGCTGCCGAAGACTCTGAAGTGCTTGACTGTTGCTTTTCTTCCAAACCATAGCTCATAGGGAGTTTTGTCTTCATGTGGCCTGATCAAGCATCGATTTTGAATGTATACAGCCGTATGAATTGCCTCTTTCCAATACTTGTCAGCCATCTTGCTTTCACTTAGCATCGTACGAGCCATCTCTTGTACGGTGCGATTCTTCCGTTCCACAACTCCATTTTGCTGTGGAGTTCTAGGGGCTGAGTACTGTCTTTGAATGCCATGATGTTCACAATATTTAGTGAACTCTTCAGATGTGAACTCGCCTCCACGATCAGACCTTAAAATCTTGATACGTTTTTCCAATTGATTTTCAACCTGTGCTTTAAACACTTTAAAACGATCAAGTGCTTGATGCTTATGCTTAAGAAACAATACCCATGTCATACGAGTATAATCATCAATGCATAACATGAAATACTTATCTCCATTGGTGCTTTGAGTTCGCATCGGTCCACAGAGATCAGTGTGCACTAGCTCAAGAGGTTTCTTGGAATGATGCTCCTTTGACTTGAACATAACCCTCGTTTGCTTTCCCTTTTGGCAAGAGTCGCAAATGGGATTGGAAGGCTTTTCAACTGTAGACATGCCTCTTATAGCCTTTGAATTGCAAATCTTTGACATGTTATCAAAGCTTAGATGCCCAAGGCGTTTGTGCCACAACCAACTTTCCTCTGTCCGACTCATCAAGCAGGTCTTTTCAGCTCCATCTAACAATGTATAGAGATTTCCAGCAGTTCTTGATCCAGTTGCCACTGTTTTGCCGTTGCTACTCTTCTTGATGGCAAACCCATTCTTTGTGAAGATAACTTCGTGACCCTTGTCACAGATCTGGCTCACACTAAGCAGGTTGTGTCTCAATCCAGACACATATAAGACTTCTTCATATCTGATCTTGTTTGCCATAAGCTGAATAACACCTTTTCCGCAGATTTTGGCACCATCATTGTTGCCAAACTTCACTGAACCGCCTTCATAGTGCTGTAATTTGATGAATTTCTCTTTATCACCAGTCATATGGCTTGAACAACCACTATCAAGGACCCATGGTGCTGCCTTCTTTTGTGCATTGAATGCCATTTGCACAATGAGAGATTCTTTGGGACTTTCTGCACTTTGCTTTGCTCTCCAAGCCTTGACTAACTTGGGTTTCTTTTCAACCTGAAATTTGTTAGCAATATGCAACCTACAATCCCTAGCCAAGTGTCCATAATTATAGCACTTATGGCACTCAATTTTGTGGCTACTTAAGATTGAAAAAGGGTTCCTAGTCACAAATGGGCTGTTTCTAACATAGAATTTGCAATCAGCTCTTTTATGTCCAAACATATTACAATGAAAGCAATAACCATAGAATTTGTATCTTCTTTGTGGCTGGTTAGTCTTCATTACCTTTCTAACAGGAATGGACTCCTTTCTAGGTTGAGTGGGCTTCATAGAGTTAGAAGGTGCAGTGACTTGCTTCACAAACTCTTTCTTTTCAGGAGGTGCAATCTTAGAGGATTCACCTTTCTCAAATCCTAGACCAAATCTGAAGTGGGCAGGTCTTTGAACTTTCAGTAGTTCATCGAGTTTCATAGTCCCTTCAATCGCTTGGAGCGCTTTGAGTTTTTTGCTATTTTCCAAATTTTCAGCCTTTGCTCTAGCGATCTCAGTTTCAAGTTTCATAGCCTCTTCCTTTTTGATACTTATTTGGTTTTCAAGGACTTCTACCATTCTTTTATATTCTTCTACTTGAGTTTTCAAAGCAATAATAGAACTTTCAGATTCATGGAGAAGTTTCAGATTTTTCTTACTTGTTTTGCGTTCCATGCTAAGCTCCTCAAGTGCGGCTATGAGTTCCTCTTCAAGATTGACTTCAGCCTCCTCTTCCTCTTCCGGATCTAGCTCTTCTTCTTCTTCAACAGTGACCATGAAGAGAGCTTCGGTTGATTCATCATCGTCTGAAGATTCAGACGTGCTGTCATCTTGTTGACATAGAAAGTTTTTAGCTTTGCCTCGTTTTCTGAAATTTCTCTTTCCTTTACTCTTTTCAGCATAAGAGTCATTATCATTGTCTTCTTTTAGCGGACACTTCGCAGCAAAGTGACCAACACCTCCACAATTGAAGCATTTAAAGGGTAGCTTCCCTTTGTACTTGCCATTGCTTCCTTTCTTCAACTTTCTAACAAATTGAGCCTCAAGCTCATCATCATCAGAATCAACATCATGACCAGCAGTCTCTTTTGCCTTTTTCTGAACTTTGAAGGCCGCTTCTTTATCAGATGAAGATGTCTTTCCTATGCGCATCTCATAGGCAGTTAGAGAACCATGTAATTCATCCATGGAAAATGCATTCAGATCTTTGGCTTCTTCGATGGCTGAGACTTTTGAATCAAACCGGGGAAGAAGAGATCTTAGAACCTTTTTGACGATGACCGGCTCTTTAATCTCCTCCCCTAGTCCACGAATATCATTCGTGACTTCATTCACTCGTTGCATATACGATTCAACATTCTCGCTTTCCTCCATGCGAAGAGACTCGAATTGAGAGCGATGAGTTTGCAATTTGGCTTCTTTAATCTTCTCATCACCTTCATGTATGCTTTGCAACTTGTCCCAAATTTCCTTGGCTGTTTTGCATGCAATTACTTTGACAAGCTCGCTGTCCACAAGGCCACTAAAGAGTGCATTCTGCGCCTTGGAGTCGTTGTCTGCCAACTTCTTCGATGCAGTATCATTGGGTACGGTGGCAGTATTGTAACCGACTCTGACAGCCTCCCAAACATCATAGCCAAGAGATTTGATGAAGGCTTGCATCCTAATCTTCCAAAAAGAGTAATTAGAACCATCAAACAGAGGTGCTTTCATATTCCCTGTATTGACTGCCATGTGATTTGACAAGAGATCACCCTTAGCGAATTAAACTGATCAAGGGAGCCTCGCTCTAATACCAATTGTTGGATATCGCGATCACTGAGAGGGGGGGGGGGGTGAATCAGTGATTTCTAAAAACAGGTCCAATTCAACAACAAAACAAGTCAAACCACACAATGACACCAGATTTAACGTGGTTCACCAAAAGGCTACGTCCACGGATCAAAACCGTCCGAACACCGATCCGGTACAGGTCTGAATATATTTAGTCGCACCAACGACAAAGAGCACCAACCCTTAGTTTCAGATAGCACCAACTATCTAGGAAGCACCGACTCCCTTTACAATTTATCTGCATCCACAGATAGGATCACCAAACCCCAAACACCAAGCACCAACTTGATGTAAAAACAGAATAGAAGATAAACTCTGTCTACAGCCCTTCCCCTCTACAATTCTCTCTCTCTCAATCCCTTACAAATTGAAATTAAAGCATAAAGAGAGACACTTAACTCATGGACGAATCACCATCTTCAAGAGCATAATCTCGTCCACAATTGCTGTAGAAAACGTCTGATAATGCAGCAACACAGCAACACAGCACTCTCTTCTCTCTTCTCTTCTCTCTTTTCTCTTCTCTTCTAGTGTATCTTTAGAACGACCCATACATGCCTTTTTATAGGTTATGTTAACCCTTAATTGTATTCAAAACAGGCTACAATTCGTTTAGAAATAGTCCCAAACAAATTAGATAAGAGTGCTGAATTTTCGTGCAAGACTTCTGTTTTTGCGCAACTCTGGTTCCCGTGCTCGGTCGACATCCTGGCTTGCTCGGTCGACATCATACACAGTCTGTAAGCAGTCAATTATCGCGCTCGGTCGACATCCTGGGGTCCCGGTCGACCGAAGACACACTGTGTCACGAAAATAACTGAGAGGTGCCTGAAACTTTTTCTGCAGGTTTCTCTTTGCTCGGTCGACCGCATGGGGTGCCCGGTCGACCGCATGCTCTGCTTCAGGAATTCTCAAATCCTGACTGTTTCAATTCTGATTTCTTCTTTTAAGCTCTATCAACACCAGCCTATTAACATCACGTTTGTGACAATGTGTTGACAGGAATTCCAACTCAAAACAATACTTTGAGATATTAATTCCTTCAATTCTTCAAAGACTACTCAAGTCATCTCAAATTCCAACACGTTGCTGCCGCGAAGTATGAAGCACTGCAGAAGATGACGGTGTCATCAAAGCTGACGGCGCCATCAAAGTTAATAGTAGTGGATCGTGCCATACCGCCGGGCGTTGACGGTCGTGCCGTGCTGCCGGGCGTTGATGGTAGAGGATCGCGCTATCAAAGCTGACGGACCATTGAAGCTGAATGATGAATAGACGTCTAGTAGCCCCCCGAGGTGGAAGGGATGTCTGCTGCACTGGAGACGTCCGCCGAGCTGAAGGAGTTGCCTGCCGAGCTGGAGGAAGCATCTGCCGAGCTGAAGGAACTACCTACCGAGCTAGAGGAACTGCTTGTCGAGTCAGAGGCCGTTTTGTTGTCCTTATAGAGCTCAAGATGTTCCTGAGGTCGGGCTTCGTCTGCATCTTGTCTGACGAACTGGTTTACCCTGGCCGTCAGCGTTGCCATGTGACCACGGGGTGCATGACCAAGTCTCTCCGGAGCTCGTTGCCTGGTAGGAGGGCTTGTTAGAAATACATGATTGCTATTGTGTCTGAGGCCTTTTCGATCTGGCTGTAGACAGTGCAGAACTTCTTGGCGAATTGCATGACGTTCTCAGTCAGTTTCATTTTTAGGGCCATTAGGTCGGCGGCCGACCTGGGGTTGAAATTTCTCAATGAAGGAACTCCGGAGCTGCTGCTAGCTTTTGATTGATCCTTTGGGGAGTACGCAGAACCACTTTAGTGGGAGGTCCCCGAGATTAGAAGAGAAAACTCTGCAGTTCAGGTGGCCTGCATCGCCCCACACCGACATCCTTCGAGTGAAGTGCCGGAGGTGTGCTACTGGGTCCGATGTCCCATCGTAAACGACGAACCTCGGGACGCTGAAATCTTCAGGAAGGGGGAAGTTTCTGATTTCTGGAGAGAGGGGAGACGTGCCAAGATCGTGAGAATTTAGCCGAGCTCGAATGAGACCGGCCATCTCCAAGTTCTGCTGGACTGCTTGCTCGATGTGTCGATCAAGCCAATCTTTTGGTTTTTGCCTTCGTCTCTTTGAGGAACTAGAGGGCGGAGCAGAGGTTACTCCTTTGTCTTGTAGTTGTTGCTGAAGTTGACAGATCAACTCGTCCTGTGCTTCGATGGCAAGGCTTTGGGCCCTGATCTTTACGAGAAGCGGGTTGTCGTCGTCAATCTAATGATGGGGTTCATCTAGCTGGGATTCCTTTTACTGGGAAAACTCCAGTCGAAGGCTATCCTGCTGGGAAGGTGCTGTCCGACCCATTGAGGATGAACCTGACCGAGATTTCGGCCTGTGGATGCTCGCTGAACCAGACCTTGCCCCGGACCTCCTGTGGCGGGGGACCGGCGAGAGCTGCGTTAGCAGTGTTGATGGTCCTTTCCCTTTTCCGGTTCTTCGAGGCATGGTGTTTATGAAGATGGCTTCTTGATCTCTTCCTACAGACGACGCCAATTGTAAGTGCATAAATGGAGGATTGATCTCCTAGACCTTTTCCCCATCTCTCAAGCTTTCCAAAAATGTATTTTTCAAGAGATTTGAGCAAGAACAAAGCTCTTTTTCAAGCCCTTCTTCTTGGTTCAAGGCTTTGAAGGTTAGCAAAAGCTTTTCCTTCTTCTAATCTTTGTTTTCTGAACAATTTAGAGTGTTTTTAACAAACATGCAAAGGCATCCTTTGAGATTTGCAATGGATTTGTTTTCTAGGGCTTCTTCTTGAGCTATTTTTGGGGGTTTTGTGATTTTGGTGCTTGGGACTATAGGAAGACCATTTTGGAGTGATTTTTGTGGATCTCTTGACCAAGGCAAGTCAATAATCTAGTTAATTAATATGGTGATTTGCTTAATGAGATTGCTTTTACTAATCTCTTCTTCAAGTGTTTCTTCTCTCTTTTACATAATGGTTTTATCTTGAAATGTTTAGGTTAGGTTTTATGCTTATCTTCCTTGAAATGTTTAGTTAGAAATGTTTATGTTCTTGGATTCATCTTCTTGAATCAGCTCGTTTGATTTCAAGAATTTTCTTTTGGTAACATGATGGATGGAAGAATTTTGTTTGTCTTTGATCTTATGGATATCAATGGGATGGATAGTGTATGTGGGTTATTTGATGGAGTTTGATGAGGTTCAAAGAAGCCCCATTCATTTAATAATATGTAGAAGAGGAGGGAAAGAAGGAACTCAAAAAGAAAGGAGAAAGTGCGTTTCTGTACTCAACGGACTGGGGCAAAGCCCAGTCCACTCGAGCGAGCCCACTGGTCGCTCGAGCGACCAGATGGGTCCGCTCGAGCGGCCCAGCCTCTGGATGGGCAGGGTCCCTCGAACGAGCCCAGCCCAGTTTCTGGGTCTGTTTTAAGGGACTTTTCTGGGCAGTTTTCCAGCCCCTTTTTAGGACTGTTTCAGGCCCATTTCAGCCCACATCTCCTCTTCTATTTGAAGCCCACTTAGTCTATTTGATCCATGAAAGTTTGGAAAAGGAATTATTAATTTGAATTATTGATAATTGTGAGAAATGATGGAATTGTTTGATGATAGAAGTTACCCGGAGAATTTTTGTAACCCTTAATGTACACTTTATAACTTAAATGTTGAGGATCTTCAGTAGTACCAAACTATTATTTTACAAATCAACATTGAGGGGCTAAGTGTACATCGAGGTGATTATTGGTAAACCATTATACACTACTCCATTCCAAGTTAGAAAAATGTATAAGTATTCTTTGTAAATTGATTTGAAATGAATTGAGTGGTTTGCCACGATTAGAAATATCGATAAAACTACTTGTTTTGAATTAATTGATATTGTCCGTTTCTAAATCGTCCAAGTAGTTGCTTTTATCGATTTTGGTAATGTATTGCGATGATTTAAAATGCATCGGTTCGACAAATGGATTTGAAATGGATTTGAGTGGTTCTCCATGTTCGGAAATATATCGATAAGGCTACTCATCGGATTTGTTCAGATTTGTCAGTATATTTAGCATGTGTCTGTTCAGGAGTAGTCCTTTTATCGATTTAAGAAATAAATTATTATGATTTGATTTGTATCGGTTCAGGTTTTGAAAATTAAAGGCACCACTAAGCTTAGGTCACCTTGTCGGGCTGATCACCCGGCTTGGATCTTTAATTTGTCTGCCAGCTGCAGCTTGGATTCTGTCTGTACCGACCATGGCAACAGTTCTGTTTGTTGCGGTTCCACGTGTAGTGGCTACGGTTCTGTTTGATAACGACTTTGTTCGTTCTGGTCCCACGAGTAGTGGCTACGGTTGTGTCTGCTCTTGTTACTTTGGTAATAGGAGAATATAGCTATATGTGGTTTGCCGATGTTTTATCCACTTGATATTTTGTTTTATGATCCTTGTTTGTTTCAGCTTATTATAGTCTTTGGATTTGTTAATGTTCAAGAAATCGATCTTTTATCTTATTGTCTCTATTATTCAGGATTTTAAATGTAATTTCAATTATTAAATGGTTTACGTAGTCTGTTATCTTTTTAAGATATTTATGTTTCAAATATTGTTCATTTATTTGCTTTGATATTTATGTTTAATCTTTCAATCATTTTATCATGATTCATCACTATTATTGTTTAAGATTTTTAAATGGATTTACAATTATTTCATAATGTTTTATAAATACCCATTATCATATTATCTGAATTTTTGCTTGCCAGACCGTCGTGTCTGACGCTATTTGTTTGGTGCCAGATTTCTCTCTTATTGCTTTTCAGATGGTTTGAGCGGAGGTGGCAAGAGAGCCGCCGGTTGGACGTGAGTGGCCATCCAACGATATCACATAGATGTCGCTTTTGGTGCCAGAGTTCGTATCTAAATGTTGGGGGTAGTATTTCTATTTAGTTGGATATTTTTATATGGCTTTGTTAGCCTTTTTCACTGGGTTTATAATTAAGACACTTGTTAATTGTAACTTGAATATGTGGGAAATAAATAGTCCAGTTACTACCTGCTCAGTGTTTTGTGGTATTTTGATTTGTACCAGTTTGATTATGAGACTTATTCTGATGGCTTTATGTTAATGGCAGAGTGCGACACGGAATCCGATGGCCACAGGTTCCGAGTCGCAAATACCATGTTTAACTTCCGCGATATGTTCAGTTGTGTGGAATTGTGTGATCCTCACACATGCGGATCTTGGGAAATAGCAAAAACTTTAATTAATTCCAAAATTTCGCATCCCGATGTCGGATTACTGCCGGGTCTGGTTTCGGGGTGTGACACTACCGAGGTGGAGAGACTGGCTAAAGTGGTGCAGCCGAAGTTGCTGGGGCATCTAGCTGAGGTGAGCTGCTGCCAAGATAGAGGGACTGACGAAACCAAGGTGAGCTTGGAAATATCCCACACAATTTCAAAGACTAGAATAATCTATATGAATGAACTAAACTCACAAAAATAGACAGCAGCATTGCTACTGTTCAATTTTATTGTCCACTCTTGAAAACATCAAGCAGATACAATAGATATAATAATGCAAAACCTGAGATGGAACAACTGAATGTTTTCAATTCCTTTTTCTAACACCACAATTGTCGAATACTCACTATAGATGCAGAAAACAATTCATAGAGGACCACGAAGTAAATTAACAAAAAATTCTATTTACTGAACTGTTATATGCACTTGCTAATCTCACTCCATGAATTATTTATTTCAGTTCTCTTAAAAAAAGTACTGAGCACCACAAGGGGATTTAACAAATGAAGGGAATGGAGGTTTCCTAAAATGGCTAAATCGTAAGACATGAGAAAACAGTTTTGTTGAACTCAAGCAAAAATCTTAAGACATGACGTCAATATCCCGGAGTGCCTTTTCCTGCCATCGACTATAAATTTGTAGGAATCGTGTGGCCCGTGGGTCCCACGTCAGATCAAGCAGGGCTGATGCCAACAGAGAATACAATCCCACTTAATGTAAGACTTGATCTGGTCCTACTAATAAGACTCCCAATAGGATTAGTGGATGTGGGTTTCTTGGCGAAGAAGTCTCTAGTAAGTATGACTCTTTGGGACTTGTCTATATAAGATAAGGGAGCCTAGGGTTGGTATTATTCCATCTCACAGGAAAGACAAGAGGCAAAGAGATCTACGGAGCTTCCCAATCGCCGGAACGCACATAGATCTCCGGCCACGTGTCGGAGTCTCCGCATCCAAATCCATCAAAATTGTCTTTCCTTTTTAGCTATCACCACCTAAAAGCTAGTTATCAAGGGAATACTTCCAAGACTCCCTCTTCTGCTCTCCATGTCTCCTTGTCATAACCACTAATGGTCTTCGTCATTAACTTCAATCCAAATACATCTTAAATCTCTTTCACTAATAGGCTCCCTCAACCTCATGCTGCAAAGACATTTGATAATAATATGTAAGTAGCAGAATGTGATGTGCAGTTCGATAAGGAACTTAGATGAGGATTAAATAAAGAAAAAAGAAGAAAGAAAAAGAAAGAACTTTTATCACTTCTTTCCTCTTGTTTTCATCTTTTGTCTTTGGGAGTTGTATACTGTAGGCTTATTACTGAAACTCAAGAATTCAATGGTATGTACTGATTGTAGAACGTATGGTTGAGTAACATTGAGGAATATCTCCTTATTGTTGTTGGCAGTGAAAGTGCAGGGTAAGATTGAATAAGAACTCACCAAAAGCACAAATAAGATGAAATTTGTGTGGGGGTATTTTTACTAAGCCGAGACCAACGCTAAAATGCCCTCAAGATAGAGTGATAATGCCGCCTCTAGCCGAGGCGGACTGCGGCTACAGGATCGCGGCATTTGCCGCGGTGGGAGTTCCCGCAGTCAGATCCGGCCGACTGCGGCACTGAGGCCCGGCAGTGCAGATGATTGACGGGTTGATGGGACCAGCGACAGAACAGCGGCGCATGCCAAGGCATGCCCTGCAGTCTATCATTACTGACAAAACGGCGTGCAGGACACGTGCGCCCCCAGGGCATGGCTCCAGGCCAGGCCTGATGGGACCTGGCCCAAAAGTCAGCATCGCCGCCTGACCCAGCAAGCCTAGCATTTAATGAAGCATGGGCCAGCATTTAATGCGTTATGGGCTGAATGGACGTAGCCACTCGAGTGGCCGGCCCAGTCTTGGAACTCGCCCACAAAGGTCAACCCCATCGCCTATAAATAGCATATCCACTTCCATCCAAAGGTACGCAACCCATTATACACACTATCCCTCTGCAATTTCCTCTCCTTCTCCCTGCTCGTTCATTGCACTAACTTAAGCATCGGAGAGCCTTGCGCTGCCTGCAGCCAGGGTCCTTTGACGCTTCTTCCCTCTCTTCCTTTTCAGGTCCAGTCGGAGCCACAGCAAACTTCATCCAAATCATCCGGATCGGGGACCCTAATCCCTGCATCAAAGTCCTTAATTTTTAGGCACTTACAATTGGCGCCGTCTGTGGGAAAGTACTAACCCATACCTCAAAAACCTTTCCCAAAATTCTTTTCAATCACCAATGGCTCCGAGGAACAAGAGAGGCGCAAGGAAGTCCCTTCCCCCAGGGCCGCTGGTTCTCCCTGGACCATTGCCCTACGCATCAAGGGAAGTCGCAGAGGTAGAAAGCTACCGCACCGAGTCCGCGTCGTCCCCGCTAGAGCTGGGGGGCCCACCGCGGCTGAACGCTCCCCTTCAGGAGCGCTTCCCGAAGGACAAGGCCCCGGCTGCGGAGGGGTCACATCGCAATCAGGCTGACCCCGCTCAGGCCGCAATCAGGGCCCAGAGTCTCGCCCTCCAGGAGAAAGATGATCTCATCCGCCAGCTCAGGCAGCAGCTCCGAGAAAAGGGAGTAGCCCCCGGGGGCGGTGATCCCGTAGGCAGGAAGGATCCCGTCACCGGCAAAGACTTGAGAGACCACCTGAACGATAAGAGTCGGGAGCGAAGTCACGTCGGGAGTTCTTACCATGACCACGAAGACAGGGGGTCAATGCCGAGATCGGAGGCGGCGGACCAGCAGGCCGTGATCAACCGCCTGGTCAAGCAGGCCCTCCAGAACACCCTAAAGGAGGCGGGGCTCGCCCAAAGCCAGCTGGACCTCCCCGACTTCGCTGGCCTCGACTCGTCACCCTTCACCAGAGAAATAATCGAGTACCCCCTCCCGAAGAAGTTCAGTGTCCCGAGGTTCGTCCTCTATGACGGAGCCTCGGACCCATCAGCACACCTCCGGCATTTCACCCAGAAGCTGTCCGTCTGGGGTGACGTCGGGCACCTCAACTGCCGAGTTTTCTCTTCCAGCTTGGGGGATCTCCCCCTCAAGTGGTTCTGCGGACTCCCAGAGGGGTCGATTTCGAGCTGGCCCCAGTTGCGGGATTCCTTCCTGGGAAAGTTCCAGGCGCACCGGGTCATCCCGAAGACTGACAGCGACCTCATGGCCCTCAGGATGAGGTGGAGCGAAAGCGTCACTCAGTTCGCAAAGAGGTTCTGGACAGTATACAGCGAGATTGACAACTCCTCCGAGGACGTGGCAATCAGATCTTTCAAGCACGCCCTCCTACCAGGGTGCGAGCTCAGGAGAGAGCTCGTTCGAAATCCTGTGCCCTCCGTCACAGCCCTCATGACGAGGGTAAATAAATATATCGAGCAAGAGGAGGACGAGGCGCGCGCCAACGAAAGTTTCGGCGTCTCCAAGGGCCGATCTCGGCAGGGAAGCCGATCTCGGCAGGATGACCGATCGCGGCGGGAAGACCGATCCAGGCATGAGGACCGGTCCGTAGACGAAGACAGGAAGACCTCCCGTAGAGATGAAGCAAGCCGAGAACATCGCTCGGGCGACCGGGCCTCGTCCTGGGCTCGCACCTCGGGAGGAGGTAAGAGACACAAACCATCTTACCGTTCGCGTGAGAGGGTCAACACGGTTTTTACAGAACCGATTCACCAAATCCTGGAAAAGATCCAGGAAAAACCATACTTCAGATGGCCGCGCCCCCTGCCGGGCGATAACTCCAAAAGAGATCAAGACAGGTTCTGCGCTTTTCACAAGCAGAACGGGCATAACACCAATGATTGCTACCGTCTCAAGGACCATCTCGAAAAGCTCGTCAAGGACGGGCACCTAAAGGAGTTCTGCAAGGCGGCGGGCAGCGGGAGCAACGACCGACCTCGGCGCCGAAATGAAGAAAATCACGACAGCGACGGGTCAGAGAGGCTCATAAGCGTCATCCACCTGGCCCCCACCAAGCAGAGCAGCAGTCAAGCCCGCGCCGAGGCCAGGAGGGCCTCCCATGGGAAGCAGGTCATGTCGGCCGATCTCGGGCCGTCCCCCAAGAAGGCCCGTAAAGAAAGGCCGAAGATCTGGTTCTCAGACGAGGACCTGAAAGGGGTCCAGCTCCCTCACAATGACCCACTGATCATGACCCTAAAGTTGGGGAGTTGCAAAGTGCAAAGGATCCTCGTCGACTCCGGCAGTTCGTCCGAGATCCTATACTTCGACTGCTTCACCAGAATGGGGCTAACGGAGGAAGACCTCCAGGAGGCGCGGACCCCCCTGATAGGGTTCAGCGCCAAGCCCGTGTACCCCAAAGGTAGAGTCTCCCTCGAAGTTCGAGTAGGTGGTGCGTCAGTGGTGGCCGACTTCCTCGTAGTGGATACCCCATCTCCCTACAATGCCATCGTAGGGCGGAGCTGGCTGCACCAGTTAGAAGCCGTCCCCTCCTCCTACCATCAAAAGCTCAAGTTCCCTTTGGAAAGGGATGGCGGAGTCGAGGTGGTCACAGTCAATGGGGACCAGCAAATGGCCAAACGTTGCATGATGGCCGTGGTGTCCGGTGAGGAAGAGCCAAAGCAAGTGCACATGGCAGAGCTCGAAGCGGAGCTAGAAAGGGTCGGCCGTGATCCAGGAGAAAAGAGTATCGAGGACCTCACCGAGGTCAGGATCGACCCCAGTGATCCAGAGAGGTACTTCCTACTTGGGAGCCAGCTCGCCGAGCAGGAGCGATCCGAGCTGCTCAGTTTCCTATTGCAGAGCAGAGATGTCTTCGCCTGGACCCCGCAGGAAATGCCAGGCGTAAACCCAGAAGTTATGAGCCACAGGCTGAATGTGGACCCCCAGGCCAAGCCAGTGGTTCAAAAGGCAAGAAGGTCCGGAATCGACCAGTCTGCAGCCGTGGTCGAAGAGGTGGAAAAACTGCTTGAAGCAAACGCCGTCAGGGAGGTCCAATACCCGAAGTGGCTGGCAAACACCGTGGTGGTGAAGAAGAAGACCGGAAAATGGAGGGTCTGCGTCGACTTCACTGATCTCAACAGAGCATGTCCCAAAGACTGCTTCCCTCTACCGAAGATCGACCAGATGATTGACGCCACCGCCGGTCATGAAAGGATGAGCTTTCTCGACGCTTACCGCGGGTATCACCAGATACCCATGTACGAGCCGGATCAGGAGAAAACGGCATTCATCACTCCTAGGGGAACCTACTGCTATAAGGTGATGCCATTCGGCCTCAAGAATGCGGGAGCAACCTATCAGAGGCTGGTCACCAAAATGTTCCAGGAGCACCTCGGCAAGACAGTCGAGGTATACATCGACGACATGGTCGTCAAATCCACCCAGTCTCTCAACCATCTGGCGGATCTCGGGCAAGTTTTTGAAGTTCTTCGGAAGTTCGGGCTGAAGCTGAACGCCTCCAAATGCGCCTTCGGGGTCGGGTCCGGCAAATTTTTAGGGAGCCTCGTCACGCGACGCGGTATTGAAGCAAACCCGGACCAGATCTCGGCGATCTTGGGGATTCAGAGCCCGGCAACGACAAAGCAGGTGCAGAGGCTCACTGGCATGGCCGCCGCCCTCAACCGCTTCATCAGCAAGTCTTCAGACAAGTGTCGCCCTTTCTTCCAATTGCTGCGAAAAAACCTGAGATTTGAGTGGACCCCAGAGTGCGACTCGGCCCTCCAGGAACTCAAAGCCTATTTGGCCTCGCCTCCACTCCTATCAACCTCGAAGAAAGGCGAAACATTGTACCTATACTTGGCGGTCTCCAGCCACGCGGTGAGCTCAGTCCTGGTCAGAGAAGATGAAGGGCAGCAGAAGCCCATCTATTATACCAGCAAAACCTTCCTCGACGCCGAAACCAGATACTTGCCAATGGAGAAACTTGCACTGGCCCTTGTAAGTGCCTCTCGGAAGCTCTCGCACTATTTTCAGGCCCACAAGATAGTGGTGATTACGGAGCACCAACTTAAGTCCGTCTTCAGAAAGGCCGACTTCTCTGGGCGAATTTCGAGATGGGCCGTGGAGCTAGGGCAATACGACATCCATTACCAGCCCCGGACAGCGATCAAGGCGCAGATTTTGGCAGATTTCATCGTCGAGTTCACTCCTCCAAGTTCGGCGCCGAGCCCACTCGACCCCGCACTGGGGGGCAGGGGGCAGGATGGCCTAGTCCCGGAGACTGATTACGAGCTATCTCGGGACACCTCCCGAGATTCGGCTTGGAAGGTCTTCGTTGACGGGTCTTCCACCTCCAGAAGGGCCGGTGTCGGCATAGTCCTCCAGTCTCCGGAAGGGCTAGTAATTGAGCAAGCACTGACTCTCGACTTCCGAGCGTCAAATAACGAGGCAGAGTATGAGGCATTGCTGGCCGGGCTGAATAGTGCTAAGGTTCTCGGAGCTCAACAGCTGGTAATCTACAGTGACTCGCAGTTGGTGACGAGCCAGCTCACTGGAGATTATCAGGCTCGCGACGATAGAATGGCAGCCTATTTAGCCCTCGCCAGGAAACTCCTCTCCCAATTTCCGGAAGCAGAGATCAAACAAATCGGCAGGGACTCTAACGCGCACGCCGACGCACTCGCCAACTTGGCCTCCGCCGTCGAGGCTGGAAAAAAGAGAACTATAGAAGTTGGCTCGCTAACATCGCCAAGCATAGAGCTCAGCCCACCACGGCAAGTCCTGTGTGCCGACCTCGGGCCCAGTTGGATGGATCCCATCATCGCATACCTCAAAGACGACCATCTCCCCGAGAACAGAGCACAAGCTCACAAGATCAGGCTCCGGGCAGCCCGGTTCTGGCTCTCTCCAGAAGGAAAGCTGTACAAGAAATCCTTCACGGGCCCCTACCTCCAGTGCGTCCACCCAAGCCGAGTTGAAGACTTCCTTTACGAAATACACGAAGGCATATGCGGAAGTCACATCGGAGGAAGGTCACTAGCATACCGGGCTATAAGCCAAGGATACTGGTGGCCATACATGCAAAAGGACGCACAGATGTACGCTATGAAGTGCGAAAAGTGCCAGAAATTCTCGCACAACCTCCATCAACCAGCACAGGATTTGAGCCCGCTCTCCAGTCCATGGCCATTTGCACAGTGGGGACTGGACATCGTGGGTCCTCTCCACCGAGCTCCGGGGAATAAAAGGTGGCTGATAGTGGCCACCGACTATTTCACAAAGTGGATCGAGGCAGAAGCACTATCTTCCATCACAGAGCGGGACTCCAAGAACTTCGTATGGAAGAGCATCGTCACGAGGTTTGGTATCCCTCGTGTCTTGGTCTCGGACAACGGGACCCAATTTGACTCCAGCCTCTTCAAGAACTTTTGCAAGGAGCTCGGCATAAGAAACCACTACTCGACTCCGGCCTACCCCCAGAGCAATGGTCAGGCTGAAATCTCCAACAAGGTGGTCTTGGATGGGCTCAAGAAAAGACTTGACGGGGCCAAAGGAAGGTGGGTGGAAGAGCTACCCAGCGTGCTGTGGGCCTACAGGACCACTCCGCGACGCTCCACCTCAGAAACCCCTTTTTCCTTGGCATACGGAATGGAAGCCGTGATCCCCCTCGAAATCGGTCTCCCGACCCTCAGATCTGAACTCTTCGACCAGGCCCAGAACGATAAAAACCTCACCTTGGGACTGGACCTGGCCGAAGAACGCAGGGAAGCCGCCTCCATCCGTTTAGCAGCCTATCAGCAACGATTGGCAAGGGGTTATAATCAAAAAGTGCGGGAAAGAAAGTTCTCCATCGGAGAGCTGGTCCTGAAGAAGGCACTGCCCGCAGATAAGGATCCGAATCAGGGCAAGTTGGCCCCAAACTGGCGCGGTCCGTTCAAGGTAGTCTCGACCGCGGGGCGGTCCGCATACAAGCTCGAAGATATGGAAGGGAAACCGCTGCCGCGGCCATGGAACGCATCGCATCTAAAGAAATTTTACTTTTGAATGTATCCCGTTTACGCAAAATCAATGAAGTTCATTTTCTCCCAAGAAAGTCTTGTCTGTGTTCTAAATCAACAACGACGACTCCCCAGCACGGCCCCTGGTGACGAGCCAGCGGGACATCTCCATTTCGTGCGCATCTCGGCTACGCGCCAGATAGCCTGCACGGCCCCTGGTGACGAGCCAGCGGGACATCCCCATTTCGTGCGCATCTCGGCTACGCGCCAGATAGCCTGCACGGCCCCTGGTGACGAGCCAGCGGGACATCTCCATCTCGTGCGCATCTCGGCTACGCGCCAGATAGCCTGCACGGCCCCTGGTGACGAGCCAGCGGGACATCTCCATCTCGTGCGCATCTCGGCTACGCGCCAGATAGCCAGCACGGCCCCTGGTGACGAGCCAGCGGGACATCTCCATTTCGTGCGCATCTCGGCTACGCGCCAGATTGCCTGCACGGCCCCTGGTGACGAGCCAGCGGGACATCTCCATCTCGTGCGCATCTCGGCTACGCGCCAGATAGCCTGCACGGCCCCTGGTGACGAGCCGGGGGGACATCTCCATTTCGTGCGCATCTCGGCTACGCGCCAGATAGCCAGCACGGCCCCTGGTGACGAGCCAGGGGGATATCTCCATCTCGTGCGCATCTCGGCTACGCGCCAGATAGCCAGCACGGCCCCTGGTGACGAGCCAGGGGGATATCTCCATCTCGTGCGCATCTCGGCTACGCGCCAGATAGCCAGCACGGCCCCTGGTGACGAGCCAGCGGGACATCTCCATTTCGTGCGCATCTCGGCTACGCGCCAGATAGCCTGCACGGCCCCTGGTGACGAGCCAGCGGGACATCTCCATCTCGTGCACATCTCGGCTACGCGCCAGATAGCCTGCACGGCCCCTGGTGACGAGCCAGGGGGATATCTCCATCTCGTGCGCATCTCGGCTACGCGCCAGATAGCCAGCACGGCCCCTGGTGACGAACCAGGGGGACATCTCCGTTTCGTGCGCATCTAGGCTACGAGCCGGATAGCCAGCACGGCCCCTGGTGACGAGCCAGGGGGACTCCTCCAATTCGTGCGCATCTCGGCTACGTGCCAGATAGCCCGCACACCAGGACCGACGCACTAAATGATCCCTAAAGCACTCCCCGAGCTCATATACTATCACCCAGTGGAGAAACGCTCGGATCAAACCTGCATCGCATCCCATTCAAAGGACCACGGCCTCTCAGCACGGATAACCGACCGCGGGTTCCCAAGGGATGAAAGTCCAAAACACAACGCCGAAGTCAGACACTTAGCACATTCTAAACATTCCAAGCAAAAGAGTACGAAATAGGAAAAAACAAAAGGTTCCTTCTCCATTAATTTCAAAAGTTTTCTACATGAGCAGCAAGAAAGGAAAAGCTACAAAAGGAAGCATATAAAGAGCCTCAAGCAGCAGGAGGCAAGGCGCTAGGATCTGCAGGAGGAGTCGCGGCAATTGGAGGAACTTCGGAGGAGGAGGCGACGGCCGAAGTCGTAGCAACGATAGGAACTTCAGTCGACAGGGCGGCCTCTGATCCGGGCGCGGCTGAAAGATCCCCCTCGGGATTCGCCGCGGGGGTCGGGTCGGCCTCGGGGCAAGGGAACTCGTCCGGGCTCACGTATGCAGGGTGATCCCTAGGGACCCCCGCCTTCGCGAGCGCCGCCATCCAGCCCATCTCCCAGGACGAAGCCCTTATATCGTCAACCTGCGCCGAGTACTCCTCGCCCGCCACGTCGACGCCGTCCTGGAAGGCCGTAGCAACCTCGGCCTGAACCCGGTGCTCGAGTTCGGCTTTCTGCCTTTCCAAGCCCGCGATCCTCCTCTCCAGTTCAGCCTCCCTCCTCTTCATCTTGTCGAACTCGGAGAAGAGGGCTTGGTGAGTCTCTTCGTACTCCTTCTCCCTCACCTTGCCATCCTCCAGGGCCTTCCTGTACTGATCACAGTTGGCTTGCATCCTCCTGAGCTCATCATGGAATTTCTGGACCCTGGACACTGAGACCTGGGCCATCTGCACAATCTGCAAATAAAATTACCAAGTCAGGGGAAATTATGACTACCAGATGAAAGGAAGAAGACCAAGAAAAGTTTAGGAAAACTTACGCTCAGGCTCGCCTTCATCTGCGATGCCAGGAGAGAGATGTCATCCAGCTCATCGTGCTTCTCCATGTCCCGGGGCAGGGCGCAAGCGCTGCCGAGACTGGCAACCACGAGAGGCCCTCCAGAGAGGCGGTCTTCGACCGTCATCGGCCTCCCCTGCTGCAGCATGAAGCTCGGCCTCCAAAGGGCGGGAGTAGCCCGCGTTGACATGCCACTTGAGGACTCCCCCGCGGAGCCCTCGACTCTGACCCTCTTTCTGGCCAAGTCCTCGCCCCGCGACGCCGGGGAAGTCGCCGCCGCGGATGTGCTAGGCCCGGCAGCGTGGTGCAGCGGCAGTGTCGGCAAGGGAGGAGGTGCCGAGGACGATGAAGGCGCGCTCGAGGAAGGAGGCGCGCGAGAAGAGGAAGCCGCGCCGCGGCCTCGCCCCCCAGCGGGCTGGGCCCTGAGGTCCTTGAAGACCGGCTTCGGACGGGCCCCGTCCATCTCACCTTCCGGCTCGCTCTCCGAGGATGAGATGACCCTTCCGATCGTCTCGGCGTCGTCTTCAGACCCCGATGCCGATGCCTCGGAGTTTGACGCGGTTCGACCCCCGGAGTGAGGCGCACTCCCTCCTTCGTCTACCTCCGCCGCGGCCTGAGAGCGGTGGGCAGTCTGCTTCTTGCCCCGATAGCCTCGATACCTGGGTTCGTACCCAAGCAACCTCCACGCCGATCTATCTCCGTGGCCGTGGTAATTCTCCAAGGCGCGGATCCAAGCCTTGTTCAGCTTCCAGCCGTCCCGGGAAGCAGCCGCTTTCCTCTGACGAATACCTGCGGGGCAAACGAAAGGCATCAGTCCGGCAGTGCGAAAAAACGAAAAAGGTCGAAAAGCACGTTGGGGCTGTAATTACTTGGAGGGGTGCCGTAGTGGCGAGGAATCCTGAAGTGTCTCTCCGCGATGGACTCGTCATCGCTGAACTCCCAGCCACCCGTGACCATCAAGCGGTCGTCTCCAGCGTATTTATTAGAATCCTCCAGGGCCTGCACAAACGGCCTCCTACCCGGCTTGATGCGGAGGTAGTACATGTCCTTCCCGGACTTGCAGATATCGTAGGTATCCTCGATATCATGAACGCCGAGGCCGATGCCCAGGATCGCGTTAAGGGCATCCGTGCCCATTATGATCTTGAAGCTGTTGGGCATCAGCTGGCAGGGACATAAGTTCCATGCCCTAAGGCACTCCCTGAGCAAAGGGCGGAGGGGAAACCTAACCCCGCCCTCAATTACGGCAACTAAAGGAAACGGCATCCAGCCATTGTAGAAATCTCCAAGGATATCGGCGACCAGTGGGGCCGCCATAACCTGAACCCCCTCGGGGATATTGTATCTGGCCCTGAGATCGGCCAATCCCCTCTCAGACTCTATCCAGTGACTAAAGATGCCCATCTCACAGGGGTGAACGCTGAAATAATGGGGGAAAATTCGCTAAAACAGGCGAAAGGAAACCCTAGACAGAGGCTAAAAGATAGAACTGGAACTTAGAGAACAGATTGAGATCGAACGAAACAGCAAAGAACAGAAAAGAACAGAGAGAAGAAGAAAGAGACTTACGGAAGGAAAGGAAGCGCAACGGGATCCTGGCGGCACCTCTTTCAGGATCCACGAGACCTCTGCTGCAGTTTCCTCCGATTCGACAGAAACAGAGGAGGAAGAAAGCGAAAAGGAAGAAAGAAGCAAAAAGAGATGGAATGCGAGTAAAGGGGGAAGAAGAAAGGACGACCCCCTATTTATAAGCGAAAAATTGGGCGCCTAATCATGGCGCCTCTTCGAATTTCGAAAAGGGCGCGTCTTTTCACTGCACGCGCCGCAGCGAAACGACGGGCCAACCAAGCAAAGAAGGACGCGTGGAAGCGTCAGCTCGATTCACGAGCGCCATTTAATGCCTCGGGTACGGAGGCGACAGTGGATAAGAGTAAAGGCCCCAACCGCCAAAATGGCGGTAGAATCCCAAGAGACAGGAGGCGTTTGAGCTTCCCCGAGCCTGAGAGCGGATTCATCGGAGTACCGCGCCACGTTGCATCTCGGCAAGACCTACTCAGCTCCCGACCTCAAAGAGTTGTGATACCCTTAAGAGCTCGGAAGACTGGGGGGCAATTGTGTGGGGGTATTTTTACTAAGCCGAGACCAATGCTAAAATGCCCTCAAGATAGAGTGATAATGCCGCCTCTAGCCGAGGCGGACTGCGGCTACAGGATCGCGGCATTTGCCGCGGTGGGAGTTCCCGCAGTCAGATCCGGCCGACTGCGGCACTGAGGCCCGGCAGTGCAGATGATTGACGGGTTGATGGGACCAGCGACAGAACAGCGGCGCATGCCAAGGCATGCCCTGCAGTCTATCATTACTGACAAAACGGCGTGCAGGACACGTGCGCCCCCAGGGCATGGCTCCAGGCCAGGCCTGATGGGACCTGGCCCAAAAGTCAGCATCGCCGCCTGACCCAGCAAGCCTAGCATTTAATGAAGCATGGGCCAGCATTTAATGCGTTATGGGCTGAATGGACGTAGCCACTCGAGTGGCCGGCCCAGTCTTGGAACTCGCCCACAAAGGTCAACCCCATCGCCTATAAATAGCATATCCACTTCCATCCAAAGGTACGCAACCCATTATACACACTATCCCTCTGCAATTTCCTCTCCTTCTCCCTGCTCGTTCATTGCACTAACTTAAGCATCGGAGAGCCTTGCGCTGCCTGCAGCCAGGGTCCTTTGACGCTTCTTCCCTCTCTTCCTTTTCAGGTCCAGTCGGAGCCACAGCAAACTTCATCCAAATCATCCGGATCGGGGACCCTAATCCCTGCATCAAAGTCCTTAATTTTTAGGCACTTACAAAATTCATTATTAGGATTTCATATTAAAGTTCCAATTTGGCAATGCAATTGAAGGAAGAGACTATGCCCATGCAAGATCCTGGCAATACATCAGTTCATCTTGAATCCATTAAGATTTATATCCAATCCATACTATAACAAGATAATAATAATAAATAAAAAAAACCGAAGCAAACTACTTCAAATTCCATTTTTCATCCATCTCTGTAGCATTTCAACAAAAAAAAAACCCAATTTAGAAAATAGTGAATAGAATAAGTCTGCCTATGCCCTCAGCAACACAAGTCATAAAAGATGAGCATTCTAAGATTAAATTAAAGTTTATTGCAAAAAGAGAACTAGATAAAACTCATTCTAGATACATAGCCCAGGTAATCAGGTTCATCATTATGAAGTTGAACTTCATCACTTTATAAACTTTCATTCCAACATCCATCAATGCATCGGCTTAATAATAAATTAAAAATAAGAAACCACTTATTTCCAACATCCATAAAAAAAGATATCCTGAAACAATATCAAGGTGCGATTGGTACAAAATACAACTGAAGAAATATCAAGGTACAATTGATATTAAAAAACAACTGCTCCTTTTGTTTGGATTCGTCTAAGAAGAAATCTCAGGGTACAATGATACAACATCAATTCTCAGGGTACAATGATACAACATCAATTTCAACAACACAGACATTGGCATAGTGAATTTAGCAATCAGCTAACAAAAACATACAAGGATGCCATAGTTGGGTTGAACAAAATCAGCTAAGAAAATACAAATAACTAGCATCATGGATATAAAAACCAACAAAATATTCCAAATAGTGACTATTGAATAGGAAATAAATAGATAAATAAGAGAACTACCTCCAAATACAGTGCAAGCTTAGATTGTAATATATGAAAAGAAAAACAAATACCGTTTCCTTAGAATCAATCAAAATAAGAGAATCTCTGCCAAATAAGAGACTCCGAATTTCCCCCATACAAGAGACCGCAAAATTCATGATTTTTTTTCTATTTTTCTTCTGTTCGATATATTATACGAAGGAGGGAGAAAATGATACCGGGGTGTTGCACGTATTCAAGGAAAAACAGTTAGATTGTATGTCCTTAATTCAGTCAGTGGATAATGCAAATAAATTCATTTATTATCTTAATTGATTTATAATTTTGTGCTTTATTCATAAGATGAATGAGATTTTATTTTTTGGTGGCACATCATCAATACGAAAAGAAAATATTGTTTATAAGATGAACAAGAGCCCTTAAGTATATTAAATGTGATTCATGTGTGGATGAGATTCACATGCAGGAGACATATCACAACTCTTATACTTGAAGTATTTTTCACAACCAGTGATGAGATTGGGTATCTCATCCGAAAAGGTTGTAGCACCAAAGTCATTTTGAGATAGTGTGGTTTGTCTCAACCATTAGAGTGTAAGACTTTGGATTGTTGTGTTAGTACATTGAATGTACTGAAGGACCATGAGTAACACCTGTGTGGGGAGATTTTCAAGACACCAAGATTATGCTAATCTTGGCTGATTAGACGTCAATTAGCACGTCCACGTGTCATCCAGACTCACCTCGGCGCCGGGATGAATGCCTCAGCCGAAACCAGACCGACTTTGGCTGCCAGAGCCGAGTTCGGCTATCAAGGTTGCTCTCGGCTGTGCGCCTGACCCTGGCGGAAGATGCCGAGACGGAAGCCGAAATGAAGAGAAAACCCTGGTCTCGCCCCCATGCCCGCCACGTCACCAGACACGTGGCGGAGTAGAGGCGCGAGCCAGGGAGACAGATGGGCCATCCCAGTCGTCCACAATCTTCGCCAGATCTCTGACAAGGCGGTATCCAGTGGCTGTAGCCAAATCAGGGCAGAGCCCGAGGATGGATCCGATGGGACCTCTACCGCCAAAGCCATCCAACACGATTAGGCCCAACATGACATGCATTTAATGCGACATGGGCTGATCGGACTGGCAATAAAAACAGCGTGGGCTGATCGGACTGGCAATAAATGCTTTGTGGGCTGTGATGGACCCGTATTTATTACTTTGTGAGCTAATGAGAGCTTTGCTGTCAAATCAATGGGCCCACTCCAAGATATCAGGTAAAATCCTCTATAAATAGACCAACATTCCACAACAAAGGTACGCAACATACAAACTTGAGAGCTGTTACTCTGACTCTCTTCTTCATCTCCTTCCTTAGTTCAGTTTATACACTAACTTAGGCATCGGAGAGCCTTGCGCCACTCAGGCCAGGGTTCTCTGACCGTTCGCTCTTCCCTTTTCAGGCTTTGAGGCAGCTGATCTTCTTCTTTCATTTGGATAAGTCCTATCAGGCACCCCCTAATCTTGAGTCATCATTTTTGCACTTACAATTGGTGCTGTCTGTGGGAAAGTATTATCACAGCCTTCCCAAACACCATGCCTCCAAAAGCCAAGAAAGGCGAGTCTTCGAGACCAATGATCCAGCTACCGGGCCCGTCGATGGACGCCCCTCCTCAAGGGCGGTCCGGAGCGGGGCTTGGCGCGTCTGCAGGCGAGGAGCGCCTAGACTCGCACCTCTTCGTCCAGATTCCGTTCCAAGAGCAAGTTGAGGACTCGTCCCCGGGTGAGGAAGTCACGCCTCCCCGATGGGACGAGCGGCGACAGGAGCATCCCCAGAAGGACAAAGCCGTAGCGGTCAGCAAGCCACAACGTCCACGACACCCCGCTGACGGAGGGGATATTGCAGCTCAAAACGCTCTCATCCAGGAGCAGGAGAAGTTAATCCGTCAGCTCCGGCGGCAACTAAGAGCAGCGGGGGCTACCTCATTAAGGCAGCCCTCCGAGTGCCAAGGCGAAAAGAGAGCCGTCCAAAGCAAGGCAGTCCAGTCCTCTCCCGAGGATTTAAGAGCCTATCTGGACAAAAAGTGCAGTCGGGCCCACGACGAAGGCTCGAGCAATAGCCGGAGTCGTCATGGCCGCGACAGATGAGCTCATAGCCATCATAGTCAAGGCCACTCGAAGCGGAAGTCAAGAGCACTGTCACCAGAGAAGGATGACGAGCAGGAGCCGCTCGACAAGCGTATTAAACTAGCGCTTCAGCATAACTTGGAGATGCGAGACCAACAAGATATTTGCGGCCCCACCGACCTGGGGGTCTCTCCCTTTACGCGGGATATCGAGGAGACTCCCTTGCCCAAGAAGTTCTCTGTCCCGCTGTTCGTCCCTTATGACGGAGTCTTAGATCCAGCCGCTCACCTCCGGCACTTCTCTCAGAGGATGTCCATTTGGGGGAAGAGGGCCACCTCAACTACAAAGTCTTCTCCTCCAGTCTGGGCGACCTCTCCTTAAAATGTTTCTGCGCCCTCCCGAAGAAATCTATCTCGAGTTGGAGACAGCTCCAGCTCTCCTTCTTGAAGAAGTTCCAGGCCTACAGTGTCGTCCCCAAGACCGATGCTGATATATTGGCCCTGAAGATGAAGCAGGGCGAGACCATCACCCAGTTCGCTAGACGATTCTGGGCGACTTACAGCCAAATTGAGGTTACTAGGGACGAAGTGACAGTCTTCACCTTCCAGAATGCTCTGTTACCAGGAAACGAGCTCAGGAAAAACCTGGCCGGAGATCCTGTAACCTTCGTGCCAGCCTTGACGTCCAGGATAAAGCGCTATGTCGCCCGGGAGGAAAATGATATCCGGGCCCGGGAAAACCACGGCGCAGGACAAAAGGATAGGGACAACTAGCCCCCTAGGAAGGACAAGAAGCCGTTTCGGAAAGAAGAGCCGCATCAAGCTTAGGTTTCGACCTCAGCAAAGACCCCAGTGTCCAAATCTGGGGGCAGCAGGAAGCCCAGGCCTCCCTCCAATCCCTATCAAGCTGTGAGTACCATCTTCAGGGAGCCGATCCATCAGATCATGCACAAGATCAAGCACAGGCCATTCTTCAGCTGGCCTCAGCCCATGCAAGGCGACCCCCGTGACCAGGACAGGTTCTGCGCCTACCACAAACAGAATGGGCATAAAACCGAGGAATGCAGAATCTTAAAGTCTCACCTGGAGAAGCTTGCCAAGGAAGGCCACCTGGAGGAGTACGTCAAGACAGGAGACGCTGGCAGCAACCGAACCCATCAGAGCGCTGACAAGGAGCCAGACAGCAACGAATCTGAGAAGATCATCAATGTCATCCACTTGGCGCCCTCAGTCCCTTCCCCCTCAGCTAAAGGCAACGCCCAGGCCCGTGCCGAGGCCAGGCAAACCTCTCATGGGAAAGAAGTGATGAGGGCCGAGCTCAGACCAGCATCCAAGAGAGTGCGGCGCGAGTGCCCAGTTATCTCATTTTCGGATAAGGACCTTGAGGGAGTGCAGCTTCCCCATAAGGACCCCCTGCTCCTGACGATGAAGCTACGAGACTTCACGGTGAAGAGGATCCTCGTCGACTCCGGCAGTTCATCCGAGATCCTCTACTACAGATGCTTCAAGAAGATGGGACTCTCAGAGGCTGATTTGAGAGACGCCCATACGCCCCTGATAGGGTTTAGCGCCAAACCTGTCTACCCTAAGGGAAGAGTCACTCTGGAGACCAGGGTGGGCGGAGCCTCCGTGATGGCCGACTTTCTAGTAGTGGACGCCCCTTTCCCCTACAATGCTTTTATGGGCAGGACGTGGCTCCACAGGATGGAAGCAGTTCCTTCCACTCTCCACCAGAAGCTAAAGTTCGTGCTTGAAGACAAGGAAGGCAGAATGGAGGTGGTTACTATGGATGGGGATCAACAGCTGGCCAGGCAATGTATGATGGCCGTGGTCCCTGGGGAGAAGGAACCGGAGCGAGTACATGTGGCAGAACTCGAGAGGGAGCTGGACGAGATTGGCCGAGATCCAGAGAAGAAGAGTATTGAAGACCTAACCGAAGTCAGGATCGATCCGCTCGACCCAGACAGGTTCTTCCTGATCGGCAGCCAGCTCTTTGACCCTGAGAGAGCCGAGCTCTCGAGATTCCTGATGCAGAACAGAGATGTCTTCGCCTGGACTCCAAGCGAAATGCCTGGGATCAGCCCTGAGGTTATGTGCCACAAGCTGAATGTAGATCCCAGCCACAAGCCAGTGGTGCAGAAGGCCCGGAGAATAGGATTGCAGCAGGGTGATGCCTTTTAGACTGAAGAATGCGGGGGCAACCTATCAGCGTCTCGTCACAAAGATGTTCCACGCTCAGCTCGGCAAGACTGTCGAAGTTTACATAGACGACATGGTCGTCAAATCCAAGCAGTCTCACGACCACCTGGCAGACCTGACTCAAGTCTTCAGCATCCTCAGAGAGTTCAAGCTCAAGCTGAACGCCTCCAAGTGCGCCTTCGGCGTCGCCTCCGGGAAATTCCTCGGAAGCCTAGTGATGCGGAGGGGGATAGAGGCCAACCCAGATCAAATCACAGCGATCCTGGGAATCCAGAGCCTGACTACTACCAAAGAAGTCCAAAAGCTGACTGGCATGGCCGCCGCACTCAACCACTTCATCAGCAGATCATCAGATAAGTGTCGGCCTTTCTTTTAGCTCTTAAGAAAAAATTTAAAATTTCAGTGGACCCCTGAGTGCGACCAAGCATTGGAAGCACTCAAAACTTATCTTTCTTCACCACCTCTGCTCTGTCCTTATCAGAGAGGATGGCGAAACAAAAAAGCCAATCTATTACACGAGCAATATCATGCTTGATGCCGAGACCAGATACCTCTTGCTTGAGAAGCTCGCGCTGGCACTCGTCAGTACCTCCCGCAAGCTCTCTCACTATTTCTAATCCCACACCATTGTGGTCATCACGGAGCATCCACTCCGATCCATCTTCAAAAAAGCTGACTTTTCAGGAAGAATCTCCAAATGAGTGGTCGAATTGGGGCAGTATGACATTCAGTACCGTCCCAGGACTGCAATCAAAAACTATATTCTGGCAGAATTTATTGTTGAGTTCGTCTCTCCGAGCTCGGCTTCGACCCAGCCCGGCACCGTATTGGGGGGCATAGGGCATGAGAATGAAGTCACCGAGGTCGGCAAACCTTCTCAGAACCAAGTCCTCGACTCGGCATGGAGAGTCTTCGTCGACGGCTCGTTTACCTCCAAAAGGGCCGGCGCCGGCATAGTCCTCCAGTTGCCAGAAGGACTGGTCATAAAGCAAGCCTTCACCTTGGACTTCAAAGCGACGAACAATGAAGCCTAGTATGAAGCTCTGATTGCAGGACTGAATAGCGCCCGAATCCTCAGAGCCCGGCAATTGGTGGTCTTCAGCGATTCACAACTGGTAACTAGCCAACTAACTAGAGACTACCAAGCCCGGGACGACAGGATGGCGGCCTACTTAGCCCTCGTGAAGAGACTGCTTGCTTATTTCCAGGCAGCTGAGGTCAGACAAATCTCCAGAGATACAAACACGCATGCTGATGCACTTGCAAATCTGGCCTCCGCTGTTGAAGCAGGAAAGAAAAGGACTGTTGAGGTCGGGTCGATATCTAGATCAAGCTTAGAGCTCCATTCATCTCGGCAGGTTTTTTGCCTTGATCTCGGCCCAAGCTGGTTGGACCCGATCATCTCCTACCTCAAGGATGATCAACTCCCAGAAGGCAAGGACGAAGTTCACCGGATCAGACTCAAGGCGGCTCGATTCTGGTTATCTCTTGAGGGCAAGCTTTACAGAAAATCCTTCACAGGTCCCTACCTCCAATGCGTCCATCCAAGCAAGGTCGACGACTTCTTGTATGAGATCCATGAAGGAATCTGCGAAAGCCACATCGGAGGACGGTCACTAGCCTACCGAGCTATAAGCCAATGTTACTGTCACGGCCCCGAACCCGATTAGAGAATAAACCGGATCCGGGGTGTGAATTTTTAGGGCTAATTAAAAATTTTTGCCCTTAATGCCCAAGGATCGAAGTCCGCTGTGAGGATTGTATAGTTGAGCCTCATTAACAAATAATCAACGGGACTTGTCCGGTAAACACAACATTAAATCTGTAGGAATATCAAAGCAATTATGGATTTCATTCCATTATATATATATTCAAGTTTCAAAAGATAAAACATATAAAGTTTATAAACATCAGGACCATCCCAAAAAACCTAGGTCCTGGTACAAAAGATATACAGTGCTAGAGTGGACAAATCCAAAAGATCAAAAACCCAAAAGATGAAATGAGGTAGCACGAAGAAAGATGTCCCCATGTAACGCGCACTAGTGCCGGGAGTGATGACGTTATGCAACGTCATCGGCACCCCACTCTCGTACCTCGTCCTCCTCCCCCGGTTGAGGATCCTCTGGGATTGCCTCGGCATCCGGGTCGGCGTAATAGTAGTAGGTGTCCTCTGCACACCATGGAATAAAGGATCAACAATATGTTGGCAAGAAGATAAGCAATATACATTATTCATAACATGTTTCAAAAGAGAATAAAGACAAGTACATAGTAAGGTACAAGCTAGGCATAAAGCATGAGTAGTTAAAGGAATCAAGTGACAAGATAAATCCTAGCAAGATTACAAGAATAACCATCCATGAAATGCAATGTCAAGCAAGAGGAGACTCCGAGGATGTCCTAGCCATCTCACGGGGGTATAAGTGACGTCCGAGCCGACTACGAATACCCAAAGTCTGGCTCTAGGGGGATCCTAGCTCCCGGTCCTAGGAATAGCAGCACGGTCCGAGCCCGCTCCCAGCTATTCGCGCCATGGACGCCGTCCAAAGCCGACTGCCCACCCTAGTGTCCGGTAACCGGCCCACTTTATAATCATCAGTCTGCAGCTGGTCATGAATGCAAGATGATGATGATGGTTTGTACACGACACAAGTATCAAGACAAATACACGTGGATATATTTCCAAGTACAAGATAACAAGTTGAGGACTACTCCAAGTCAAGCCAAGATACAAGTTAAGTTCCAAATTCCATGAGTAGTCATATTTTCAAGTCTATCCAAACGTGTTCATCAATACAAGACAAGGTACCTAAGGATACACTCTAAGTCTAGTCACATCCTAATTCTACAAGTTAAGTTACAAGTTATACAAGTATACATGATTAGAGTGTACAAGGTATGACAAGCTACGATACATGATTCAAGAGTCAAGAGTGAAGAACAAGCCAATCCTAGGTCAAGAGTTGTCCATCGTGTACCACACGTATTCCCAACGGAGTACTTACGGAGAAAGAGTCAACGATGCCATAGTGTGGTGAGCCCATGGTGTACAGAAGTTATTGGGCACCAATTGACTAAGTTCCGTATGCATTCGGCCAAGTTACAACCATACACGGAAGTCCCGGACAACCAACGAAGCACACCAAGCCAAACATGCTCCGTTTTCATTTCCCCCAATTGGTCATGCAAGGATAGGGTCAATAGGTTCCAACCTAGGGTCCAAACTAGGTTTACAATCCCTTTCCAAAAGAGATAAGAGCTTGGCTTATTGATCCAATACCTACTTTCTTTTCCAATCTCTGATGATTAAGATTAGTATATCATTGGATTCTACATCTCGGGAGCTTTCCAACGGTATAAAGAACTCCAAATTCCGACGAGCGGGTCAAAAGTTTTGGCTTTCGGAAGATGACCCTTTAATTTCGCTCTGCAGGCCCGGCGTCCGGACGCCCGAAACCCGGCGTCCAGACGCCCGGGAGTAGTATTTTTCGCCTGCGCTTCTGCCTGCTGGCGTCCGGACGCCAGAATCCCAGCGTCCGGACGCCCGGAGGCAGAAATGACCCGGGAGTCCCCTGTTTTGCACGATTTTTGAACCCCTTTCTTCCAAACCAACTTCCACCAATTCCAAGCCTTTTCAAAGGTTGAAACCTGCACAAAACTGAGCCACCATGCTCCCCATTCATCCATTCCAACCACCCATTTCAAGTCCATTTACATTCAAATCCTAGCACAATTCCTAATTAACATGTTTAACCAAATTAATCAAAACAAGCTTGGTATTTAGGGAAATCTAAGCAATTGAGATTAAAACCATTCCAAGAACCAAGATATATACATGCATGATTGTGTGGGGAGATTTCCAGAACCACTGGATTACGCTAATCACAGCCATCAGATGAGACTAAGCACTCTCACGTGCCATCCGCATGCCATCTACATGGCACCAGGCTCACCCCGGCTACCAGGACAGGAGGTCCGGCCGAAGTCATGCAGCTCCGGGCCTTTAGCGCCGAACTGGCCCGCCTCGGGCGTCATCTCGGCAGGAAGCTCCACCTCAGCTGGGCCACCCCGGATGCCATCTCGGCAGAAAGCTCCACCTCGGCTGAAGAAGCCGGGATGGAAGCCGAAACCAGAAAGAGTCTCTACTTACGCCCCTCATCCTCCACGTCACCAGGCACGTGGAGGGATAAAGGCACGAGCTAGTGGGACAGACACGACATCTAGCGGCTGACGCCACATCAGGGCAAGGCCCGAGGGCAGATCCCACGATCCCCTATCGCCAAAGGCGTCCACCACGATCTGGCACATTAAATGTGACGTGGGCTGAACCGACGCGTATTAAATGCGACGTGGGCTGATCCGACGCGCATTTATGACAACGTGGGCTGTTCATGGCATCCCAATCGATTCATGAGACCCCACCACGATATCTCCCAAAGATACGTCCCAAACTCTATAAATAGAGACTCAAACCACCATTAAAGGTACGCACAATTTCATCCACAGAGCCGTTACTCTGTCTCTTCTCCCTCTCCTTCCATTGTTCCAGTTCCCACACTGACTTTGGCATCGGAGAGCCTTGCGCCGCCCAGGCCAGGGTCCTTTGATCGTTTTCTCTTCTCTTTCAGGCTTTCGGACGGCACCCAGTCATTCCCAGTCATCATCATCATCGGATAAGTCCTCTAAGGCACCTCCTTATTGTGGGTCATTATTTTCTGCACCTACAATTGGCGCCGTCTGTGGGAAAGTAATATCCCAACCTTCCCAACCTTCCCAACCTTCTAAACCTCAATTTCTCAGAAGCCATGCCACCGAAAGCTAAGAAGGGCGGAGAATCCTCGAGGGCAATCCTCGAGCGGCTAGCACCGTCGACGGACGTCCCTCCTCAGGGACGGTCCCGAACGGTCCAAGGCACATCCGCAGGCGAGGGTCGCCTGGGCTCCCAACTCTTTGTCGAGATCCCCTTCCAAGAGGGAGTCGAGGCCTCGCTCTCAGCGGACGAAACCGTGCCACCCCGACGCGACGAGCACCGGCGCGGGCGTCCCCACAAAGATAAAGCTGTTGCCGTAGAGGAGACGCGCCGCGATCAACCTCCAGCCGCTGGAGGAGACGTCGCAGCCCAAGACGCTCTTCTCCAGAAGCAGGAGCGGTTAGTCCGAGAGCTCCAGCAGCTCCAACAGCAGCTGAGGGCAGCGCAAACCGCCTCCTTGAGACAGGTCTCTGAGCCTCAAGGGAAGAAGAGGGACGCCCCCAGCAGGGCAGCCCAGCCTCCCCGCGAGGACCTCAGAAATCATCTGGATCGTAAGCGGAGCCAGATCCATGACGAAGGCTCGAGCAACAGCCGAAGTCATCATAGCCGCGATGGCCGAACTCATTCCAAGCGAAAATCGAGAGCCTGGACTCCAGAAGAGGACGACGAGCAGGAACAGTTTGACAGGCGCGTCAGGTTGGCTCTTCAGCGCAACCTGGACGTGCGGGACCAGAAGCAGATCTGTGGCCAAACTGATCTTGGGGGCTCACCCTTCACAAAAGAGATCGAGCGCACCCCCTTGCCCAGAAAGTTCTCCGTCCCGCGGTTCGTCCCCTACGACGGACTGTCCGACCCATCCGCTCACCTCCGACACTTCTCCCAGAAGATGTCCATCTGGGGGAATGGGGGTCACCTAAACTGCAAAATCTTCTCCTCCAGTTTGGGTGACCTCCCCCTGAAATGGTTTTGTTCTCTCTCAGAGAGGTCCATTTCGAGTTGGAAGGAGCTCCAGCTCTCCTTCCTGAAAAAGTTCCAAGCCTACAGCGCCGTCCCCAAGAAGGAAGGGGACCTCCTCGCCATGAGAATGAGGGAGGGTGAGACCCTCGCCAAGTTCGCCCAACGATTCTGGGCGGTCTACAGCCAGATCGAGGGCACCAGGGAGGAGATGGCAATCTATGCCTTCCAGCATGCCCTGATCCCCGGCAACGACTTGCGAAAAGACTTGGCCGGGAACCCTCCAGAATCTATGCCGGAGTTGATGCCCCGGGTCAAGCGCTTCATCGCCCAGGAAGAAGACGAGATCCGAGCCCGGGATCAAGACAGGCACCGGGAGCCCGAGCAGAAGAGTAGCCAGCCTCGGCAGAGAGGCGGGAGGCCCTCCCAGAAGTAGGAGCCCAAGCAGGCCTGGGTCTCCAGTTCGGCGAAGCCTTCGTCGTCCTGGTCTGGGGGCACCTGGAAGCCCAGACCTCCCTCCAGCGCCAGTCAGGGCGTCAACGTCGTCTTCAAGGAGCCGATCTACCGCATCCTGCCCAAGATCAGGACCAAGCCGTTCTTCAAGTACCCTCCGCCCATGCTGAATGAGCCCACCTCCGGTGGCCGAAGCCAGCTCTACTGCTTCTTCCATAGGGGTAACGGGCACAAGACCGAGGACTGCCATACTTTGCAGCGGTACCTGGAGAAGCTGGCCGAAGAAGGCCACATTCCAGAATTCGTCAAGGCAGGTGATGCCGGCGGTAGCGAGGGCCGGATTCACCAGAGCACAGCCCAGGCTCCAGACAGCGAGGATTCAGAGAAGATCATTAATGTGATGGCATCCTCAGTTCCCGCTTCCTCGTCCCGGGACAGCTCCCAGGCCCGTGCCGAAGCCAGGCGGGCTTCGCACGGGAAAGAAGTATTGAAAGCCGAGCTCGCCCCGGCATCCAAGAAAGCCCGCCGCGACCGACCCGCCATCTCGTTCTCGGACAGAGACCTAGAGGGAATCCAGCTCCCTCACAACGACCCTCTACTCCTCACCATGAAGCTGAGAGACTTCACAGTGAAGAGGATCCTCGTCGACTCCGGCAGCTCCTCCGAGGTCCTCTATTACGACTGCTTCAAAAGGATGAAACTCTCCGAAGCAGACCTCACGGAGGTCCGTGCACCCCTGCTAGGGTTGTCCGCCACGCCAGTCTACCCCAAGGGCAGGATCACCTTGGAGACCCGAGTTGGCGGAGCCTCCGTGTCGGCCGACTTCCTGGTCGTGGATGCCCCTTCTCCCTACAACGTCATTTTGGGCAGAGCGTGGCTCCACAAGTTAGAAGCAGTCCCTTCTTCCCTCCACCAGAAGCTGAAGTTCGTCCATGAGAACAAGGAGGGCAAGATGGAAGTAATCACAGTGGAGGGGGATCAGCAGCAAGCCAGGCAGTGCATGCTGGCCGCAGTCCCGGCAGCAAAGAAGCCAGAGCGTGTCAACCTCGCGGAGTTCGAGAAAGGCCTCGACGAAATCGGCCGAGATCCTGAGAAGAAAAGCATCGAGGACCTGGCCGAGGTCAGGCTAAACCCGGCAGATCCAGACAGGTTCTTCCTGATTGGCACCCAGCTGCCAGACGAGGAAAGGGCCGAACTCTCTCGGTTCCTGATGCAGAACGTCGACGTCTTCGCTTGGAGCCCAAGCGAGATGCCTGGGGTCGACCCTGAGGTCATATGCCACAAGCTAATTGTGGACCCCGACCACAAGCCGGTAGTGCAGAGGGCCCGCAGGACAGGGCTGCAGCAGACAGATGCGGTCGTCGAAGAGATCGACAGCCTGCTGAAGGCAGGAGCCATCCGGGAAGTCCAGTACCCGGTATGGCTGGCCAACACGGTGGTGGTCAAGAAAAAAACTGGAAAGTGGAGGGTGTGCGTGGACTTCACCGACTTGAACAGGGCTTGCCCTAAAGACAGTTTTCCCCTCCCAAAGATTGACCAACTGATCGACGCCACCGCTGGTCACGACCGAATGAGCTTCCTTGACGCCTACCGAGGCTATCATCAGATCCCGCTCTACGAGCCTGATGAGGAGAAAACATCATTCATCACCCCCCGCGGCACTTACTGCTATAAGGTGATGCCCTTCGGGCTGAAGAACGCGGGGGGCGACCTATCAGCGCCTCGTTACAAAAATGTTCAAGGCCCAGCTCGGCCGATCGGTAGAGGTATATATCGACGACATGGTCGTCAAATCTGTGCGCTCCAGCGACCATCTGGCGGATCTCGGCCAAGTCTTCAGCATCCTTCGCGGGTACAAGCTCAAACTAAACGCTTCCAAGTGCGCCTTCGGCGTAGCCTCTGGCAAGTTCCTCGGCAGCTTGGTAACGCGGAGGGGGATAGAGGCCAATCCGGACCAGATCACTGCCATCCAGGGCATCCAGAGCCCCTCTACCACGAAAGAAGTTCAGAAGCTCACAGGAATGGCTGCAGCACTCAACCGCTTCATCAGCCGGTCATCAGATAAGTGCAGGCCTTTCTTTCAGCTTTTAAAGAAAAATCTGAAGTTCCAGTGGACCCCTGAGTGCGACCAGGCATTGGCCGCACTCAAAACCTATTTAATGTCACCACCATTACTCTCCACCCCAACTTTGGGGGAGATTCTGTATTTGTACCTTGCGGTCTCGGATAACGCAGTGAGCTCCGTCCTCATCAGGGAGGACGAGGGAGTTCAAAAGCCAATCTATTACACGAGCAAGACTCTGCTCGATGCCGAGACCAGGTACCTTCTATTGGAGAAGCTTGCGTTGGCTCTCGTCAGTGCCTCCCGCAAGCTCTCCCATTATTTCCAATCCCACAACATTGTGGTAATCACGGAGCATCCACTCCGTTCCGTGTTCAAGAAAGCTGATTTTTCAGGGCGAATATCAAAGTGGGCAGTTGAACTGGGGCAGTATGACATACAGTACCGTCCCCGAACTGCGATCAAAGCCCAGATCCTGGCAGACTTCATTGTCGAATTCGTCTCCCCCAACCCGGCTCCGACCCAGCTCGGCACGGCACTGGGGGGCACAGGGCACGAGCCAATAGAGAATGAAGTCGAACAGGCTCCCACCTCGGCATGGAAGATCTTTGTCGACGGGTCGTCCACCTCCAAGAGAGCTGGCGCCGGCATAGTTCTCCAATCGCCAGAGGGACTGGTCATAGAGCAGGCTTTCACCCTCGACTTCAATGCAACAAACAATGAGGCAGAGTACGAAGCACTGATTGCAGGGTTGAACAGCGCCCAAATCCTCGGAGCCCAGCACCTGGAGATCTTCAGCGACTCTCAACTGGTGACTAGCCAACTCGCTGGAGACTACCAGGCCAGGGACGACAGGATGGCGGCCTACTTAGACCTTGCGAAAAAACTACTCTCTCATTTCCAGAAAGCCGAGGTCAGGCAAATATCCCGAGATACTAACACGCACGCAGATGCGCTTGCAAACCTGGCCTCCGCTGTCGAAGCAGGCAAGAAAAGGACCATCGAGGTTGGGTCAGTATCAAGGTCAAGCTTAGAACTCCATTCATCTCGGCTTGTCCTCTGTGCTGACCTCGGCCCGAGCTGGATGGATCCAATTGTCGCCTACTTAAAGGACGACCAGCTCCCCGAGGACAAGGCTGAAGCCCACAGGATCAGACTCAAGGCAGCGCGATTCTGGCTCTCTCCCGAAGGCAAACTCTACAGGAAGTCCTTCACAGGTCCATACCTCCAATGCGTCCATCCAAGCAAGGTGGACGACTTCCTGTATGAGATCCACGAAGGAATCTGCGGCAGTCACATAGGAGGTCGATCCCTGGCTTACAGAGCAATAAGCCAGGGCTACTGGTGGCCCTACATGCATAAAGACGCGCAGGTCTACGCCAGGAAATGCGAGAAGTGCCAGAAGTTCTCCCACTCCCTCCATCAGCCAGCACAAGATCTGAGTCCCCTCTCTAGCCCATGGCCCTTCGCTCAATGGGGCCTGGACATTGTGGGGCCTCTTCACCGAGCTCCAGGAAACAAGAGATGGCTGATAGTGGCTACGGACTACTTCACAAAATGGATAGAGGCTGAACCGTTGTCTTCAATCACGGACAGGGACTCCAGGAACTTCGTTTGGAAAAACATCCTTACGAGGTTCGGCATCCCCCGGATTCTGATTTCGGATAACGGGACTCAGTTCGACTCCAAGTCCTTCAAAGGATTTTGCCAAGAGCACGGCATCAGAAACCATTACTCCACCCCGGCATATCCACAGAGTAATGGCCAGGCAGAAATCTCTAACAAAGTGATCCTGGACGGCCTGAAGAAGCGACTGGACAAGGCAAAAGGCAGATGGACAGAAGAGCTTCCGAGCGTGCTGTGGGCATACAGAACAACTCCAAGGAGGTCCACCTCGGCAACACCTTTCTCTCTGGCCTACGGGATGGAGGCAGTCATTCCTTTGGAAATCGGCATTCCTACCCTGAGGACAGAGCTGGTCGATCAAGGCCGAATGAGACGAACCAGGCGATGGAACTGGAGCTGGCAGACGAGCGACGAGAAGCAGCAGCCCTGCGACTGACCGACTATCAGCATACGGTTAGCCAGGGCATACAATCAAATGTCAGAGAAAGAAAGTTCTCCGCTGGAGAGCTGGTGCTAAAGAAAACCCTGCCAGCCGACAGAGAGCCAAACGAAGGGAAACTAGCCCCGAACTGGCATGGCCCGTTCAGAATAGTCTCACTGGCAGGAAAGTCAGCCTACAAGCTCGAAGACTTAGAAGGCAAGCCACTGCCGAGACCATGGAATGCATCCCACTTGAAGAAATTTTATTTCTAAAATATGTAATGAATCTCAATCAATAAAAGCAGCTTTTGCCTTGTCATCAATCTGTCGTCTCTCTCTGGTCGACTCCGGCAGATAGGCTCTACGCCCTGGAAATGGCCTGGAGTTCTTACACTCAGCCTTTCCTAAAGCCCCGTGTCTTGGACACAATCAAGGCTCTACGCCCTGGAAATGGCCTGGAGTTCTTACACTCAGCCTTTCCTAAAGCCCCGTGTCTTGGAGACAATCAAGGCTCTACGCCCTGGAAATGGCCTGGAGTTCTTACACTCAGCCTTTCCTAAAGCCCCGTGTCTTGGACACAATCAAGGCTCTACGCCCTGGAAATGGCCTGGAGTTCTTACACTCAGCCTTTCCTAAAGCCCCGTGTCTTGGACACAATCGAGGCTCTACGCCTTGGAAATGGTCTGGAGTTCTTACACTCAGCCTTTCCTAAAGCCCCGTGTCTTGGACACAATCGAGGCTCTACGCCTTGGAAATGGTCTGGAGTTCCTACACTCAGCCTTTCCTAAAGCCCCCGTGTCTTGGAGACACTTCGGGTACATACGCCCTGGAAATGGCCTGGAGTTTCTACACTCAGCCGTTTCCTAAAGTCCCGGTTCATAAAACCCTCACACCTCGGCTCAAGGCAGTTCGGCCAAGGTCAGTTTCCTGAAGTCCGGGTTCATACACCCCTCAGAAGGCCATTGCCGAACTCACTCTCGCCTAGCCGAGGCCAGCGGAACGATGGTGCCATCACGGCGCAAGTCAATTCGGCCACGGCATGGATCCACCATGGCGCAAGTCAATTCGGCCACGGCATGGATCCACCCCGGCGCAAGTCAATTCGGCCACGGCATGGATCCACCTCGGCCGAGGTCAGAGCCAGCACTCAAAACACACAGCACAGAAACACTGTTCCAGAGCAGTGCAAGAAAAACAGAAGACGATGCAAGAGCATTGTACACAGTAAAGGCATTCGATACCATTCAATGCACATCCAGAAATGAAAGAGAGACAAATGCAAAGTGAAGAAGCTCGACTTTCATTGAATAGACAAAGTGTTACAAGGCTGAGAAGCAAAAACGTTACAAAAGAAAAGACAGAGACAGAGCTACTCCGGTCTCGGCGATTCGACCAGATCAATCACCATGTCCAAGGGGCCAGAGGCTTCGGCCGAGACAGGAACCTCGCTTGGAGCGTCGCTGGCAGAAGGGGCTTCAGCTGGTACCCTCAGCCGAACCAGGAGCAGAAGAGGTCTCACCCTGAGGCACGGCCAAATCCTCGCTGGCGACCGGGGCATCGCGCAAGACCGGGGCAGTTGGAGCGCTTTCAGCTGCAGGAGCTTCGACCGGAGCACTCTCGGCTGCAGGTGCGGAGCTCGGCTCGGGATCCAGGTCCGAATACTTTGGCAGGTCCTGATAGACAGGATGGTCTTCAGGGACCCCCGCACGTCTCAGTGCGGCCAAGCATCCTTCCTCGAACAGGATGGCGGTGATCTCCTCCACCTGCTTCTCGTACAGCTCAGTGGCTCGATCCACCCCATCCTGGAAGGCGGACTGGGCCTCGGCCTGAAGAGAGGCCTTTTCCTTCTCCAGCTCGGCGTTCGCCGCCTTCAACCTTGCCATTTCGGCGCGCAGCCTCGTCCCCTCAGCAGTAGATTCAGCCTTCAATCTGGCCAGCTCAGACTCCAGTTCGGCGGTCTTCTTGTTCCTCGCCCAGACCTCGCCTTTCAAATGATTGGCCTTCGACGTAAGTTCGGCAACATCAGCCAGAGCCGATGCCAGCCGAGCAGCCTCTTCAGCGCTGGCCTTCTTCATCCCCTCCATTCCTTTCCGCGACTCTTCCAGCTCCTTCTTCAGCTTCTCCCGCTCGGACTCCAGGCGGGTCACTCTCGCAGCGTTCCTATCCCTCCTTCCTAGAATGGCTAGGAGCCTCTGCACGTTCTGCAAATGGAAACAGAGGGTCAGGTTCAACCAAGACACTTGAAGAATGAAGAAAAGCGTTGCAAACACTTACCCGAAGACTATCCTGGATCGCCGAGACCATCAGGCTCTCATCCTCGAACCCATCGTGCGTCTCCATGTCTTTTGGCAGAGCACAGGCCTTGGCGAGAGCCCCGATCACCTCGGCATTTCCCAGCAATTGGTCTTCAACGTTCAGGGGTTTGCCGGGTTGAGTTTCCATTCTCGGCTTCCACGGTGCTGGGGCAGTTCGGGGCCCGGAGGCCGATCCGGACCCTTGCCCCACCGAGATGAGAGGCTCGCGCGCTGGACCAACAGCCGACCTGCTGACTGGCGCACTCTTTTCGGCCGACGCACTCTTTTCCTTCGGCGCGCTCTTCTCGCCCCCCTTTTCGGATGGAGCTTTAGCCCCAGGGGTTCGTTCAGGAGTTTTGCCCTCCGACTGCAGATCAGCCTTCGAACTCTTTTCCCCCGCCTTGGACTTCTTCTTGGGCGGGGACCCCTCCTTCGAGCGGTCCGGCGAGCGTCGCCGGGCTCCCCCGATCGGGGCAGGGGCAGGAGCAGAGGGAGCACTGGCGCCCACCGGACCCGAAGCAGCACGAGTACCAGCAGGCGACGGAGCCCCAGAAGACGATGACCTCTGCCTAAACTTAGCAGCCAGGTCCCTGACAGCAAGCTCCCTTGAGCTTCCCTCCATGTCCTCTCCTCGATCAGAGAGATAAGCGTCCACTATCTGCGTCAAGTCCGGCAGCTCCGGATCAGAAGTAGACGCCTCGGCACCAGACGCAGTTCGGTCGGCAACGGGATCGGTCAAGGGGACCCCGCTAAACACCGCAACTGATACGGTTGGACGGTCAGGATGTGTCTCGTCCACCTCAGGTACTCCAGTCCTGTGGTAGTGGCCGCGATACCTCGGCGTGTACCCAAGCAGCTTCCAAGCTGACCTGGTTTCGTGCCCCTTGTACCGTTCGACCTTGTTGATGTCGTCGGTATTCCTCCTCCAACCTTCGCTAACAGCTCGGCGTCGCCTTGCACCCACCTCTGCTCAACAGGCAATAAAGAGTATCAGTTCGGCATCAATGAGGTAAGCAAAGCAAAAAGGAGAAAAGCAATGATGATTACTTGGGACTTCCCCAGGGCGACGTGGGACCGACAGCCTCCTGCTTTCACCTGGGCCGAACTCCCAGTCCCCCGAGACACAGAAGAAGTCTTCCTCAGCATTCTTACTTGAATCCTCCAAGGCTAGGAAGAAGCCCCTTCGCTGCGGCTTTACACGGAGATAATATCGTCCCTCCCCAGCCTTGCAGATATCATATGTATCCTCGATGTCGTGAGGGCCTAGGTTGGTCCCCAAGATCTCGTTCAGCTTCGCTGTGCCCATGATGACCTTGTAGCCATTGGGCATCAACTGGCCCGGGGCGAGGGACCAAAGGCTAAGGCAGGCCCTAAGCAGGGGGTGCAGTGGAAACCTGACCCCACCCTCGATCACGGAGATCAGAGGGAACGGCATCCAGCCGCCGTAGCAGCGGTACAAGGCACGATCGGCGAGGTCCGCCGGTTTTAGGAGGACCCCTTCCGGAATGTTGAAGGCAGCCCTAAACTCGGCTAAGCCCTCATCGGAATCTACCCTGAATCTAGGGGTGCCCATGTCTAGAAGGGGTGACGACGAAGAAAAACCCTAGAAATCGAAAAACCCCAAGAAGAACCAGACGGAAGAACAAAGCGACTTACAGGGAAAGAGGCAGATCAAGAGCAGATCCGGGCGCGTTCTACGGTCGTCCTCCTCGAACAGATTTCAGGCACCAGAAAAGAAATCGAAAGTAAAGGCGAAGGCGAAAGGAATCAGAAGCGAGAAAAGGAAGGGGACGACCCTATTTGTAGAAGGGGAACCCTCATTTGGGTACCGCCTCCGAATTCGAAGAGACACTTCAAAGCCTGTGCCCGTCCCATCAATGAGACAACGCAATCAGCGCAGAAGCTATGTGTGTAGCCATCAACTCGGTTCCCAAGACGAACAAGGCAGAGCATTTATTGCTTCAAAGAGTCGAAGTGACACCAAGTGATGATCGCTGTATCCCCAGATAGACTTTCTAGCCTTCAACCCCTAAAAGCTAAGGCACTTAAGAGGTCAAAGGCTAGGGGGCAATTGTGTGGGGAGATTTCCAGAACCACTGGATTACGCTAATCACAGCCATCAGATGAGACTAAGCACTCTCACGTGCCATCCGCATGCCATCTACATGGCACCAGGCTCACCCCGGCTACCAGGACAGGAGGTCCGGCCGAAGTCATGCAGCTCTGGGCCTTTAGGGCCGAACTGGCCCGCCTCGGGCGTCATCTCGGCAGGAAGCTCCACCTCAGCTGGGCCACCCCGGATGCCATCTCGGCAGAAAGCTCCACCTCGGCTGAAGAAGCCGGGATGGAAGCCGAAACCAGAAAGAGTCTCTACTTACGCCCCTCATCCTCCACGTCACCAGGCACGTGGAGGGATAAAGGCACGAGCTAGTGGGACAGACACGACATCCAGCGGCTGAGGCCACATCAGGGCAAGGCCCGAGGGCAGATCCCACGATCCCCTATCGCCAAAGGAGTCCACCACGATCTGGCACATTAAATGTGACGTGGGCTGAACCGACGCGTATTAAATGCGACGTGGGCTGATCCGACGCGCATTTATGACAACGTGGGCTGATCATGGCATCCCAATCGATTCATGAGACCCCACCACGATATCTCCCAAAGATACGTCCCAAACTCTATAAATAGAGACTCAAACCACCATTAAAGGTACGCACAATTTCATCCACAGAGCCGTTACTCTGTCTCTTCTCCCTCTCCTTCCATTGTTCCAGTTCCCACACTGACTTTGGCATCGGAGAGCCTTGCGCCGCCCAGGCCAGGGTCCTTTGATCGTTTTCTCTTCTCTTTCAGGCTTTCGGACGGCACCCAGTCATTCCCAGTCATCATCATCATCGGATAAGTCCTCTAAGGCACCTCCTTATTGTGGGTCATTATTTTCGGCGTCCGGACGCCCGGGAGTAGTATTTTTCGCCTGCGCTTCTACCTGCCGGCGTCCGGACGCCAGAATCCCAGCGTCCGGACGCCCGGAGGCAGAAATGACCCGGGAGTCCCCTGTTTTGCACGATTTTTGAACCCCTTTCTTCCAAACCAACTTCCACCAATTCCAAGCCTTTTCAAAGGTTGAAACCTGCACAAAACTGAGCCACCATGCTCCCCATTCATCCATTCCAACCACCCATTTCAAGTCCATTTACATTCAAATCCTAGCACAATTCCTAATTAACATGTTTAACCAAATTAATCAAAACAAGCTTGGCATTTAGGGAAATCTAAGCAATTGAGATTAAAACCATTCCAAGAACCAAGATATATACATGCATGATCATATATAAGGCTAATCTACTTGCCATCACCAAAGAAATGGAAATTAGAGAGAGAGAAGTTGAGGAGGAGAGCTCTCCACTCACACCCTAGCCAAACCACTTCCAATAACCCTTCTCCTACACCCAAAGAACACCAAGGAAGAAGAAAAGGAGGAATCCATGAACATATAACATGGTTACAGCAGCAAGGAAGGAAATTTGAGAAGAAAAAGTTGAGGAAAACTTACCAAACTTGGATCAAAAGGTAGAGGAAGAAGAGATGAAGAGATTTGTGAGCTTGGTTTCTTGAAATCTCCCCTTTAGGTAGCACATGCAAGAAGAGAGATGAAGAGGAGAAGAAGTTCAGTCACAGCAGGCATTTGAGATGAAGGAGGAAGAAACGAATGGTAGCTGGGTTTGAGTTTAAAATAAGAGATGAAGGGGGAAAAGTCCAAAATACCCATTTGAGTGAAATGAGAGAAATCTGATTATTTGAGGGACTTTGAGGCGTCGAATCGTGACGAGTCAAGAACGGAAAGTGACGAGCGTGACGAGATCTTTCCAACGGACCCAAATTCGGCAAAAACGGAATTTTTCGAAAAAATACCCAATTTTCCTATTAATCACAACCTAACCCCCTATTAAGACTAATCGCACTCGTAATCAAACTAAACTTCGCAAATCACTTTCTAATGATAAAAGAAATTCGCTTAGCCACTGAACCCACTTAATTAGCTAAAATCATAATTAACTAGGCTAATCGCCAATATTAAGAAATTAATCACCCTATTAAGGTCGGGGACCTTACATCCCTTCCCTCTAAAAAGAACATTTGGTCCTCCAAATGCCTAAAATACCTCCTCAGGAAGAAGATGAGGATAGGCTTTCCTGATCTGGTCCCTAAGTTCCCACGTAGCCTCCTCTGGACGGTGGTGCTCCCACTGAACTTTGACCCATGGATTGATCTTCGTCCGCAGAACTATCTCCTTAGTGTCGATAATCCGCGCTGGCTGTTCCACATAAGATGCATCGGACTGAATCTGCAGTGGCTCGTGTGGCAACACATGGGTGGGATCTGGAATGTACTTGCGCAACATCGACACATGGAACACGTTGTGCACACCTGACAACTCTGGCGGCAAAGCAAGACGATACGCAACGTCGCCAATCCGGGTGCGAATCTCAAACGGCCCCACATATCTCTTAGAAAGCTTCCCTTTCTGGCCGAATCTGACAACACCACGCATCGGAGAAACCTTGAGGAACACCTTATCACCAACCTGAAACTCTAATGGCCTCCGTCTCTTATCTGCATAGCACTTCTGACGGTCACGGGATTCCTTCAGACGCATCTGCACAACCTTAACTTTCTCGCTGGAATCACCAACCACAGAGGGTCCATGAAAACTTCGTACTTTTACCTCTTCCCAACACACTGGAGTCCTGCATCTGCGTCCATATAAGGCCTCGAACGGTGCCATGCCAATGCTAGAATGATAACTGTTGTTGTAGGAGAACTCACAGAGGGGCAAACTCTCATCCCAATCTTTCTTGAAATCCAACACACATGCCCGGAGCATATCCTCTAGAGTCTGAATAGTGCGCTCCGACTGTCCGTCCGTCTGAGGGTGGTAAGCTGTGCTGAATCTCAACTGTGTGCCCATGGATGACTGAAGTGTAGTCCAAAATCGAGAGACAAACTTGGTGTCTCGATCGGATACTATAGATTTAGGCACTCCATGCAATCTGACGATCTCATCATTGTACAACTTGGCCATCTTATTCATAAACTGACCGGTCTTGAATGGTATGAAATGGGCTGACTTGGTCAATCGGTCAACGATCACCCATATAGCATCATTCCCTTTCCTGGTATTTGGCAATCCTAACACAAAATCCATAGTGATGTGCTCCCATTTCCACTGGGGAATATCTAACTGATGAAGTAAACCAGGGGGCTTCTTGTGTTCGGTCTTGATCACCTGACACGTGTAACACTTGGAGACGAACTCTGCAATCTCTTTCTTCATACTCATCCACCAATAGTGGTTCTTCAAATTCTGATACATCTTAGTGCTGCCCGGATGAATAGAATATCTCGTATGGTGTGCATCTATCATTAGCTCTGTCTTTATGTCCTGTACATCTGGCGCGCACAACCGGTCTTTGCAATACAACACTCCCTCAATCAGTCTGAACTCAGGCCTGTCATCTATGTGCTCAATGATGCATTGTAGCGCTGGGTCATCCTTCTGACATTCTTTGATTCTGTTCATTATCTCTGGTTCCCATGCTGCCATGCTAGCAATCATCACCTTCTCGCTGATAGGCCAAACTTCAACGTCTAAGTCTCTGAATTGTTCCATCCATTTCCATTCTGGCACCATACACCCGCTGAATGCTGACTTTCTGCTCAGAGCATCTGCTACCACGTTGACTCTTTCAGGGTGGTACTTGATAGGAAAATCGTAATCTTTGATGTACTCCATCCATCTCTGCTGTCTGTTGTTCAATTCATTCTGTGTAAATAGATATTGTAGGCTCTTGTGATCTGAGTGCACCTCTAACTTCTCACCGTATAAGTAATGTCTCCACATCTTGAGTGCAAGTACAACGGCTGCAAGCTCTAAATCATGGGTGGCGTACTTCTTCTCATGTTCTTTCAACTGCCTCGAACCATACGCTATCACCTTGTCGTTTTGCATGAGAACACAACCCAAACCAACTCCTGATGCGTCTGTGTAAACAACAAATCCTCCACTGCCAGATGGTAAAACAAGAATGGGTGCGGTGGTCAGTCTGGTTTTCAACTCTTGGAAGCTTTTCTCACACTCCTCGGTCCAAACAAAAGGAATGTTCTTTCTAGTCAACTTAGTAAGAGGGGCTGCAATAGTAGAGAATCCTTTCACGAATCTCCTATAATAGCCTGCAAGTCCTAGGAAACTGCGAATCTCTGCTGCATTTTGTGGACTACCCCAATTGACAACTGCTTCCATCTTCTTGGAATCCACTGCCAATCCTTCCTTGGAAATCACATGGCCTAGAAATGAAACTTGTTCTAACCAGAACTCACATTTACTCAGCTTGGCATATAACTGGCTATCTCTCAGGAGCTGCAACGAAGTCCTCAACTGATGCTCGTGTTCCTCCTTGGACTTGGAATAAACCAATACATCATCAATGAATACAACTACGAACTGATCGAGGTAAGGAGTAAATATCTTGTTCATTAGAGCCATGAACACTGCCGGTGCATTCGTCAAACCAAAGGGCATTACTAGAAACTCAAAGTGGCCATATCTAGTCCGAAACGCTGTCTTAGGAATATCTTCCCCTCTGATACGTAACTGATGGTATCCCGAACGTAGATCAATCTTCGAAAAGAACTGTGCTCCCTGTAGCTGATCAAACAACTCATCTATTCTCGGGAGTGGGTACTTGTTCTTGACTGTCACTTGGTTTAATTGTCGGTAATCGATGCACATCCTCATAGTCTCGTCCTTCTTCTTAACAAACAGTACTGGAGCTCCCCATGGTGATACACTTGGCCTGATGAAACCCTTATCCAACAGTTCTCCTAACTGAGTCTTCAATTCTTTCAACTCTGCTGGAGCCATTCTGTACGGAGCCTTCGAAATCGGTGCAGTACCTGGTAGTAGCTCTATCGTGAAGTCTATCTCACGCACGGGTGGCAAACCGGGGATCTCCTCCGGAAAAACATCCGGAAACTCGCATACTACCGGAATCTCATCTATGGGTTTGGACTGCTTGTCCTCCGCGATAAACGCGATGTAACCCTCACATCCGCTCCTCATCAAGCGGTCTGCCTTAAATGCAGAAATCAACCGAGTGGAGGTGGGCTTCTTCGCACCAATAAACTCAACACTACGGTCTACACCCTGTAACCTCACGGTCTTGTTGAAATAATCCAACACCGCGCGGTTCGCCGCTAACCAGTCCATACCAAGAATAACATCAAAGTCGGACATCGCCAACACAATCAAATTGGCGGTCAACTGAGTACCTCCAATCTGAACTGTGCACCCAGGATAAACAAAATCACACGCTACTGATCGGCCTACCGGGGTAGCAACCACTAGAACAAACGGTAACATCTCTCTATCCTTCCCAAAATGCAATGCAAATGCTGGTGCAACAAAAGAATGTGTGGAACCTGGATCGAACAAAACTCTAGCATCAAATCCACAAACTGAGAGAGTACCTTCAATGACGTTCTCTGCTGCCTCTGCCTGCTCGTGTGTGATTGCATATGCCTTGCCTAGCTGCCTCGGACGCTGGTACTGCTGATGTGGCCTCTGCGCACGATACTGTGGTCGCTGCAATGCCGGAGGTCGCTGCAATGTTGGGGGTCTCTGCGGAGCCCTATACTGAGGAGCCGGAGCACGTGGCTGTGGCGGCTGGGGAGGTCTGACAATAACTTGTTGCTGCTGCTGTGGTGGTCTAATCTGTACAGGAGGTGCCTGCCTCAACGGCTGCGCAGGATAAGGAGGCCTAGGCGCCGGAGCTGGAAGTGCTGGGGGTGCAATCCCTATCTTCGTCGGGCAATGACGAACCTTATGCCCGGGATCTCCACAATGATAGCAAGCACCGGACTGCTTCCTACAGTCACGAGAGTAATGGCCTCCACCACAATGTGTGCACTCTAATCTCTGCTGCGGCTGTTTGAACTTTGGTTCCATTCTCGGTCTCTTAGGATGCTGGAGAGGAGGAAGAGGAGCAGGTATCATCTGTCCAATAAGCTGTGGCAACATAGCCATAATCCTCTGTTGCTCTAACACTATAACACCCTTGAGTGACTCCTCCGCCCAGAATGCCTTCTTGACTACTGCATCATACTCTGTCAACTTGCTCTGCTGAACTTGCAATTTGATATCGGGCCTCAGCCCTCTGATAAACCTTCGAACCTTCTCAGACTCTGGCTTGATCAAAGCCGATGCAAATCTAGACAGACGGGTAAACTGGATCTCATACTCTTGAACTGTGAGAGTATCCTGTACAATTTGCCCAAATTCCACTATCTTCTGCTCTGTGTAGTGCTCGGGGATGAATTTCTCCTGGAATTGCTTGATGAAAGTCTCCCATGCCTTGTCGTCTTCAACGGTGTCATAAGCGCTCTTGATGGTCTTCCACCATCCTTCAGCTGTCCCACGAAACATATGAACTGCCAACTGAACCTGCTGCTTACCTGTGCACTTGAACACTTCGAAGATCTTCTCAATCTGCACCGTCCATTCATCTGCCTCTGCGGGATCCTCTACCCCATAGAATTCTGGGGGAAATCTCTTCATAAACTTCTCAACTAGGTCATTAAGATCTCGCTCTTTGGCCCGGGGCTCAGACACCGTTTGCATTACTTCCACCATTTGAGCTTGAAAGGCGACTTGGTCCTCTCTCTGTTTCCTATCACGTTCTGTCTGAGCAGTCTGTGATTGCAGATAAGCATTGAGGAACTGCTGGAACTGGCTATCCGGTATGGGTGGTGTAGAACCTGATCCTGATGGTGCGCTATTTGCCATGTCACTGCAAGAAAATATGAGTAAGACCCTATGCAGCCCAAAACTAGCAACACAAAACTATAAGAACATAGAGAATAATATGAACACTAGGCTAACGGTAATCCTTACACGCGTCCTATGGTTTCTAAAATTTTTACCCTGAGAAACCATCCATTGCTCTGATACCACTCTGTCACGGCCCCGAACCCGATTAGAGAATAAACCGGATCCGGGGTGTGAATTTTTAGGGCTAATTAAAAATTTTTGCCCTCAATGCCCAAGGATCGAAGTCCGCTGTGAGGATTGTATAGTTGAGCCTCATTAACAAATAATCAACGGGACTTGTCCGGTAAACACAACATTAAATCTGTAGGAATATCAAAGCAATTATGGATTTCATTCCATTATATATATATTCAAGTTTCAAAAGATAAAACATAAAAAGTTTATAAACATCAGGACCATCCCAAAAAAACCTAGGTCCTGGTACAAAAGATATACAGTGCTAGAGTAGACAAATTCAAAAGATCAAAAACCCAAAAGATGAAATGAGGTAGCACGAAGAAAGATGTCCCCATGTAACGCGCACTAGTGCCGGGAGTGATGACGTTATGCTACGTCATCGGCACTCCACTCTCGTACCTCGTCCTCCTCCCCCGGTTGAGGATCCTCTGGGATTGCCTCGGCATCCGGGTCGGCGTAATAGTAGTAGGTGTCCTCTGCACACCATGGAATAAAGGATCAACAATATGTTGGCAAGAAGATAAGCAATATACATTATTCATAACATGTTTCAAAAGAGAATAAAGACAAGTACATGATTAAAGATAGTAAGGTACAAGCTAGGCATAAAGCATGAGTAGTTAAAGGAATCAAGTGACAAGATAAATCCTAGCAAGATTACAAGAATAACAATCCATGAAATGCAATGTCAAGCAAGAGGAGACTCCGAGGATGTCCTAGCCATCTCACGGGGGTATAAGTGACGTCCGAGCCGACTACGAATACCCAAAGTCTGGCTCTAGGGGGATCCTAGCTCCCGGTCCTAGGAATAGCAGCACGGTCCGAGCCCGCTCCCAGCTATTCGCGCCATGGACGCCGTCCAAAGCCGACTGCCCACCCTAGTGTCCGGTAACCGGCCCACTTTATAATCATCAGTCAGCAGCTGGTCATGAATGCAAGATGATGATGATGGTTTGTACACGACACAAGTATCAAGACAAATACACGTGGATATATTTCCAAGTACAAGATAACAAGTTGAGGACTACTCCAAGTCAAGCCAAGATACAAGTTAAGTTCCAAATTCCATGAGTAGTCATCTTTTCAAGTCTATCCACACGTGTTCATCAATACAAGACAAGGTACCTAAGGATACACTCTAAGTCTAGTCACATCCTAATTCTACAAGTTAAGTTACAAGTTATACAAGTATACATGATTAGAGTGTACAAGGTATGACAAGCTACGATACATGATTCAAGAGTCAAGAGTGAAGAACAAGCCAATCCTAGGTCAAGAGTTGTCCATCGTGTACCGCACGTATTCCCAACGGAGTACTTACGGAGAAAGAGTCAACGATGCCATAGTGTGGTGAGCCCATGGTGTACAGAAGTTATTGGGCACCAATTGACTAAGTTCCGTATGCATTCGGCCAAGTTACAACCATACACGGAAGTCCCGGACAACCAACGAAGCACACCAAGCCAAACATGCTCCGTTTTCATTTCCCCCAATTGGTCATGCAAGGATAGGGTCAATAGGTTCCAACCTAGGGTCCAAACTAGGTTTACAATCCCTTTCCAAAAGAGATAAGAGCTTGGCTTATTGATCCAATACCTACTTTCTTTTCCAATCTCTGATGATTAATATTAGTATATCATTGGATTCTACATCTCGAGAGCTTTCCAACGGTATAAAGAACTCCAAATTCTGACGACCGGGTCAAAAGTTATGGCTTTCGGAAGATGACCCTTTAATTTCGCTCTGCAGGCCCGGCGTCCGGACGCCCGAAACCCGGCGTCCAGACGCCCGGGAGTAGTATTTTTCGCCTGCGCTTCTGCCTGCTGGCGTCCGGATGCCAGAATCCCAGCGTCCGGACGCCCGGAGGAAGAAATGACCCGGGAGTCCCCTGTTTTGCACGATTTTTGAACCCCTTTCTTCCAAACCAACTTCCACCAATTCCAAGCCTTTTCAAAGGTTGAAACCTGCACAAAACTGAGCCACCATGCTCCCCATTCATCCATTCCAACCACCCATTTCAAGTCCATTTACATTCAAATCCTAGCACAATTCCTAATTAACATGTTTAACCAAATTAATCAAAACAAGCTTGGCATTTAGGGAAATCTAAGCAATTGAGATTAAAACCATTCCAAGAACCAAGATATATACATGCATGATCATATATAAGGCTAATCTACTTGCCTTCACCAAAGAAATGGAAATTAGAGAGAGAGAAGTTGAGGAGGAGAGCTCTCCACTCACACCCTAGCCAAACCACTTCCAATAACCCTTCTCCTCCCTTCTCCTACACCCAAAGAACACCAAGGAAGAAGAAAAGGAGGAATCCATGAACATACAACATGGTTACAGCAGCAAGGAAGGAAATTTGAGAAGAAAAAGTTGAGGAAAACTTACCAAACTTGGATCAAAAGGTAGAGGAAGAAGAGATGAAGAGATTTGTGAGCTTGGTTTCTTGAAATCTCCCCTTTAGGTAGCACATGCAAGAAGAGAGATGAAGAGGAGAAGAAGTTCAGTCACAGCAGGCATTTTGAGATGAAGGAGGAAGAAACGAATGGTAGCTGGGTTTGAGTTTAAAATAAGAGATGAAGGGGGAAAAGTCCAAAATACCCATTTGAGTGAAATGATAGAAATCTGATTATTTGAGGGACTTTGAGGCGTCGAATCGTGACGAGTCAAGAACGGAAAGTGACGAGCGTGACGAGATCTTTCCAACAGACCCAAATTCGGCGAAAACGGAATTTTTCGGAAAAATACCCAATTTTCCTATTAATCACAACCTAACCCCCTATTAAGACTAATCGCACTCGTAATCAAACTAAACTTCGCAAATCACTTTCTAATGATAAAAGAAATTCGCTTAGCCACTGAACCCACTTAATTAGCTAAAATCATAATTAACTAGGCTAATCGCCAATATTAAGAAATTAATCACCCTATTAAGGTCGGGGACCTTACAGTTACCGGTGGCCGTACATGTAGAAGGACGCGTAGGTATACGCCAGGAAATGCGAAAAATGCCAGAAGTTCTCCCATTCTCTTCATCAGCCAGCACAGGACCTGAGCCCCCTCTCTAGTCCATGGCCTTTCGCTCAATGGGGGCTGGACATCGTTGGACCTCTCCACCGGGCTCCGGGAAACAAAAGATGGTTGATAGTTGTGACAGATTACTTCACGAAGTGGGTAGAAGCTGAACCTTTGTCCTCCATCAATGAGAGGGACTCCAAGAACTTCGTGTGGAAAAACATCATAACGAGGTTCGGCATCCCCAGGACCTTGATCTCAGACAATGGGACTCAGTTCGACTCCAACTTTTTCAGAGACTTCTGTCAAAGGCATGGCATCAGGAATCACTACTCCACCCCGGCGTACCCGCAGAGTAATGGTCAGGCCGAAATTTCTAACAAAGTATTACTTGACAGCCTGAAGAAGCGACTGGACAGGGCGAAGGGAAGATGGGTAGAGGAGCTCCCCAGCATACTATGGGCATACAGGACAACTCCGAGGCGTTCCACTTCGGCGACACCTTTCTCTCTAGCCTACGGGATGGAAGCAGTCATACCCTTAGAAATCGGCCTCCCTACCCTGAGAACAGAACTTGCTGACCAAGGCCGAAACGAGCTGAACCTGGCAATGGAGCTGGACCTGGCTGACGAGCGACGAGAAGCAGCGGCCATACGACTGGCCGACTACCAACAAAGGCTCGCCAGAGGATACAATGAAAGGGTCAGAGAAAGGAGTTTCTCAGTAGGAGAGCTGGTCCTGAAGAAGACTCTCCCAGCTAATAGCGATCCAAACGAAGGCAAACTAGAGCCGAACTGGCATGGCCCCTTCAGGGTAGTTTCAATAGCAGGGCGATCTTCCTACAGACTCGAAGACTTGGAAGGCAGGCAGTTGCCGAGACCATGGAATGCATCCCACTTGAAGAAATTCTTTTTCTAAGATGTAATGAGAGTCTCATGATCAATAAAAGGAGCCTTCACCTTGTCATCAATCTGTGCCATCTTGTCCAAGTTCGGCGGCTTCGGGTTCATACACCCTAGGACTGACCTCGGGTTCATACACTCGGGCTTCCTTAAACTCTGGGTTCATACACCCTGGGACTGACCTCGGGTTCATACACCCAGGCTTCCCTAAACTCTGGGTTCATACACCTTGGGACTGACCTCGGGTTCATACACTCAGACTTCCCTAAACTCTGGGTTCATACACCCTGGGACTGACCTCGGGTTCATACACCCAGGCTTCCCTAAACTCTGGGTTCATACAACCTGGGACTGACCTCGGGTTCATACACCCAGGCTTCCCTAAACTCTGGGTTCGTACACCCTAGGACTGACCTCGGGTTCATACACTCAGGCTTCCCTAAACTCTGGGTTCATACACCCTAGGACTGACCTCGGGTTCATACACCCAGTCTTCCCTAAACTCTGGGTTCATACACCCTGGGACTGACGTCAGGTTTATACACCCAGGCTTCCCTAAACTCTGGGTTCATATACCCTGGGACTGACCTCGGGATCATACACCCAAGCTTCCCTAAACTTTGGGTTCACGCACCCAGGGACTGACTCAGGGTTCATACACCCAGTCGCTCCTAAAAATTCTCGGTTCATACAGCCCCCAAGATCGATCCCCGGCCAGACTCGCATAGCCGAGATCCTCAAATTTCTGGAGTCACCTCGGCCAATTCTGGGTTCACCTCGGCCAAAGGAAAGATAGCGCAAAAAAATGCAGAAAGTGCAGAAGAGCAATGCTAGCACAGAAATGCAGAAAAAAATAGTAAAGTACAGAAAGAACAGTGCAAGCACAGAAATGCATAAAGAAGCAGAAAATAATAGAAAATAGCAAAGATGCAGAGTACATAGTTCGCTTGATCAGAAGCTTCATCTTTATTAAAAATATTGTCTTCATTACATGAGTTGCAGAAAAGAAAAAATACAACAAGGAGGCTCGCAGTCCTCTAAAAACAGAAAAAGAAAAGATGCTTCGAGATTGATCTTCACTGGTCCACTGCTTGGAGATTCTGGGAGGTTCTGATCTTCACTGACTCTTCAGTCTGGTCCTCAATGGCAGGAGCTCTACAACACGCTTTGGTTGGTCAGACCAAAGTTTGCAAACAAGCTCGAGCCCCTGGTCCATTGATTGATCTTCAGCCCGCAGGCTTCTCGATCTGGTCCTTAATGCCACACAAGACCCTGTAGGATCAAGTGCTCAACCAACTCCCAACCACATCGACCAGAGAATAATCACCTCCCAGCCGCATAGGCAGGAGCTGATCTCTTCTCAGCCACATAGGCAGGAGTTGGCCATGGACCTGCATTCAGAGAACGCATGGTCCACGGGGACCATCTTCAGAGAACGCGCAGACCACGAAGGACAACCCCTCCCGGAGGAAGCTGTCTTCAGTCTCGTCCGGGGCAGAGGCTCCTAAACTTCTACAGGGCGTAGCTGCCAGAATGCCTAGCAGGGGGCAGATGGGTCCTCATGATTGTAACAGAGAAGAAGGGTCACTGGTTCAGGTTCTTTTTCTCTCCCATGGCGGGCTTACCTCACATATTTATAGGGGAAAGGAAGGCTCAGCACTCAAGAAAATTTATGAGGCAAGGTCTCCCACGCCCCACGTGGAGTGCACGTTTTCTATAAGTTGACTGACGGTTCCAATGGTGACACGTGGAGCCATCTGCTCATTTTCCGCATCGGCCGTACCGCTGCACTTACTCCTATTTATGGGCCTCAGAATGCGGGATATCAATGCAGATAACCGTGAAGATAATTCGGTACTTTCTCTCCAACTCAAGACTCTCATGTCACGTCACAGCACTCAGCCAGACTCAAGCACAAAGGAGCTGAACTCAAAAAGAAAGAGAAAGAAGAAAACTCAATTGAATAAACTTTGTTTTTTCATTCCAAGTGAAAGAGGTTACGAGCTAGAGATTACAAGTCGGTCCACATTGCATTTCGAAAAGACAGAAAAACTACAAGTCAAAAGCAGTAAAAAGACAATGAACAAGAAAGCTACAGGGGCTTCGGCGACTCAACCAGCACTATCACTATCTCTGATGAACCGATGGTCTCGGCGACAACCACGGCCTTCTCTGGCGCATCACCCGCAGGAGGGGCAGAAGGAGCATCACCTGCAGAAGATGCAGCTGGAGCATCACCAGCTGGAAGAGTAGTCGGAGCACCGTCCGGAATAAGGCCAGCTGCAGGAGCATCCTCCTGGGCACTTTCGGTCAGCGGAGCGGGACTCGGCTCGGGTTCTGGGCCGGAATACTTCGGCAGGTTCTGATAAACCGGGTAGTCTTCAGGAACCCCCGCTCGTCTTAGATCAGCCAGACATCCCTCCTCGAACAGGATAGAGGTGATCTCCTCCACCTGTCTCTCGTACTCCTCTGTGGCCTGGTCCACCCCCTTCTGAAAGGAAGATTGGGCCTCAGCCTGCAGTGAGGACTTGATGTCAGCGTTCTCCTTCTTCAGCCGCTCCACTTCGGCGTTCCGAGCCTTCAGTTCGGCGTTTTCCTTTTGAAGCTTCTCGACTTCGGCAACCCTAGCCAACACTTCAGCACGCTGCCTCGTTGACTCTGCCACCGAATCAGCCTTCACTTTTGCCAGCTCCGTCTCCAGCTCGGCAAGCCTTTTCATCTTGACCCATATCTCACCCCTCAACTGATGGGTTGTCGAGGTGAGATCGGTGATGCTGACTAGCGCCACATCCAGCTATGCAGTGGCCTCGACGCTGCTCCTCCTCAGGTCCGCCAGCTCCTTCTTCAATTTATCCCTTTCAGACTCCAGTTGGGTGATCCTGGAGACGTTCTTGTCGCTCCTTTCTACCACCAACTGGAGCCTCTGCACATTCTGCAAAAGAAAAACAAGTCAGGAAGGGGCAGCCGATATAAAATACATCAAAAGTTCATGAAGGATACTTACAAGGAGAGCAGCCTAGATCGCCGAGCCCAGCAGACTCTCGTTATCGAACTTCACGTGCCCCTTTCTCGGCAGCAGCCCTACTCGCTGACACACTCTTCTCGGGCGGAGCCTTACCCCCAGAAGCACGCACAGGAGTCTTGCTTTTCAGGGCCTGCTCGGCCCCCAAGTCTTTCTCCCCCGCTTTGGACCTCTTCCTGGGCGGAGACCCGTCTCTCGGGCGATCCGGTGAGCGCCTCCGCGCTCCCTCGCTCGGTGTAGTGACAGGGGCAGAAGTGACAGCAGCGCCCCCCGAGCCTGGAGCCACACGGGTACTGGCAGTTGAAGGCGTTGCAGAAGAAAAGGATCCGCGCCTAAATTTGGCGGCCAGATCCTTAGTTCCTGGCACTCTTGAGCTGCCCTCCATCCTCTCCTCTTGGTCAGACGTGTAAGCCTCCATAACCTCCCTTAAACTTGGAGACCCCGAGTTGGAAGAAGTGGACGCCTCAGCACTAGACGCAGCTCGGCTCGCAGCAGGATCGATCCGAGGAACGCCCCCAAGCACGGCCACAGTTACAGGGGGGAAATCAGGCTGCAGCTCGTCCTCCTGCGCTGCTCCAATCCTCTTGTAATGGCCGCGGTACCTCTGCGCGTAGCCTAACAACCTCCATGCCGATCTATTCTCGTGCCCGGCGTACCTCTCAACCTTTTTGTGGTTGGCGACGTTCTTTTTCCAACCGTCCTTCGCTGCCCAGCGCTGCCTCTCGCAGTTCTGCACAGAAAAACAAAAGTATCAGTTCGGCAGTACGAAAGTCAGACCAAAATAAGCAAAATGAAGAGGCAGTATTTACTTGGGACGGCCCCGACATGGCGAGGGACCCTGAGCGTCCTGTCCTCACCAGCGCCGAACTCCCATTCCCTAGAAACACAGAAAAGGTCGTCCTCGGCGTTTTTACCGGAATCCTCCAAGGCCAAGACGAAGCCCTTTCGGAGCTTGTTCACTCGAAGATAATAGCTGTCGCCCCCAGCCTTGCAGATGTCATACACATCCTCGATGTCGTGGACACCCAGGTTGATCCCTAAAATTTCGTTCAGTTTCGCCGTACCCATGATGACTTTGAAGCCATTGGGCATCAACTGGCAAGGGGTGATGGACCAGGCGCTAAGGCAGGCTCTAAGCAGGGGAAGCAGAGGGAATCTAGCCCCGCCCTCGATCACAGAGATCAAGGGAAACGTCATCCAGCCGCTGGACCAGCACCGCAGAGCATGGTCGCTGGGAGTCGCCGGCCTGAGGCGGACCCCCTCCGGAATACTATATGTCGCCCTGAACCTAGCTATGCCCTCGGGCGTATCTAACTGAAACCTAGGGTTGGCCATTTCTACAGTCTAGAAGAAGAAGGTGAAAAGAAACCCTAAAGGCATAAACCCTAAAAAAGACAGGGGCACGGAGTCACTTACTGAAACAGAAGGGCGAGTCAGGGACAAGAATCAGCCTGGGCGTGCCTTGCAGTCGTTCTCGCCAGAGCACTATGAGAAGTTCTTGAGAAGATAGACGAAGACCAGAGCAAGGATCAAAGGCGAGAGCAAGGAAAATCAGAAGAGAAGATAAAGAAAGTAGAAAGGATGAAGACGACCCTATTTATAGGGGAAGGAAGCACCCCTTGGGCACCATTTCAAGAATTCGAAAAGACAGAATTGCAATCCGTGCCTGTCTCATCGATTTGACTGCACAATCAGTGACGTAGCGACACGTGTAGCCCCCGGTTCGTTTCCCGAAGTGAACAGGATGCAGCATTAAATTGCCTCGAAGAAGTCGAAGCGGCACCAAGCAATGATCAGACACGTCTCCAGACGGACTCTCTAGCTTCCGACCTCTAAAAGCTAGGGCTCCTAAGAAGTCATAAGCTAGGGGGCAATTGTGAGGGGAGATTTTCAAGACACCAGGATTATGCTAATCTCGGCTGATTAGACGTCAATTAGCACGTCCACGTGTCATCCAGACTCACCTCGGCGCCGGGATGAATGCCTTAGCCAAAACCAGACTGACTTCGGCTGCCAGAGCCGAGTTCGGCTATCAAGGTTTCTCTCGGCTGTGCGCCTGACCCCGACGGAAGATGCCGGGATGGAAGCCGAAATGAAGAGAAAACTCTGGTCTCGCCCCCACGCCCGCCACGTTACCGGACACGTGGCGGAGTAGAGGCGCGAGCCAGGGAGACAGATGGGCCATCCCAGCCGTCCACAATCTTCGCCAGATCTCTGACAAGGCGGCATCCAGCGGCTATAGCCAAATCAGGGCAGAGCCCGAGGATGGATCCGATGGGACCTTTACCGCTAAAGCCATCCAACACGATCAGGCCGAACATGACATGCATTTAATGCGACGTGGGCTGATCGGACTGGCAATAAATACAGCGTGGGCTGATCGGACTGGCAATAAATCCTTTGTGGGCTGTGATGGACCTGCATTTATTACTTTATGGGCTAATGAGAGCTTTCCTGTCAAATCAAGGGGCCCACTCCAAGTTATCAGGTAAAATCCTCTATAAATAGACCAACATTCCACAACAAAGGTACGCAACATACAAACTTGAGAGCTGTTACTCTGCCTCTCTTCTTCCTCTCCTTCCTTAGTTCAATTTATACACTAACTTAGGCATCGGAGAGCCTTGCGCCACTCAGGCCAGGGTCCTTTGACCATTTGCTCTTCCCTTTTCAGGCTTTGAGGCAGCTGATCTTCTTCTTTCATTTGGATAAGTCCTTTTAGGCACCCCCTAATCTTGTGAGTCATCATTTTTGCACTTACAACACCTTATACAAACAATGTCTCTGATTAAGGAAACACTCTCATAATTCCAAGCAATAGGCTTTCAATCATGAGAGAGTAATGGACTCAAGTTCCTGCTATACATTTACTTTGAGTTACCAATGAGTGAGGCCAACTGTAAATCAATACCAGTATCTTGGGTAGATAGTAGTGGGACTGTTGGAACATAAAATTTTTAAGATGGAATCTATCCTCTAAGTGAAGAATATTTCCTTGTGCCAATTAATGGCATTTATTATTGGGAAGTGCGCACACGTCTTGATTAAGCGTTAGTCAGATGATATCAATTATCAGTGTGATTAATTGGGTCACAAGGATAATAAGAGATGGATCCAATTTGGTTAACTAGTTTAATTCCCATGGATTGATGGAGGGGCCTACTTGCATTAATTGAAAGGTTCAGGGTCTTCTTGTAAATATTTCTAAGACTGGAGTGCAATTGCGTTTTTTTAGTGGAGTTATTTGTAATTAACTGTGGGTCCGGAGTTCACATGAGATGTGGGGTACAGATGCTTCAGTTGAAGCCAGATCTAAGGAATCCATAGTGGTCCCCATGCTAGCCCTAAGAAGAGAAAGATATATTCCAATTGGAACTCTTTTAAGGAAAGGAGGAGTAGGACACGTAAGAGAATTAGAAGTGAGACTTCTAATTATAGTCAGAGATGAGGTTTTCCAAATCTATATATTTGAGGCAAGGGTTGGACGTCCAAGGCATCCCACACGCCCAAGGTTGGAGGTCCCCCCACTCTCTCCTTCTCTTTATCCTCAGGTTTCCTTCATGAGAGCCTATGATTTCTTCTCGATTGAGATCCCACCATTCTCTTTTAAAAAGTTCTCAACGAGAGAGATAGCATGAAAGAACACAAGGCTTAGGAGATCAAATCTGCGAAAGAGTTTCGTGGAGATCAAGAACATCTTCTTCTTGATTTGAGCACAACCAAGCTTCTCTGGTATAGGGTATAGATCTACAACCAGTTGTTTTAGTATATCTTCTTATTTGTGTTTGCTTGTTTAGATATGTCCTTTGTTGATAGATATCTAATCTTAATGCATGAGATGAGGGTTTTAGATTTTGGGATTGAGTTCTTGGCCTTTCGGTGTCTGATCCCTGCATTAAGAGGGTCAAAAGCTTTGAAAACCCATATAAAATGCCCACCTACTTCCAACAAAAACATTCCCAATTCATATAATCTGTAAGTGCACAAAAATTCACAGACCCGGGGGGTGATGTTTTTGAGACTCACTGAGGAGGACGGAGGCTGAAGCTCCTTGTTAATGATGGAAGAACCGCTGCCTAAGAACCTGGAAGAGGGAGAAGAAACAGGTCAGAGGACCCTAGCTGTGGGTAGAACAGGGCTCTCCGATGCCTAAGTCAGTGTGAGAACTGGACAATAAGATGGAGACTTAAAGAAGATGAAGTTTGGGCACGGCGTACCAGAGTCATGGTGTCGCGACCCCAGACCGGGTCAGGGGATCCAAATCCGGGATCGGGACCAATGATGCCGCGCCACGTGCATCTCTTTGGCTAAACCACACACGGAATTAAAAGAACATTTATCCGTGCATTTAATTTCCCACAGGATTCCGCGGTGAGGATTATCTTTCCACATCATCTCACACATAACATATCAAACACATATTCAAGATTGCGGAAGCGTGTAGCAAATCATAATAATGTTATTCCATCCCATAAACAAGACTGATTTATGATTAACATGACAAGATATCAGAATGAGCAATGATCATGTGCATATTTCCCGAAAGTAAAGTTTAGTGTATTTACAAAAGATCAGTTGATTAATGCCCCAAAATAACGGTCAACAAAGACCATACAACCAAATAAAAACCTAAAATAAAGATATCACAAGTTCCCAAAATGTGTCGTTCTCAAGGCAAGGCCGAATGTCTACATGACATCGTCGGCTTGCCACTCAATCACTCGCTGCGGTTCACCGACCGCCTCCTCAGGCTCCTCCTCAATGGCAATAAGCTCGGGACCTGAGTACCAAAATAAATGAATTAGACACGACGGTCTGGCAGGTGGGTGAAGAGATATAGCAGTAATAAAACAATGATATTTTGCAAGAGTTAGAAAGCTTGTATATAAATGATGAATTTCGTAAAAGAATAATATATCATTTAAAAGAAAGAACATATGCAATAAAACATGTAAGGTAACAAGGATTCGGGACTATCAAGGTGGCAACCACACAAAGCTAGATCCTCTCCCACTAATGTGAAGAGAGCACATACCCTACGGGATCATTGACCTCAGTCACACAAGGTGAGGAGGGACAACGATAAGATACTAACATATACATATATATATACTCTGCGGGACCATGGTAGCGAACCGGGTAAAACTTTGTGGGTTCCAGACTGCAGCTGACTATCGGGAGGGGAAGGAGCCCCAAGTCGGTGGATCAAACCGACAAGGTCGTCCAAGCTCAGTGGTGCCGACTCATAGGTCAAATACGATAAATCAAATCATATGCTAATAAAAGAACGGGGTGCCAATAGACTCAAATACATATTCATCTCAGGTCGACATATACAGGTTAGCAAAAGCTAAACACATCACTTCTAGTACTCTTGGAACAGTCTAGTCATATCATGTGGGTTGAAATCCCAAAATAGGAGTTTGGTTGAAAATCGAATACAAATAGTTTCTCATACATTTACAGGCTAAACATTGAGGTTCCTAGAATTGAATCAGTGTGAATAGGGTTCCGTATGTCGATCATGATGTAATTTGGTACTCTTTAAGAGTTAGGGACATTCCGGGTCCTTATTCACATTGGTCAATCTAGAAAACCTCATGGAATCTCCACGATGAGGTTTCTCCTTCTTCCGGACTTCATATAACGCCTTACAAGTCCTTACATGGCATTGGGGCTCCATACGATACCTCCCCAAGCCTAAAAACAAAGTTTCAAACCCTTAGGCATTGACCCACACAAGACAGACAGTTCGCTCGAGGGAACTGGGAGGTTCGCTCGGGCGAACATCTCTCTGTCTGGGGTTCGCTCGAACGAACTGGAGGTTTGTTCGGGCGAACGAGGTTCTGTGACGGGTTCGCTCGAGCGAACTGTCCAGAAACTGTTTTTCTGAGTACAGTTCGTTCCTTCCTTTTCTCCTCCTTTCATCCTCCTTTGGGCATCCTTTTATACATACAATTGAGGGTCTCGAACCCTCCTTTCAACCCCATTCAATTCATCATCAACTCCTCTAACAACCACTCCAATAAATCATTCATTTCTCCATCACTTCCACCTCATTCAATGCAAGACATCTCCATAAATGAAAATCCATAAATGATCATAAATGATCTAAAAGCAAGACAATAAAACACATGTTTTCCAAGAGAACTATTAATAGAGAGTAGTCTAACATTATGTATGTTTCCAAAAATCATGAAGGCTCATGAGACAAGTTAGGTGAAAGCAATGAATGAGAGCTCAAATCTTCAATAGCAAGTAAAACATGAAATTAATCCATTCATCCACTTGCCTTGGGTCCAATGCACATCAAAATGAGCTCTAAACACCTCTCCAAGCTAAGGTACCAAATCTACACAAAAAACCCCAAATCCAAACCCTAGAATATCAAAATCCAAGTAAAACAAAATGAAATCTTCCAATAAACGAAATGGAGCTTCCCTAGGGCTAAACAAACAAGATTCTAAAAGATTGGAAGGCTCACTTACCTAAAAGTGTCTCAAATAGGTAGAGGGAGCTCACAAGAAGCTCCGATGGGATGCATGTTTTCACAAATGGTACCAATAGAGAGCTCTTGAGGTGGGGAATAAGATTGCAAGGTCCATCTCTTGATTGGGAAGAGTTCTAGTGATGATTAATGAAAAAGAAGCAAGAAGAACAAGGGAAAAACCCTTAGGGCTGGGATTTCTCTTCTCCTCTAGGGTTTTTTGCAAGAAATGGGAAAATGAGGAAGAAGCTCTCTCTATATATAGTAAGTGGGTATGGGGCCCACAACTTAAAAGACTTCTCGGGCTCAAAATATGGTTTTCGGGGCTTCAAACGAATTCGACGAAGAAGACAAAGTTGATCGGTGAAATTTTTAGTTTCCAAAAAGTATATATTTTGCACGTTTTGGTGATATTGAAATCGGTGTCCAGATTTTGGGTAAAAAGACCATTTTTCCCTCAATTTGTGAAAAGTCAGGTTTAGGGCTCTCGAATGGGAACGATGTCAACATGAAAGTTGTAGGGATTAACAAGATAAGTCCAATGGGGTTAAAAACACAATTTTTGGAAATCATCGGTAAACCCCCAATCTCACGCATTGCGTAACAAGAACCCCCAAAGGGTCCCACAAGTAGAGAGGCTCTCCAAATTCCCCAAAGCTATTATAAAAGCTATTCTAATCCCCAACTAATCCAAAAACTACTAAACACACTTAAAACTAAAATACGACTTAATTAACTCTAATTGAGGTCTCTCGGGTCGGGGTCTTACACATGCCCCCCCCCCCCCCCCCCCCCGCTTTGGAACTGTTGCTCAGTTTATATAGAAGAAGAGAGGAGGCAAGGAGGTGGTTAACTGTCTTGTCATAGCCCACCTTGTCTGAGGTACTAGGGAGGCGTGGTCCCATCATAGCCTTCTCTGGCATCTGCAGACGCCGATATGTCAGGAAGCATGGGCGGCATGGGTAGCTGTCAATGGATATGGATGGTGCCCTTGTCTTGTCGCACGTGCTGTAGCGTGCTTCAGAGTTCATGGGAGGATAGCTGTCAGCCCCGGCCTTGGCTAGCTTTGGCATTGTGACCGAGGTCAGGGTGTGTTGCCGAGGTCGGGGGGCCGAGGTTGGGAACGACCTTAACTTGGCTAGAGACCCAGCAGGGGTGCCGAGGTGGAGCACTTGACCGAAGTGGGATGCTTTGGCCGAAGTGGAATCTGTCGAGGTGGAGTGCCTGGCCGGGATGGAAGCGTGGACCGAGGTGGGGGCACCTGGCCGAGATAGAGGCATGGACCGAGGTGGGAGCACCTGGCCGAGCTGGTGGAGGCTGAGATCGAGCCTTACCGAGATGGACTAGCTGGTGCGAGAGCCCGAGATGGAGCATCTGGCCGGGACTCCGGTTAGTTCGAAAATATCCCCACACAAAATCAATGAAAAGTCCCAAAAGGAAGCAGGAGAGAGATGAAACTTCATGTAATCCACATAAAAGGTAATCAGGAAAAAATACCAACCTCATACCATTAATGAAAAAACCCCAAACTGATGTCACAGAGAGATACATTAATGCCCATTTAATCCAAAGAAAGTCCATATAAGCAGAAAAAGGGGAAAGAAACTCTTACCTGAGTCAAGTTGTTTCTTCTCCTCTTCTTCTTCTCTCACTTTTTCTTCCTTGTTCAATCACTTACCCTTTCCCTTTCTCTTTTTCTATTTTGTAGCTCTAGGAGAGTCACCGGAGAGAGACAAAGGAGGATAGATGGACGTGTGCGGTGGGCGGTGGTGGTGGCGATTTGGGTGGGTTTGGATCCCTTGAGTTTTTTTAGAAGGGATTAGTTGAGTTGGGTTGAGAGAGAGAGAGAGACAGAGAGAGAGAGAGAGAGAGAGAGAGAGAGAGAGAGAGAGAGAGAGAGAGAGGAGGAGACAGTGGGGTTTTTGGTGAGTTGGGACTTGGGAGAGAGATGAATAGATGGGAGGAGAGAGAAAACCAAAAGCCCTCCTTTTTTTAATTCCCCATTCCTCATTTTGTAAATGGTACTTAACGGAAAAAATTAGCGGGGGACTCCTCATCACACAAAAAACTCATCGCACTTGATCACTCCTATATATAGGACTTGGGAGAGAGAGAAACAGATGGGAGGAGAGAGAAAACCAAAAGCCCTCCTTTTTTTAATTCCTCGTTCCTCATTTTGTAAATGGGACTCGACGAAAAAAATAAGCGTGGGACGCCTCATCACACAAAAAATTCATCGCACTTGATTACTCCTATATATATCGGGGGACATTCATGTGCATCCATCCCTCATCATATGGTGAAGGACAAACTTGATGGGCCTACCTAGGGCCCCACTGATCCTGGGAGGTGGGGGGATGGAAAGAGACTTCTTGAATGGGCTCTTATATCAAGTTTGGGAGGTCAATCCCATGCCACTAACTCCTTCTTCTGTAGCTTATAAATTTAACGACTTTATATTAAAAAAAAAGGTTCAACTCTCAATCCAGCGGTCCAATCCATTCAAATAGGCGAGAACTTGATGAATCCAGTGTAATTCAGAGGGTCTTATGTGTGTAGATGGTTCAAATAGATCATAAAGTCGGCCCCACTATGTTGTCACTCATAGATGTGCATAAATATTTCCCATACACACATGCGCGCGCACACAAAAAACTTCCTCCTTTGCCAATTTATTAGCCTCAAAATCTTACTCCTTAAGAACATGATGAAAAATAGCATCCAACAAACTTGAAATATCCTAAACCTCCACGGCCAAGTCCGCCTGATGCCAGGAAAAAGGAGCCTTTCCTGACCCCCATTGAATTCTAGAAAAAGAACCGCCTTTAATGATAGCATTAAGACCTTCCAACAGTGCAAGTCACGACAACCAATCAAAAGAGCAAAGACTTCAGCTTCATTAGGATTAGAGCATTCGCTTCTAACAATGTTTCCAGACCAATCTCGAATAACACCTCCTATTCCACCACTACTTATAGATTTAATGAAGCTACCATCAAGATTAAGTTTTAGGAATCCCATAGGAGGACATCCATGAAACTCTTCAATTGCTTAGTAGTTTGACACCCCCCCCCCCCCAATTAAAATAGTTGTCCAAGACCTGTTAAGATCAAATAAATCAACACCATCAAACTCTTTCTTGCGCACCCACTCAGACACAGACCAAACAATAGACTCAACAATCTTCACCACTTAATGACTTTATTATGAAATACTATATTATTCCTCTCCAACCATACCCTCCAAAACGTTGCATACAACATTAGCTTCCAAAGAATTTGCCATGAATCGACTTGGAACCCGACCTCTAATGAAAGAGAAACTCTGCAACATATATTGACATCACCCATTGCATATCAAACATCATAAGAATGGCCGACCAGACTCTATGGGCAAAACTACAATGAATTAGAAGATGATGCACTGGTTCCTCATCTGTTAAGCACATCGGACAACCATTTTACTAGAGTGATATTTCTCCTTCTAAGATTGTCAATTGTTAGGATACTATGGCGTCTTGCAATCCAACAGCAAACTAACACTCTTTAGGGGCACTAGAGAATTCCAATGCAACCCTTGGCCAGGGTCGCCGGCGACCTTGGAGCCCGGGATCGCCGGGAGGACCCGGAAACTCCGTTTTTCGCCGTTTTTTCGCGATTCGAAGCGTCCGACCTCTGGTATTTTTCAAAATTCATACTTTACGACACCAAATCCTCTGACATCTGTCAAAAACACGGGTCAATCATCAAGAGTATCGAAATCAACATTGATCGCCAACCGGTCAACCAAAAAAGTGTGCTTTCTACCCGACCGATTGAGAAATCGACAGGACAGGTTGGCAATCAATGTTGATTTCGATACTCTTGATGATTGACCCGTGTTTTTTACGGATGTCAGAGGATTTGGTGTCTCAAAAGTATGAATTTTGGAAAATCAGAGGAGTCAGACGCTTCGAATCGCGAAGAAATGGCGAAAAATGGAGTTTCCAGGGCCCTCCCGGCGATCCCGGGCTCTAGGGTCGCCGGCGACCCTGGGGGGTTTTCCTCCCTTTTGTCCCGTTTTGTGTCCGTTTTTGCTGTCTTTTGATTCTTTTTTCTTCTGTATTTTTCCTTGACATTTTGATCATTTATTGGCCTGATTTCCCTGTAGAAAACTTGATGAGAATCCTTGCATTTTTTTTTGCAAAGTTTCTAATTTTCTGAGAAAGCCGAAGACTTCGTCGCGCAAAGCTGTCGATTTTCCATCAGAAGCTGAAACTGGGTCAAACGATGTCGGAATGACCTGAAATTTGGTGTGAAGTCTCCTGAGCAATAAATAAGACCAACTATAGGCTTTTGTTTGAGTTTTGAAGCCGTTTGGGGTCCTATCACCAGTAGACTTGCTTTTGTCGCGATGAAGATGTCGCGGCTTGATGTGCGGTCAACCGATGTCCGATTGAATTGGAATTTGACAGGGAACCTATTGGAGTTATTTTAAGATGATCCATAGGCTCTGTCGTGGAAACCATTGTCCCAGGGAGCTTCGCCGCCGAGAGGCCTGATTTGGCTTCCGAGCGTCAAAGTATGGTCAGATGTTGTCGAAATGACCTGAAATTTGACGTGTAACCCTTTGTAAGCATTTTGAAGCCGTCCATGTGCTCTATCTGTTGAGAGATGGCCTCGGTGGTTCTCGCCGCCGAGAGGCTTGATTTAGCTGTTTGAGGGTTCATGTAGGGTCAAACGTTGTCGGTTTGACTTGGAGCTTGACGTGGAGCCTTTTGGATGTATTTTGAGACTATCCATCGGCTCTGATCGAAGATTTGGTGTCTCCGATGCTTTCGCCGCTGAGAGCTCCTTTTCAGCTGCCGGAGAACCGAAGTTAGGCCAAATGATTTTGAAATGGCCCGAAACTTCTTGTGTACTCCTCTTTTGGCTGTCTTGAAGGATCTTGCAGTTTTTGTTTGATTCTGACAAGATTTGATTTTTTGGAAGTAGCATTGCCTATTTATAGTAGGTTGCGACTTCATGTAGCTTTTTGGATCTCGAAGAGGCCAAGTGACATTTTTGGTGTCAACAAATGCCCCCTTGAGGTGCAGCAACGAGTGGCTTAACTTCTGTAGTCGATGTGCCTCGAAGAGATTTGTGAAGGAGAGTTTGTGACTTGACCAAGAGTCTTTGAGCAGTCTTTCTTTTTGGTATTTGTAGCCTTTTGAACTTCCAGGGGAGTTTTATGGTAGTGAAAGGGATCACGTACCATCTCGAGGCAAAGTTTTGAAGATGACATCAGGGATGTGGATTTGGATTTTGACCTTGTGACCTAACAGGCTGTATGTGGCAGGTTAGGGGGTCGGGTTTGGTTTTGACCGTGTGACCCAACAAGCTATATGTGGAATGTTGGGGGATCAATTTTGGTTTTGACCTTGTGACCTAACAGGCTGTATGTGGCCAGTTAGGGGATCAGGTTTTGGTTTTTGGTTTTGGTCTTGTGACCTAACAAGCTGTATGTGACAAGTTAGGGGATCAGGATCTGGTTTGGATTTTTGCGGAATGTCAATTTCAAGATTTTGGCTCAATTTGGTAGATGAGGCTGGATGGTTTGACTTTTGGAAGCTCGTGGGGCTTGGAATTCTCTTTTGTATGGTCCAATCAACTCAAAAGAGGCATGAAACCATTTTTGTATGCTCTTGGTAAGAGGGATTTCTCTTTGACTAAAAGCCCAAATTTTTTTTTTTTTAGTGCCTAGGCGGTCAAACCTGGCTCATATAGGCTAACCCATGAGACCTTAAGCTTTTGAAATGGCTTAGATCTCATATGGTGTCATTTTTGTAAAGAATATCCAAAAATATCTCCTTTGGATAGAGAATATCTAAGAATATCTTTACTTGGAGATAATCTCTCATGTTCCCTTTATTTTGGGAGAGAATATCTCAAGATATCTTCCTTTGGGAAAGAATCTTTCATTGATCCTATCTTTTTGGGAGAAAATCTCTCATTGATATCTTTTTGGGAGAGAATCCCTCAAGATATCTTTCTTTTGAGAAAGAATCTTTCTAATTTCTTTCTTTTGGTAAGGTTTCTAATTAGTAACACTTACCTCTTTCTTCTTTCCTTCTTTGGTTTGCTCTCTTCTATAAAAGCAAAGAGGAGGTTGGATCTCTTGCTCTTATTGCTTTCTTTTGCAACAATCCCAAGAGGGCTTCAAGACCAAGAGTTCTTCTTCTTCAAGATCTTCAAGACTTTTCTTCTTCTTCTCCATCAATGGCTTCAAGTAAGTTCCCTTTTTCAAGAAAACCCCATTGTAGGAAAAAAAGTTCTTTCTTTTTTTTGTTTCTTTTTTTTCTTTTCTTTTTTTTTCTTTTCCATGTGTTTGCTTCTTTTTTTTCACACGTTTTTTTTTTTGCTTTCTTTTTTTTTTTTTGCATGTGTTGTTTTTTTTGTGGGCCATACGGACAGATCCGTACGGATCTGGCCGTACGGCCACGTGGCTTATGGGCCAGCCCCTTTTATTTCTCTCTCTTTTTTTTTGTTTTCTTTCTCTCTTTTTTTTTGAGAAAGTTTCTTTTCTTCTTTTTTTTTTGTTCTCTTTCTTTATCCTTTCTCCCTTTTTTTTTGAGAAAGTTTCTTTTCTTCTTTTTTTTTTTGCTCATCATGATAATGCATTTTTTTTTTTGCAAAGCAAGATGTTCATGCATGTATATTTTTTTGTAAATTGAATTGTAGCATGATGTGATAGCATACCTGAAAGTTTTCGCAAATTTGGGAATTTAAAGCTCGCAGCGATGTTGAGCCCTTCCTGATTTTGCGGAGACTTTGAGGTTTCGAAAGTCTGGAGTTTCGGAGGTCACAGCAATGTTGAGCCCATCTTCAAGCTTTCTATTTCTTTCGGGATAGTTCCTTTTCTTCGGAATTGCACCGACATCATGTCAAAATTTCGCCATATTTTTTTTTAGCGAGATTCTGTCATTTGGATGTTTGATCTTTTTTTTTTCCATCCTTTGCAGGTGGTTCTTCCAGAACGAACAAGGGTAAAGAGCCTGCTACAAGTGTACCTCGTCGATCTGCTAGATCTTCTAATCCGGCCGTTCAGCAGGCCTTTGAGAAGGTCCAGTATGTTGAGAGAAATCTGTAAAAGTGCGACTCCCTCAATAGAGATGAGATGAGGCAGCGACTGATTGCTCTTAAGGGAGAGAAATTCTATAAGATCATGGTAAGCAGTCGTCCATGGGTGATGGAAGATCAGAGTGTTTTACCCAAGCCTACCTTCTTCTTTGGTGATGCCGTCCCTGATGACATGACATACCAGAGGAGATGTTTTCAGTTTTCTTTCACAGCAGATGGTGAGAAGAAGACTGTTGCTACCCGGTCGACATTTGATCGCACCGTCTCGATCATGAGCCTTGCCCTCACGTGCTCTAAGAGGGAAGATCCTCCAAGCTAGGTGAGAAGGACAAATGTAATCAAGACCAGGGTTTTTGTTGGCGGTTCTCCTGAATATACGGAGAGGTTGCCTGCTGACATGGACCTGTTGATGCCATCCAGCGGCTACCAGGGCTTTGATTATCCGTCGGTCGATTTGAGACCGGTGGGCCTTGGGATTTTCAGTGGTGACGGCAGCAATTGGATAAAGCCTTTTCGACTTTGTGGCCGTTTCAATGCTGACTCTGAGTGGAAGTCATGGACTGATCGCGTCCTGCTGATTGGTGGCGCCGTTTTGAAAGAAGCCGAGATTTTTGATGCGGTCCGTGCCTTTAGGGAGACCGTGATCTTTTCCGACGAGGCCTTCATGGCTATGCTGGAGTCATTCCTCCCACAAACCAATACCTTCGTTGTGACGAATGGTGAGATTGGTTTCTCTTTAAAGGAGCTGAGCGCCATTACTGGATTGCCCATCCTTGGTAAACTCTGTGAGGAGTTTATGCCGATTGACAGCATCCTTGAGGAGCAGTCTGAGGAGTTTAGGCTTCTGTATTTCCAGCTCGTCTCCTTCTATGATTTTTTGAAGGAGAAGGAGGGTTTGAAAGTTAGATCCAGCAGTTGGAAGAGTTCTAGCTCTTCATTCCCCAACTTTTTTTATAGCAGGGAGTCTTCTGATAGTGTGACCCAGGAAGCCAGGGCTTAGGATCTAAGTTCGAAGAAGATCTTGGCTATGCAAGAAGAGTTGAGAGATTTCTGTGCGAGTACAAACGCCATATGTCCTGACATTGCACTACGGAGAGATCTCACTGTTTACCTCACTTATTGGCTTGGTGAGGCTATTTTTGCTGGAGGAGATGGAACGCACATCAGGCCGCATTGTACTTTTCTGGCTTGTCAGATGGCATTTGGAGAGCAGCTTGCTTTGGTGCCAGCTCTTTACTCCTACCTGTGTACCGAGCTGCAGGCTGCTGCTTTTTTGGTTCGGCTTGGGCTCCTCATGAACAGGGTATTTTCAGCCCACATCTTTTATTCGTGGTACGTGTACCACTGTCCTGGCTTCCACCGGCTGGGTGCCGCACAGGATGATGATCCTCTGATGATTCGGCTGGCTAAGGGCAAAGCCATGTCCAAATCACTTTTGTTTGCCCGCATGAGGATCCGACGGTTCAGGGACGTCGAGATGGGGCAGTCTTCAGTGAAGCTTTCTCCAGAGTTGCGGAAGAAGGCTTTTGATTTTGGTCCCTCCCGAGACTCTACCAGGGCGGGGTCGGGAAGGCATTACTCCTTGACGAACGCAGAGAAGGAGTGGCTTTTCAGCATACGTATCGGCACGATGGTGTACCGCAGACATCTTTTCGTCGACATCCAGCCGTATGTACCCTCTCGCTTTGCTTTACAGTTGGGCTTTTCTCAAGGCGTTGTTGGAGCGCCTTCAAGCATGGTGAAGCGCTTTGGAGGTTTACAGGATGGGAGAAATGCATGGGCTTTCTATAGTGCTGAAGACACTATAGCCATGATCTCTTATCCTGTGCTGTCGACTTCCCGGATTATCGACTTTGCGAAGTGGTTCGCGGAGGGCTTTTCGGCATATCGGGGGCTTTCCAAGAAGGAGCTTGATGTGAAGCTGGCATCTAGAAAGGGCCTTGGAAAGTCAGATGGCATACGGCGAGAGGAAGTTTGGGCCTTCCTTTCTGGAGAGAAGCACAAGATAAGCTTTCTCGGTGACCAGGGCGTCATTGGTTCTGAAGCTGTTCGAGAAATACCTGATGAGGCTTTAGAACAGCTAGAACAGGAGGAAGCCGAACTTGATGCTTGGATGCAAGCGGCACAGAGGCAAGCTTTCGTGGAGTCTACTAATAAGGGTAGACCATCCAGTGAGGAGTCAAGTGGAAGACCTGACTTTGATAGTGGGGCAGGTTCCTCTAAGAAGCGAGCCCGCAGGAGTAAGAGGAGGAGGAGTCATCATCGCAGCAAGGGGCAGCATAAGGACTCTCCTGACTTGGAAGTCCCTCTTACTATCAATGAGGAGGTGCCAGGGAATGCTGACGAGCCTCTAGAGAAGAGAAGCCGAGAAGAAGAGACCGTCGGTGAAGGTATGATTCTTTTTTTTTCTCTTTCCATTTCTTTTCATGGGATTTTTCCATGTCTTGATTTGTTTTCTCTTCCTGCTGCTCCTCTTTTTTTTTTTAGCAGAGGAAGATTTGGCGATGCCTGAGGTTCCAACCGATGAGGTGGTGACAGATCCTGTCGGGGCACCTGAAGAAGAACTGAGGGACTCTGGAGTGAATCCAGAATCTCCAATTGGTATAACTTCTTTTGCTTTCTTTTCTTTGTCTGTGACTTGGTTTGCTAGCATTTTTCTTGTCAGCTGACTTGCCACAGGATTCCGATGACGTTGAACCATCGATGGATGCAAATGTTGATGATGCTTCCGATGAGTTCATGGAGGAAGAGAGTGTTCCGCCAGTCGTCGAAGAAGGTATTTTGTAGTAATAACCCTGATAATGATTTTCAAACAGGATCATATTCATACCTTTTTGTGTTTCTTTGGCAGGTTTTGACGTGACAGAGGAGAGTCCGTCCCTTCCTTCAGAACCAGAGCAAGGGATGCCAGAGGTCGATCCAGAGGTAGAGACTCCTGGGACCGGTTCTGACACTGTTGAGGAGATACCTCGTGCTGAGATTCCTTCCCGAGCAGCTCCAACTGGAAAGAGTTCTTTTGTTACTCTTCCAACGGGTGATGACATGAGCAGCCGACCAACGGAGTTGGGCGAATCTTCAGTTGGGCCATCTCTTCTTTTCGCGAAGAAGGTGATGGTGCGGGTTCTGAGCTCTTGGATTGAGACTCTCCTTTCTGGGCACTTAGATGCCGGATTTGGCATGATCCAACATGTGCAGGAGATTCTCAGTGATGCCGAAGAGGCTGGTCTGGATGTCACAGGTGCCAGGGCGATCGTTGATAGGATCATTAAGCTGGGTGACAAATGGTTTGAGGCCATGGGTTCGGCTGATGACCAGTTCTTCAAGGAGATGTTCCTGGACCCTGCTGATAAGGCTCAGTCTAACCTGGATGAGGCTACACAAAGCAGGAAGCAGATAGTCCGAGAGAAGAACTTAGAAGAGCTAAACATCATTGGGCTGACACATGACCTTAACATCCTTGATAAGGAGGTCGATGAGGCCAGGAAACGTCTTGAGCAACTGCAGGCACAAGTCACTGCCAAGTGGGCTGCAATAACAGAGGCTCGCGACAGGGAGAGTGCTTTGATTCGCCGGGTTGCAGATGCCGATCGAGTTCTTGAAAGGAAGTCTCAAGAGAACAAACAATGGCGAACTGCTCGGGATAAGCTTCCCGGTGTGAAAGAAGGATTGCAGCATTCTCCAGCATCTCATGGCAAGTTCCTGAAGAAGCGTGCCTTGGAATCCCTGACGGCTGAGGCCAAAAGTTTGCTTGAGGAGATGAACTCTTGGTTGGAGACCATTTTTGGTTGAGCTCCTTTTTTCTTTTTTTTGTAACAGAAACTATCATTCTCTTCTTTTTTTGTACCACTTGTATTTTTTTTGTACTTTTTTTTGTAGTGCTTGTGAACACTTTCTTTTTTTTTTGGTACCACTTGTCTTTTTTGGTACTTTTTTTTTTGTAGTGCTTGTGAACACTTTCTTTTTTTTTGGTACCACATGTATTTTTTGGTACTTTTTTTTGTAGTGCTTGTGAACACTTTCTTTTTTTTTTTGGTACCACATGTATTTTTTGGTACTTTTTTTTGTTTTCCCTACGCTCACTTAAATCTTTTTTGTGATAAAAGTAATTGGTAAATGGGATTTGATCAAAAGCTTGTCATTTTGTGAAAATCTTTTGTCAAATGATTGTTTTGGCATGGGAGCCAGATTTTGTTTGTGGCATGGAAGCCGATTTTGTGGCATTGATAGCCGGGTTTTTTGAAAGCCAAATTTTTTTATTTTGTGGCATTGATAGTCGGTTTTGTTTTGTGGCATTGATAGCCGGTTTTGTTTTGTGGCATTGATAGCCGGTTTGTTTTGGTGGCATATATAGCCGTTTTGTGGCATTTATAGCCGTTTTGTGGCATTTATAGCCGGTTTGGTTTTCAAAAATGCAAGTATCGACTAAAAGTCGCCTCCCTGCTGAATGTTCTTGCAAGTATCGATGGAATATCACATCCTTGCTCATTCGGTTGCGAGTATCGATGGAATGTCGCATCCTCATGGATTTGGGTGCAAGTATCGATGGAATGTCACATCCTTGCTTTTTAAAAATTTTGGTTTTGCGGGTATTGACTTGATGTCGTTTCCCCACGATTTTTTTGAAATTTGTGGTTTTCTCGAACCTTTGGGTTATGGATATCAACTGAAATGTTGCGTCTCCATGGTTTTTTTTTTTTTAGATTTTTTTTCGAACCTTTGAAATTTGGGTTATGGATATCAATTGAAATTTGCATCTCCACGGTTTTAGATTTTGCAAGTATCGACGAAATGTCGCTTCCCTGCGATTTTGGAAGTGTCAAACGTGGTTCGCATGCTTCCAATTTGTGCGAGTGTCAACTAAGTGTCGCTTCCCCGCGGCTTTTTGAAAAACCATTTTTTTTTTGTTTAAAGACACGAAGGTCATAAGTTTTGACCTAAAACCATCTAGGCGGTAAAAGGTAGGGTGGACTAGGGTGGAAATCCCTGAATCCGGATTTTGTTTCAAACCATGAATTTTGAGTTCAAGGGTTGAAAATTTTGGTCAAGTTAGGGAAAGGTTCCTAAACTTGGGTTTTTGAACAATGAAACGATGAAAGTAAGCATTGTTTAAATTTCTAGAAATTTCAACATTTGACATGAAAATTCTAAAAAAGGTGGGTTTAGCGAGCGTGTACCTGGAAACCGGTTTTGGCCGTACAGGCATTGCTCTTACCCAGTTGGGTAAGTCTTCAAGGGTAGTACCGCTTTAAGAACTTGCCATTGATGGGCAGCATACATCTGCCACCTTCCATGTTTAGGAGTGCGTATGCGCCGTTGGAGAAAACCTTGTCGATGACGTAGGGTCCCTCCCATTTTGGGTCAGATTTTCCTTTGGACTTGTGAGCGAAGACCATTGGTCTTTTTACCGCAAGAACCAAGTCACCCTTTTTGTAGGCGCGTTGCCTGACCTTTTTGTCGAAAGATCCTGCCATGCGTGCTTGGTAAAGTTCAATGCCTTGTTGAGCTTCGAGCCGTCTCTCATCGAGATTGTCCAGCTCATGGAGTCGTAATTTGACATTGCTTTCTTGAGTCATGTCATTTTGCAAGGATACCCTCATGGAAGGAATTTGTACTTCCAAGGGCACGACAGCTTCGCATCCATAGACCAAGGAAAATGGTGTGCTATGGGTTGGTCCTCGAACGGTGGTTCGATAGGCCCACAAAGCTTCTAACATTTTGTCGCTCCAGTCTCTTTTGTGACTAGAGACCATCTTCTTGAGGATTTTCCAGAGTGTCTTGTTGAAAGCTTCTGCTAATCCGTTTGCTGCCGGATTGTATGGAGTCGAAGGACAGTTTTGGATTTTGTATTTGTCGCAGAATCTGTAGAATCGATGATCCCGGAATTATGGTCTATTATCATGGACGAATCTTTTGGGTATGCCAAAATGACAAATGATGTTGGCGTGCAGGAACTGAAGGGTTGATGAGGTCTTCATTTCGTTGAATGCAAATGCTTCTGACCACTTGGAGAAATAATCCGTAGCGGCGAAGATGAAGCGATGACCTTTGCTCGAAGGGGAAGAAATAGGATCTATGATGTCCATACCCCAGGCTTCGAAAGGCCATGAAATCACTGTAGGATGTAGCCATTCTGGAGGCATGTGAATGTAATCTCCATGAACTTGGCATTGTTGGCAGCGCTTAGCAAATTGCATTGCGTCAGCTACCATGGTAGGCCAGTAATATCCTAACCTTTTTATCTGATCATAGAGCTTGGGACCAGCCTGATGAGCTCCGCAAAGACCAGCATGAACTTCTTTGAGTGTTTCTTCAGCCTCTTGTTGTGATAAGCAGCGTAGAAGTACTCCGTTGAAGGATTTCCTGTAAAGGATTTTTGAAGGAATATCCAAATGAAAGCTTGGGTTTCGCCTTTGGATGCTTACCCGTTCTTTTGGATCTTCAGGTAGGATTCCGAAATTAATGTAATCAATGAACGGATCCCTCCAGTCGCCGATTGAAGTTTGAAGGATTGAAATCCGACTTCCAATCACTTGGTGGCATTAAGCAACTGCTTAATGTGTGTTAAGAGGAGGAAGGATTCTTCTTTTGCACACTGTGATTTGCATGTTTCCCCTTCCTGGATTGCCATAGATGCGGCAAGTCCAGCCAGGGCATCTGCACGTATGTTTTCACCTCTACGAATGTGGGTGATGTGACAGATGTCAAACTTTTGCAGAAGCGATTGTGCTTTGTTGTAGTAAGGCAGCAAATCTGGCTTCCTGACTTCAAATTTCTGATTCATCTGGTTGACGATCAGTTGAGAGTCTCCAAAGACTTCCAGCATGGTGATACCGGATTCGATGGCGAGTTCCAATCCTAGGATCAGAGCTTGATATTCAGCTGCATTGTTTGTGCATGGTTCCAGTAGCGAGAAAGTGTGTGGAATCATGTATTTGTCGGGGCTAACAAAGAGGATGCCAATGTTAGAGTGTTTATTTTGTTGCAATTTGATTGGATGCATTCATTGTCTCATCTTGATCTCTCTCTCATTCATGTTCTCCTTCTTAGGTTCCTTTTGCATATCTTTTTATCATAAGATTTGTTTTTACTTGAAAAATCTTCAGTTCTTTGCATTTTCTGCTTGCATTCTGTCGGTCCATCTGTCGGCTCTTATCGGTCAACCGACATAAGAACCGAGCCCAGCCGATAGACCGTCGGTTCCAGTTCCAGAGAGCCTCAACTTTTAGATCTTCTCTGTCGGTCAGATCTTCGGCTCCTATCGGTCAACCGATAGTGCTTAAATCTCTAGACCGAGAGTTCATCGGTCCCAATATCAGAAAGCTTCATTTTTAGCCTTTTTGCTCCATCGGTTCCTAGGTCGGTCGACCGATGCTGTCGGTCAAACCGACAGGTGTTTCTTGGTCAGCAATTTTTTTCAAAAATATAGCCGTTGCGTATTACCGTTAGGCTATCGGTTGACCGACACCAAGTTGTCGGCTAACCGATAGCTATCCGTTGGGAACACTTTTTCTATAAAAAGTGACTTTCTCTTTGGGGAAAGTTGCTGAATTTTTGAGATCATTTGAGCCCAAAGGAGAGGAACTTTTCAAGAGCTTTTCAAAAGGGATCATGGAAGCATTTCAACTTTTCAATCTTTGATCTTTAAAATGGGTGTGCTTTCTAAATCTCTACCTCTATTTCATGCTTAGACTTTTAATCTTTGTTTTCTTTTAAGCATGATCAAAGTGTTAGTCCTCTTCTAAAGATGTTGTTTCTTTTCATGACATGCCTTGATCTTTGAAAAGTATTTGCATTATGAAATCAACATATGTCTTCTCATTCACATGTGTTTTTGAACATTAACTTTCAAAACTATTGGTTTTAAGTTTGATCTTTTGACAAACCATGTGTTGAGTAATACAACTCTTTCTCTTACATTTGATCATCATCCTTTGCATTAATTGAAGTTACATCCTTTTAAAAGAGAAAGTGAACTTTCTAGTTCATGCATTAGTCATAAACATTATCATTCATATGCATGCTTCTAGTAGTATGTTATCATTGTCCATTCAGCCTATCTAGAGGCAAACCACTGTGTTTAATTTGTTCTCTTACCCATGCACAAATAGGCATTTCACTTAAAGAGAAAAATCAATGTTGTAAAGGTTGGTGCTTAGCCTTGAAAAGCACATATTGTGTTGTAAAGGTTCATGCTTAGCCTTGAAAAGCATAATGATGTGGTTGTAAGGTTTGAGGTGATCCTAAACCTTGAATTAACTAGTGAAATCCGGTAAGGTTACCGGGAGTGGATGTAGGCAACTTGGCCGAACCACTATATTTGATTGTGTTATGGTGATTTGTGTTTACCTTCCTTTTTATGATTGTTGACCTCTTAATTGGGTATGAGCTTGATTAAAGGATGAATTTGTCTTTTGAATTTGTATGTTTAACTTAGAAACTCTCTCTCTTATGAAGCTAGCTTACTATCATCAAAGCATAAGTCACCTAATAATCAAAATGTTCAGAAGTGGCCTAAATTTTTAATAGCATCCTATTCACCCCCCCCCCCCTTAGGATTCGATCTTGGTCTTTCAATTGGTATCAGAGCTAGGTTGCTCTGGTTTAGGTCTTACAGCCTAGAGTTGAATCCTAGTGAGTGTGCTTCTTTTGTTGCCACTATGCAATCTCATCTGGGTGAGGGCAATGCCACCAATAGACCACCTCTGTTTAATGGAACACATTATAGGTATTGGAAAATTAGGATGCAAGTGTTCCTAGAATCCCAAAGTTTAGATGTGTGGAACATCATTGAAGAAGGTTATCATCTACCCACTGCCACAGAAAAGGATCCTGAAGGCAATATTATATCCTTAACTCTCAAACCTAAAAGTGCTTGGACTCCAGGGGAAAAGGATAGAGCTAATATGAATGCTAAAGCAAAAAACTCTCTATATTGTGCCTTATCTCAAGAGGAATTCAATAGAGTTGTCAATTGCAATACTGCTAAGGAAGTGTGGGATACCCTAGAGACCACCCATGAAGGTACAGATCAGGTCAAGATAGCCAAAATTCAAATGTTGACCTCTAAGCTAGAAGATATTAAAATGCTAGAAGAGGAAACTTTTGATGAGTTCTACACAAAGATTATGGAATTAATCAACTCTCTCATAGGACTAGGAGAAAAGATGGATGAATCTAAAACTGTAAGAAAAATTTTAAGATCTCTTCCTAAAAGATTCAAACCAAAGATTATTGCCATAACTGAGAGTAAAAATGTGGACCAAATTAAAATTGAAGAACTAAGAGGAAATCTACTCACATATGAACTAGATTTTGAAGTTAAAGATAAAAAGAAAGGAGTTGCCTTTACCTCTCAATCTAATGAAAATGAAAGTGAAGATGATAGTGATGATGATAATGCTCTTCTTGTCAAGAACTTTAAGAAATTCTTTAAGAATAACAAAAACATTAGAAAATCTGATGAAAGCAGCAAAAGTTCTAGATTTCAAAGAAGTTCTAAAAGTTCTTTTATCAAAAAGGATGTGCAATGTTATAATTGCAATGGGTTTGGACATATTGCTCAAAATTGCTCCACTCCTAAAGAATTTGAAAGAGGGGATAAGAAAGCAAAGAAAGCGTTAAACATAACTTGGGATGAGGAAGATGAAGATAGTGACAAAAACGAATCCCAGAATGATGAAGATGAAAATCCTCCTAATTGGCTTCTTATTGCCTCTATTGAAGAGATAAATGATCATAACACATTAATAGATGACACATTAAGGGAAGAGGAAACTTATGAAGAAGATGACGAAATTGAGATCCAACAAGCTTACAATGATCTATATGAAAATTCTGAGATCTTAATTAAGAAAAATAAAATGTTAAAAGAAGAATCCAAAAAACTGGTCAATGAAGTAAATGTTCTAAAAGATGAATTGAAACTAACCATAAATGACAAAGTCAATTTGGAACATAAATTCATCACCCTAACTAAAGAACTAGCTCTTGCTCAAAATCACATTCATAGCTTACAATCCAAGCTTGAGTCTAGTCAACTTGAAACAAACTCTTTACAATTAAAGCTCAACAAGGGAAAATTCATTGTTGAAAAACTCACCTTGGGAAATGACAAGTTTTATCAAATGTTAGGCATGCATAAAATTTATGGTGACAAGAGTGGTATAGGTTTTGAAGGCTCCCCTAGCAACATGAAGGACAGCTCTCAAATATCTACTAAGAGTGTCCGCAAACCTATAGTTGAGAGAAGTTATACCACTACATGGACTTGTCATTTTTGCAATCATAGTGGTCATTTGGTTCCTAATTGTCCTTACAAAAATAGGTTATCTCTCAACAATCCCTCTAAAGTGTCTTTTAAATTTGTCCCCAAGACCATTCCCTATAAATCTCCTCTGTCTAGATGGATTGTTAAACAAACAAACCTTGAGAGTCTCATAGTGCAAACCGCTTTAAAAGCAAAAGAAAATCCTACTTGGTTTTTAGATAGTGGTTGTTCTAAACAAATGACAGGAGACCGATCTAGATTCAGCTCTATAGTGGAATATGATGGAGGAAATGTCTCTTTTGGAGACAATAGTAAAGCTCAAATCATTGGCAAGGGAAGTGTGAAGGGAGATCAAATACCAACTCTGAATGATGTATTTCTTGTGGAAGGATTGAAGCATAATCTCCTTAGCATTAGCCAATTGTGTGACAAGGGAAACAAAGTTGTCTTTAACAGTCTTTCATGCAAAGTAGTAAATGATAGAACTAACCAAGTTATCCTTACTGGGTCAAGGACAAAAGGGAATATTTACATTATAGAAGAATGTGATGACAATGAATCTAGGTGCTTGATAACCAGAGATCAAGAGAATTACTTATGGCACCAAAGGATGGGTCACATAAACTTTAAATTGATGAAAATCCTATCCAAGAATGAAATTGTGAAAGGAATTCCCAAGTTGACTGCTGAAAAATCTGAAATCTGTAAGGCATGCCAACTGGGTAAACAAATAAAGAAGAGCTTCAAAGGTTTAAAGGATATATCGTCGTCTCGTCCTCTAGAATTAATCCATATGGACTTGATTAGACCTGCACCAGTGCAAAGTATTGGAGGAAAGAAATTTATTCTGGTTATGGTAGACGATTATTCTTGTTTTGGTTGGGTTGCCTTTCTTCATGCTAAATCAGATGCTGTAGACAATATCATAAGAATTTGCAACAAGATAAAAGTTGAAAAAGATTGTAAAATTCAGAAAATCAGAAGTGATCATGGAGGAGAATTTGAGAATGAAAAATTTGCCAAATTTTGTGAAAATCATGGGATTAATCATCAATTTTCAGCTCCTAAAACTCCTCAACCAAAATGGAGTAGCAGAAAGAAGAAATAGAGTGATTCAAGAAATGGCTAGGACCATGCTAAATGAAAAGAATCTTCCTCGTAATCTATGGGCTGAAGCTGTGAATACTGCCTGCTATATTATAAATAGAGTCTATCTCACTAAGAATACCAACAAGACCCCGTATGAACTTTATTTTGAAAGAAAACCTAATTTAGGGTATTTGAAAGTGTTCGGTAGCAAATGTTATATTCTAAGAGATAGGGAGCAGTTGGAGAAATTCGAGCCTAAATCTGATGAAGGAATCTTCCTAGGCTATTCTGAAAGGAGCAAAGCTTACAGAGTATTTAATCATAGAACTATGACCATAATGGAGTCAACTCATGTTGTCATCGATGATATGAATCAAATTGGAAGAACTCTTCAAGATGATGATGAAGTTGAATCTGTTATTGATCAACCAACTCCTAAAGACAAAGATGATATCATTCCATCCAAAGCTACAGTTCCAACCAAACTCATGAAAGATCATACATTGGAGATATCAGTAGTGGGGTCATGACCCGGAGACAAGTTCATAATTTATGTGCACATTACTCTTTTGTCTCTCAAATCGAGCCCAAGAATTTTTCTGAAGCTGAATCCAAATCAGAATGGATGGAAGCTATGCAAGAAGAATTGAATCAATTTAAGAAAAATGATGTTTGGGATCTTGTTCCATTACCTACAGAGAAAAATCCAGTTGGTACTAAGTGGATGTACAAGAACAAATCAGATGAATCTGGTAATGTTGTGAGAAACAAGGCAAGACTAGTAGTAAAAGGATATGCCCAAATAGAAGGAATCGATTTTGAAGAAACCTTTGCTCCTGTAGCCCGTTTGGAATCTATAAGGATCCTATTGAGTTATGCGAGTAGCATGAGAATTAAACTATTTCAGATGGATGTCAAAAGTGCCTTCCTGAATGGAGAAATTGAAGAGGATGTTTATGTTACCCAACCAGAAGGCTTTGAGGACCCTCATCATCTGAGTATGTCTACAAACTCAAGAAAGCTCTCTATGGATTAAAACAAGCACCAAGGGCTTGGTATGAAAACTCACAACTCATCTGGTTGAAAATGATTTTGACTGTGGGAAAGTTGATAAGACTCTGTTTATCAAAAAAATTGATCAAGACATTCTTGTAGCTCAAATCTATGTTGATGACATAGTGTTTGGATCCACATCAGACAAATTGGCTCAAGGATTTTCAGAATTAATGAGCTCCACCTTTGAGATGAGTCTAGTCGGTCCCCTGCAGTTCTTCTTAGGTCTCCAGGTTAACCAAACCGAGCGAGGAATTTTTCTTAGCCAGTCCAAATTTGCCTTAGAAATCATTAAGAAGTTTGGTCTAGAAACCTCCAAGCCTAATAGCAACCCCATGGGGTCTGCTTCAAAACTGTCTAGTGACCTCAAAGGTACCAAAGTAAACCAAAAACTCTATCGTAGTATGATAGGAAGCCTTCTCTATCTTACTGCTAGTAGACCTGATCTCTCTTTCAGTGTTGGAATCTGTGCCAGATATCAATCGGATCCTCGTGAGTCCCATCTCAAAGCTGTTAAACGTATCTTTAAATATATCAATGGGACATCACATTATGGCATCTGGTATCCTTGTGACTCATCTTTACAATTAATTGGATACGGTGATGCTGACTGGGCAGGATCAATAGATGATAGGAAAAGCACCAGTGGATGTTGCTACTTCATAGGAAATTGCTTAGTAGCTTGGCATAGCAAAAAGCAAAATTCAGTATCCTTGTCTACTGCAGAAGCTGAATACATAGCTGCAGGTAGCTGTTGTGCTCAATTGTTGTGGATGAAACAAACCTTGTTAGATTATAATGTCCCACAACATTGTATGCCTATCATGTGTGATAACTCAAGTGCCATTAGCATCTCAAAAAATCCTGTTCAGCATTCTTGCACTAAACACATTGACATTCGCTATCATTTTTTGCATGATCATACTGATCAAGGCTCTATTGAGTTACTTTTTGTTCCAACTGATTCTCAATTGGCTGACCTGTTTACTAAACCCCTTGGAAATGAAAGATTTATTAAACTAAGACATCATTTGGGCATTGGCCCTTGCCCTGAAATCTGAAATCTTGTTGTCTAACCACCTGTTATTGCATTTTTATTGTATTATAACTCTTATAAACAGGTGCTACTGACAAGGTTTGTGTCTTCTTGTAGATGGGCGAGATCCTTTGCAATTAGATGTCAAAGGGGGAGAGAATGATATGTAAAGTGGTCTCAATTTGAGGGGGAGTAGAATCAAGGTCTATCAAATTGAGGGGGAGAAGCCTTGTCTAGTTGCTCTCGCGAGGAAAATCCAAAGCTCCAAAATATCCAAAATCCCAAAGCATCCAAAGCTCCTTAAATGTCCAAAGAAGTTGGTGTTTTAGTTCGTGGCGTATGAGAGAGTGTCAAGCTTAGAGTTGCCATCAAATTGCAAAGGGGGAGATTGTTAGAGTGTTTATTTTGTTGCAATTTGATTAGATGCATTCATTGTCTCATCTTGATCTCTCTCTCATTCATGTTCTCCTTCTTAGGTTCCTCTTGCATATCTTTTTATCATAAGATTTGTTTTTACTTGAAAAATCTTCAGTTCTTTGCATTTTCTGCTTGCATTCTGTCGGTCCATCTGTCGGCTCTTATCGGTCAACCGACATAAGAACCGAGCCCAGCCGATAGACTGTCGGTTCCAGTTCCAGAGAGCCTCAACTTTCAGATCTTCTCTGTCGGTCAGATCTTCGGCTCCTATCGGTCAACCGATAGTGCTTAAATCTCTAGACCGAGAGTTCATCGGTCCCAATATCAGAAAGCTTCATTTTTTGCCTTTTTGCTCCATCGGTTCCTAGGTCGGTCGACCGATGCTGTCGGTCAAACCAACAGGTGTTTCTTGGTCAGCAATTTTTTTCAAAAATATAGCCATTGCGTATGACCGTTAGGCTATCGGTTGACCGACACCAAGTTGTCGGCTAACCAATAGCTATCCGCTGGGAACACTTTTTCTATAAAAAGTGACTTTCTCTTTGGGGAAAGTTGCTGAATTTTTGAGATCATTTGAGCCCAAAGGAGAGGAACTTTTCAAGAGCTTTTCAAAAGGGATCATGGAAGCATTTCAACTTTTCAATCTTTGATCTTTAAAATGGGTGTGCTTTCTAAATCTCTACCTCTATTTCATGCTTAGACTTTTAATCTTTGTTTTCTTTTAAGCATGATCAAAGTGTTAGTCCTCTTCTAAAGATGTTGTTTCTTTTCATGACATGCCTTGATCTTTGAAAAGTATTTGCATTATGAAATCAACATATGTCTTCTCATTCACATGTGTTTTTGAACATTAACTTTCAAAACTATTGGTTTTAAGTTTGATCTTTTGACAAACCATGTGTTGAGTAATACAACTCTTTCTCTTACATTTGATCATCATCCTTTGCATTAATTGAAGTTACATCCTTTTAAAAGAGAAAGTGAACTTTCTAGTTCATGCATTAGTCATAAACATTATCATTCATATGCATGCTTCTAGTAGTATGTTATCATTGTCCATTCAGCCTATCTAGAGGCAAACCACTGTGTTTAATTTGTTCTCTTACCCATACACAAATAGGCATTTCACTTAAAGAGAAAAATCAATGTTGTAAAGGTTGGTGCTTAGCCTTGAAAAGCACATATTGTGTTGTAAAGGTTCATGCTTAGCCTTGAAAAGCATAATGATGTGGTTGTAAGGTTTGAGGTGATCCTAAACCTTGAATTAACTAGTGAAATCCGGTAAGGTTACCGGGAGTGGATGTAGGCAACTTGGCCGAACCACTATATTTGATTGTGTTATGGTGATTTGTGTTTACCTTCCTTTTTATGATTGTTGACCTCTTAATTGGGTATGAGCTTGATTAAAGGATGAATTTGTCTTTTGAATTTGTATGTTTAACTTAGAAACTCTCTCTCTTATGAAGCTAGCTTACTATCATCAAAGCATAAGTCACCTAATAATCACAATGTTCAGAAGTGGCCTAAATTTTTAATAGCATCCTATTCACCCCCCCCCCCCCTCTAGGATTCGATCTTGGTCTTTCAGCCAACTCCCAAGATCAGCTGTCTTTTTCCATTTGTCCGGGTTGTGAAAGTCCTTGGGATCCTAACCCTAGAGGGGGGGTGAATAGGGTGAGCTACACTTAATGACTAATTATGACCAATTTTAACTTCTTTAATTTAACTAGTCACTTGTGATGATTAACATACATAATGCGGAAGCTAAACAACATAATCACCACATAGCACACACCACAACACAATATTTATAGTGGTTCGGCCAACGTGCCTACATCCACTACCGGCTTGTGTTCCTCACACCCCACCGGATTTCCACTATGTATGCTTTTCAATAGGCTAAGCAATAACCTTTACAACTATGCTTTTCTAGGCTAAGCAATAACCTCTTACAATATGCTTTTCAAGGCTAAGCAATAACCTCTTCAACCACAGGGTTGGTTATCTCTCTAAGTAGTGTCTATAATACACTTGATGGAGATTACAATTTTGGCTCATATAAATTGCCTCTAAATAGGCGGATATGAAAGTGAAAATCTAACTCACACAAACACTATATGAATGCAAAGATGAATGCACAAAGTGTATGCATGATGTCCTCAATCAATTTGAAAATAAAAGCTCATAAATGTATGCCAAAGGCTTTTGAAAGTTTTAGCTCAAAACATTTATGATTGAGGAAATGCTAATCACATGTTAAAAGTAACTTGTAAAAGACATACCTAAGTATTCTACACAAGTTGTGAAATTCAAAGAACAAAACATGTGATGCATATGGATTTCAATCAAATTAACAATGAAGTTCAATGTATGCTTAAAGTATTTGAAAGTGTAAAACATACAAATATATTTGATTGAAATTATGGGTCAAATCACATGTAATTAAAAGGACAACTTGAAAATGATATACCAATCAATGTTTAAACAAGTTGTAAAACTTTAAAACAAAATACATGTGATTTATAAAGTTGTTGAATCCAAAACATAAGATAGATTTGAAAGTGATTTTCTTATGATGAAAAACAACAACCAAAGATTCAACCAAGTATAGGAATCATGTTACATATGATTTCAAAGATGATTCCAAAACATGATCTACTTAGATATACCAATTTAAGTACTACTTGGTTTGAATCAAGGTGATGTATCCAAAACAATGAATCAATTCAAAACATAACCATGTTAAGGACACAACAAATCATACATTAACATGCTAGAAAAGATTTACCAATAAATAGAATAAAGCATGAAAACATATGATTAGGAAAAGCAAGCTTACTTAGTGATTTAACTTCATTAATCCCAAGCTTTAGCTTTCCTAATGACCCTTAGATTCCCTTAGCTCATTCCCCTTTGTTTGGCCTCAAATCACCTTAAGGAGGGCCTAAAAGTTCCTCACTTTTGGCTAAGGAATGAGCTTCTTTTTATACAAAAAATTGCCCAACGGCTAGTCCTCGGTCGACCTCCTACAGGGCTCGGTCGACCTGCCCTTCAACGGGCAAAAATATGACCGTTTGAAAATAATGCCGTTGCCTCTTTCCCGGTCGACCTGCAGTGGGCTCGGTCGACCGTCCATGGGCTCGGTCGACCGGCCACACTGCAGGTCGACCGGGTCCCCTGGACCAATTCCCCCAAAAATGCATATTTTGCATATTTTAAAGTATTTTTCTTTGGGGACTTTTTGGGCCATTAAATCAAGCTTGAAATCATGTTTTAAATCATTCTAAGTGGTTTAAAAACATGAAACATAAAAAGCCTAAAAATGATTTGAAACTTTAAAATCAAAGGCTAGCTTGATTCTTAAAAACTCTTTTCAAAACTAAATGCATCCAAGTTTTAAAATCAAAACATGCATGAAACATGAAATTTAAAAGACTTAAATCAATGCATGTGAAAATATAGATTTCAAGTATTTTTAAAATCAATGCTCATGTGAAAATTCAAATGATGATGAAAATGATAATGCATCCACCAAATTGCAATCTACAAAATTCCTAACAGGTTGCACCGTCAAAGTACATGTCCCAGGAAGCATTTTGTGAGAAAGTCTCCACATTGTAGACTGGTTCGTCTGGGAGATCATCTCTGAGTCGAGAATCTTTAGGCAATGGATGCTCTGCGAGGAAGTCCGCTAGAGCTTGCCCTTTGATTGCCTTTTGTGGTACATACCTAATATCAAATTGTGACAGAAGGATGGACCATTTTGCTAGTCGAGCATTGATAGAACCTGCCTTTGTGACAAGGACCTTCAAGAGGTTGACCCTCAAGAGTAGGTAGACTGTGTTGGAAAGCAAGTAGTGACCCAGCTTTTGTACGGCGAACATCACTGCAAGACATTCTTTTTCGACTGGAGAGTAGCGGTGCTCTACACCTACTAGCATGCGGCTGAGGTAATATAGAGCAGCTTCTTTTCTTTGATCATTTTCTTGTGCAAGCAGAGCTCCCAAAGAGTGATCAAGGGCTCTTGTGTACAAGATGAATGGTTTTCTAGTGGTAGGAGCAGCTAACACTGGAGGTTTTGTCAGGTACGACTTGATATCTTGGAAAGCAACTTCACAGTCAGCATCCTAGACAAAGTTTACACCTTTTTTCATCAACCGGGAGAATGGACGGCATTTCCCCGAAAGATTGGAGATGAACCGTCTGATGTAGGCCAATCTCCCTTGAAGCCCTTTGAGTTCTCTCAAGGTTCTTGGAGAGGGCATTTCTAGAATGGCTTTGACTTTTATGGGGTCAAGCTCTATTCCAGCTTTCCGAACTAAGAATCCGAGGAACTTACCCGACGAGACGCCGAAGAAGCATTTCAAAGGATTCATTTGCAGTTTGTGTTTGCGAAGCCGGAGGAAGACTTCTCGAAGGTTTTCGAGATGATCTTCTTTTCTTTTGCTTTTGACGGCGAGGTCATCAACGTAACATTCAACCGTCTTGTGCTGCGTATCTTGGAATATCTTCATCATAGCCCTCTGATATGTTGCACTAACATTTTTCAGACCAAATGGCATGATAGTGTAGCAATACACGCCAAATGGGGTCCGAAAAGATGTATGTTTTTCATCTTCAGGATACATCTTTATCTGATTGTAGCCAGAGAAACCATCCATGAATGTCATTCACTCGAATCCACAGGTATTATCAATTATTACCTCTGGTATGGGGAGCGGAAATTCATCTTTTGGGCATGCGCCATTCAGGTCTCTATAGTCAATACAGACCCTGATCTGCCCGTTTTTCTTTGTCACGGGGACAATGTTGGCCAACCATTCAGGATGTTGTTCCTCACGGATGAAGCCGATGTTCAAAAGGATTGGTCGTAGAACAAGCTTTGACCTTGGACTTCAAAGCAACAAAAAACGAAGCTGAGTACAAGGCTCTATTTGTGGGACTGAACAGTGCCCGAATCCTCGGAGCCCGACAATTGGTGGTCGTCAATGATTCACAATTGGTAAGTAGCCAGCTAACTAGAGACTACCAAGCCCGGGACGACAGGATGGCGGCCTACTTAGCCCTCGTAAAGAAACTGCTCGCTCATTTCAAGACAGCCAAGGTCAGACAGATCTCCAGGGATACTAACACGCACGCTGATGTGCTCGCAAACCTGGCCTCCGCTGTCGAAGCAGGAAAGAAAAGAACTGTTGAGGTTGGGTCGATACCAAGATCAAGCTTGGAGCTCCATCCATCTCTGCAGGTTTTGTGCCTTGATCTAGGCCCAAGTTGGATGGACCCGATCACTTCCTACCTCAAGGACGATCAACTCCCCGAAGACAAGAATGAAGCTCACTAGATCAGACTCAAGGCAGCTCGATTCTGGCTGTCCCCCGAAGGCAAGCTCGACAGAAAATCCTTCATAGGTCCCTACCTCCAATGCGTCCATCCGAGCAAGGTTGACGACTTTTTATACGAGATCCACGAAGGAATCTGCGGAAGCCACATCGGAGGACGGTCGCTGGCATACCGAGCTATAAGCCAAGGTTACTGGTGGCCGTATATGCAGAAGGACGCACAGATATACGCCAGGAAGTGTGAAAAATGTCAGAAGTTCTCCCATTCCCTTCATCAGCCAACGTAAAAGATGGCTGATAGTTGCCACGGATTATTTCACGAAGTGGGTAGAAGCTGAACCGCTGTCCTCCATCACCGAGAGGGATTCCAAGAATTTCGTATGGAAGAATATCATTACAAGGTTCGGCATCCCCAGGACCCCGATCTCGGACAACGGGACTCAGTTCGACTCCAATTTCTTCAGAGACTTCTGCCAAAAGCATGGCATCAGAAACCACTACTCCACCCCGGCGTACCCGCAAAGTAATGGTCAGGCCGAAATTTCTAACAGAGTATTACTTGACGGCCTAAAAACGCGACTGGACCGGGCGAAAGGAAGATGGGTAAAGGAGCTCCCTAGCGTGTTTTGGGCGTACAGGACAACCTTGAGGCGTTCCACTTCGGCAACACCTTTCTCTTTGGCCTATGGGATGGAAGCGGTCATTCCCCTAGAAATTGGCCTCCCTACCCTAAGAACAGAACTTGTTGATCAAGGCCGAAACGAGATGAACCTGGCGATGGAGCTGGACCTGGCCGACGAGCGCCGAGAAGCAGCGACCATACGACTGGCTGACTACCAGCAACGGCTAGCCAGAGGGTACAACGAAAGAGTCAAGGAGAGGAGTTTCTCAGTAGGAGAACTGGTCCTGAAGAAGACCCTCCCGGCTGACAGGGATCCAAACGAAGGCAAACTAGCCCCAAACTGGCATGGCCCGTTCAGGGTGGTTTCGGTAGCAGGGCCATCTTCATACAAGCTCGAGGACTTGGAAAGAAGGCGGTTGCCGAGACCATGGAATGCATCCCACCTAAAGAAGTTCTTTTTCTAAGAGATGTAATGAAAATTTCATGATCAATAAAAGCAGCCTTCGCCCTGTCATCAATTTGTGCCACCTTATCGGAGTTCGGCAGCACAGGTTCATACACCCTAAGACTGACCTCGGGTTGATACACCCAGGCTTCTCAAAACTTTGGGTTCACGCACCCAGGGACTGACTTAGGGTTCATACACCCAGTCGCTCCCAAAACTCGGGTTCATACACCCTAAGACTGACCTCGGGTTCATACACCCAGGCTTCTCAAAACTTTGGGTTCACGCACCCAAGGACTGACTTAGAGTTCATACACCCAGTCGCTCCCAAAACTCAGGTTCATACACCCCGAGACTGACCTCGGGTTCATACACCCAGGCTTCTCAAAACTCTGGGTTCACGCACCCAGGGACTGACTTAGGGTTCATACACCCAGTCGCTCCCAAAACTCGGGTTCATACAACCTGAGACTGACCTCGGGTTCATACACCCTGGCTTCTCAAAACTCTTTGTTCACGCAATCAGGGACTGACTTAGGGTTCATACACCCAGTCGCTCCCAAAACTCGGGTTCATACACCCTGAGACCGACCTCGGGTTCATACACCCAGGCTTCTCAAGACTTTGGGTTCACGCACCCAGGGACTGACTTCGGGTTTATAGACCCAGTCGCTCCCAAAACTTTGGGGTCATATTCCCCCGAGACTGATCCCGGAGCCGGGACGGCACGACCGAGTTCCTCAGAATTATGGGTTCACCTCGGCTAATAGCAGTGCAAATACAGTCTGGGTTCACCTCGACCAATAGAAGTGCAAATACGGTCTGGGTCACCTCAGCCAATAGCAGTGCAAATATAGAAAAAGCACAGAAATGCAGAAAAGCAGTGCAAGCACAAGAAAAAGCAATAGATACAGAAAACACAGTCCATTTGAATTGGAATGAACTTCATTTTTTATTAATTGTAATTTCCTCATTACATGAGTTGCAGAAAAGCAAAGAAAAATACAATAAGGAGGCTCGCAGTCCTCTAAAAACAAAAAAAGAACGAAAGCTTGGAGACTCTGATCTTCATTGGTCCTCAGCTTGGAGGCTTCTCGATCTGGTCCTCAGTGCTAGGAGCTCTACAATACCCTTTGGTCAGTGAGACCAAAATTTGTAAACAAGCTCAAGCTCCTGGTCCACTGCCGATGCTTGGATCGCCACAGAGCCAAGTCTGCAACCAACTCCCAGCTACATCGACAGAAGTCGACCTCCCCGTAGCCGCATCGGTAGGAGTTGGTCGTGGACCCACGTTCAGAGAACGCGTGGTCCATGGCGACCATGTTCAGAGAATGCACAGACCACGACCGCCAGGGACAGTCCCTCCCGGAGGGAGTTGTGTTAAGTCGCAAAGAGTTCACTCACAACGAAGACTTCTAAACAACTCCTAAAGGATGAAACTACCAGAATGTCTGGCAGAGACAGACTGATCCTCATGGCCGTGAGGGACGAAAGGGGGGCTACTGGTTTGGTTTTTTTTCTCTCTTCTTTGACAGACTTACCGCCCCTATTTATAGGACGAAGGAGGGCTCGTTGCTCAAGGGCCTATTAATGGGGTGAGGTCTCCCATGCCTCGCGTGAAACGCACGTTTCCTATGAATTGATTGACGGATCCGATGGTGACGAGTGGAGCTATCTGCTCATTTTCCGCATTGATCGTACCGCTGTACTTATTGCTATTTATGAGCCTCGGAATACGGGATAACTATGAAGATCGCTAGGTATCCTCTTTCCAACTCAGACAACTCTCATACCACAGCATTTAGCCGGACTCAAACAAAAAGAGGCCGGACTCAAAAGGAAAAGAAAGGGGACAACTCGACTGAATTAACTTGGCTTTTCATTCGAAGGAAAAAAGATTACAAGTGAGTCACTTTACATTTCAAAGGATAAAAAATTTACAAATTGAAAGCAGGAAATACAGTGTGTTCAAAAGCTACAGGGACTTCGGAGACTTGGTCAGCATCCTCACTGCTTCTCCGGGGGACCGGCGGTCTGGTTCGAGTGCCGAACTCAACCAAATAACAAAAATTCTAGTTCCACGATAACTTGTAGCACAAGGCGATGAACCGAGTCGTTTCTTGAGGATCAAAGTACCAATTAAACCAAATCAAAGTAAAACAAGGGGGAGGATCATGTATGCAGAATGTAAACACAAGAAATAAATGTAAGAAAAATATCAAATTGTAAAGCAACCAATCCAAGAAACTGTCAGAAATCAAGTTGGCTTTTCATCAAACACTTAACATGCATCTGGATTGAGTTAATTAGTTCAGCTATGATTGACTAAAATCTTTGCATCAAACACAAAGAATTCAATACTAGATAATCACATAGAATTTAACTAACAAACGATTCATAAACCTGCAATCGCTAGATCCATGCAACCTATGTTAGTTTAACCCCCAGGATTCAATTAACCTAGATTAGCAAATCTGCCAACCTAACCCTCTTCAATTCATGTGACTAAACCACAATTAATCAATTACAATTTAATCACAAATCTCAATTAAGAATAAGGATCCAATCAGATCACATCACACAACAGAAATCTCTAGTCATGCAATTCGAAATCCCAATCAATAGAAGAAGGAAACAATTAATTCAATTCACAATCAAAATTTGATACAGAATCATCAAAGCCAAAACAAAATTTCCTCCAGATCCTTGAATTGATCTGAAATGTTTAGCTCTCCATGGCTGCAGTACTCAAGTTGCAAAAGAAAGAAAAGAAAAATCTATCTAGAAGAATAATCCCCCCCTCATTCCCTCTCGGCTCCCTGTTTATACAAAACCAACCGACTTCAAGAAGTTTTTAAATCCCCCTTTTGCCCCTAGGTTAACCCTCTGCCTCTTAGCTTTCCTTGGCCACTGAAATCACTTGATTTGGGCTTAAGATGAGAGAGTTATGCCCAAATCACTGTCAATGGATGTCTGGACTCGTCAGCTGACTGCACAGGGGTAAAACACCATCAAAACGTTGTAGTTCCAATTGGTGGTCTTCATAAGAGTTTGAGCCCCTTTTGTGTGAGTTCCAACAGCACCGGTTTCAGCTCCAAAAGACTCCTACAGCCCAAGTTATGGACCATTTAGTGAATGCTGCTCGGGTTCCAACGACAGCACCCTTGTTCTGACTTCCAAGCCCATTTCGGTCAACTAGATATCTGATTCAGCTCTGGGGCTCTTTATGAAAGTTGTAGAGCTCTCTCTTATCTTTCCTACAAGGCAAGATACATAATTTTTTAGATATCTACAGCTCAAGATATGGCTGAAATACAGAAGCAGTGTAGAATCCTAATAATGCTGGAAAAAAAATAATTAGGCCCAATTTGAGCCCAATTTACAAAACATGGCCAAGCCCAATCAATTAAGTATATGGGGAGTGTAAAGGGATAAAAATGGAGGATTATTAATGTATGAAATCTGTGGTTATCAAATTCCCCCACACTTAGCTTTTGCACGTCCCGGGCAAACTAAAGGTTCAAACTAAGGGACAAGGAACACAAAAAACTCAAAAACCAAAACTCAAAGAGATTCACTTTCCAATAACCTTCAAGAATGTAAAAGTTTACAAGTAAGGATAGTAACCTAGAAGTCTAATGGTTCAACATTCGTGAAGCGACAGTTCTTTACATCCCAAATCAATAAGCAAGGTAATTTCAATTGAAAAGCATAAACCAAGAATGATAGATTCTCACAAGATATACTCTCACTCCCTTAAGTGTTCAGTGCTAGAAATGTCTAGAAGGTAAGTATTTCACTCAACTCAACTCATGAAAATTTACACTACCATAAGCTTGCTTATCTTCTACTTCTCCACTATTCTATACACCTGCATACACAAATCAAGAGGGCTTTATTCAAGGTTGAAATGGGGCCAAGGAAGGGGATGAGAATGAAAAGGATATGACAAGCTAAAAACCAAAGAGAATAAAAGAACATTGGAGATGAATTCTCAGAACAAGCATGAAGGTTTAATGCAATTCCATGTGATGAACACACAGTCTCTTTTCCTTTTGGGAGACCCCACCTTTCGCCTTCCTAACTCTTTACTCTATATTTGAAAGAGGCTCCAACCCAATAACACTCAACACTGCAGTTTTTCTTCTGCTCTGCCAAAGTAAAGAGAACAGCTGCATCATAATTCATATATGTTCATTTTCTTTCTTATATCTTTCTTGTTTTGAAAAGGAAGAGAGGAGATAATCTCTTTCAGTTATCTTCCCATGGGTTTGAATTCAGAAACATGCAACAGAAGAAGTTGCTGCAGATTTATTTTTCTCTTAAGCAGCACCTTCACATTGTCCTCTTTGCCCTCAGTCACCTCCTCTTTGACTTATGATGGAAGGGTCATAATTGTAAATGGGCATAGGAGAATTCTCATCTCTGTCTCCAAAAACTACCACAGAAGCACTCCTTTTTTTTTTCTTTTTTTCTTTTTTTTTTTTTGGAATTCGAATTGCATACTAGAGGTCTGATTGCCCCAGATTGTTCAATCTTCACCTTGTTCTCCTCAATAACTCAATAACTGATAGACTGAAAAGAGAATTAGTTAACTTTAACTTCTTCTACATTTCTCTGTAAATCAGCTGAATCACTCTAGAGATCTTCAACTAGATTTCGAACTTGAGTTTCAACACTTGAGAGATCATGTCTTGAATTGGAGGCTGGAGAAGATGTCATCCTTGATATCTCCCATACGCAACTCTTGCTTGTCCTTAAGCAAGACCAAATAGCCATAACAGTGTAAAAATCCCCCACACTTGTCAATGAGCTCATCCAAGGATAAGTCCAATGCTCTCCTACTCCATAAGGTAAAGGTGCAACAAGTTTTTTTTTTTTTTTTTTTAGAAGAAGGGTATATAATGAGCGAAGGACAACAAAGAATAGGAAAATAGGCTCAAGGGGGTTAATCAAGGGAAAATATGTAAGGTGGGCTATTTGGCTAAAGTAGCTAATGCAAGGAAAGAAGGCCTCAATCATGTTCATGCATGCATGTGAAAATGTAGCCTCAAAAAGAATCAAAGCAAGTTCTAGAGTGATCAAAATCCATGAGTGCAAATCCACAAGAAGGAAGAGAATGGTACAATTACGTAATCCATTCATCAATAAGCTCAAATTCTCACAAGGTATAAGTTTATCAAACTTAAGATACCAATTCAATTTCCATTACCAAACAAGTCAAATTCAAGATGAAAGACAATTCATTCATTTATGTCATGAACCGCGAATCCTCAATTTGTCCAAACTCATAGCTTCCACACATCTCAAGAGCCATTGGAAAGCAATTAAAAACGAAAAACAAGAAGCACACAAAACAAAAACAGAAAACAGAAAACAAAATTGAAAACAGAAAAACCAAAATAGAAAATGAACAAGTAAAGAAGGGGAAACTCCCTTTTTCATGTTGGATAAGTAGCATTAAGCAAGGCCATCTCCTCCATGCTATGTCCGTGGAAACCATCATAAAAGTGCTTGAGTCTATGCCCATTAGCCTTGAAGTTCCTCTTTGTAGTCACATCTTGAAGCTCAACTACACCATAAGGAAAACATTAGTAACCACAAAAGGACCTTCCCACCTAGATCTCAATTTTCCGGGCATCAATTTAAGACGAGAATTATATAAAAGCACTTTTTGACCAATCTCAAATGTTTTTCTCATAATCATTTTATCATGGAAGGCTTTGCTCTTTTCTTTATAAAGTTTGGAACTCTCATATGCCTCCAAGCGAATCTCTTCCAATTCTTGCAACTGTAGCTTCCTCTCCATGCCCGCTTGGTCTAGGTCTAGGTTGCACCTCTTCACCGCCCAAAATGCACGATGCTCAATTTCCACCGGTAGGTGGCATGCCTTGCCAAAGATAATCCGATAAGGGGACATCCCAATCGGTGTCTTATGGGCAGTCCGGTAAGCCCATAAAGCATCCTCAAGCCTCTTGCTCCAGTCCTTTCTGTTAGGTTGAACTGTCTTCTGAAGTATCTGCTTTATCTCTCTGTTAGAAACCTCGGCTTGCCCATTGGTTTGAGGGTGGTAGGGTGTAGAAACTTTGTGTATGACTCCATACTTCGTCATTAAAGCCTCCATGTTCCGATTACAGAAATGCGAACCCTGATCACTGATGATGGCCCTTGGAACTCCAAACCTGCAGAAAATCTGTGATCTAACAAAATCCACAACAACTTTGGAATCATCAGTCCGAGTGGCCTTTGCCTCCACCCACTTAGATACATAATCAACAGCCAGCAAAATGTAAACAAAACCAAAAGAAATAGGAAAGGGTCCCATAAAATCAATACTCCATACATCAAAAATCTCACAAAACAACAAAGGTTTCTGGGGCATCTCATTCCTGCGAGAAATGTTCCCTGTTCTCTGGCACTGTTCACAAGATTTACAGAACAAGTATGCATCATGAAATAAGGTAGGCCAATATAAACCAGAGTCCAAGACTTTCCTAGCTGTACGTTTAGGTCCAAAATATCCACCACATGCAAATGCATGACAAAAACTAAGAACAGAATCAAACTCATGATCAGGTATGCATCTCCGAATCACTTGGTCACTACAAAATCTCCATAGATAAGGATCATCCCACGCATAATACTTAGACTCACTCTTTAACTTATCAATCTGAGCCTTAGTGAAACATGTAGGCTGTGCACCCGCAACCAAGTAATTAACTAAGTCAGCAAACCAAGGAGAGGTAGTCTTACCTTACAACTGTAAAAGCTGCTCATCGGGAAAGGAATCATGAATGGCCAGAGGCTCTGAAGCTCTCGTAATTCTGCTCAAATGATCAGCCACCAGGTTTTCTGCTCCACTCTTATCCCGAATGTCAATATCAAAATCCTGAAGTAGCAGCATCCACCTTATTAGTCGTGGTTTTGCTTCGGGTTTCTTTAGAAGAAACTTCAACGCCGCATGGTCAGAAAACACAACTACTTTAGAACCAAGCAGATAGGATCGAAATTTGTCTAAAGCAAATACAATGGCTAAGAGTTCTTTTTCTGTAGTTGTGTAGTTGGCTTGAGCAGCATCCAAAGTTCTGGAGGCATAGTAGATCACATGAGGATCCTTCCCCACTTTCTGTGCCAGGACAGCTCCCACTGCATAGTTGGAGGCATCGCACATAAGCTCAAACGGAAGTGTCCAGTTAGGTGGCTGGATGATGGGAGTGCTAGTCAATGCCTTCTTCAGATGATCAAAGGCTTCCTGGCATTTCTGGTCAAAGACGAACTCTACATCCTTTTGCAGCAATTTAGATAGTGGAAGGGCGATCTTGCTAAAATCCCGGATGAAGCGCCTGTAAAAACCTGCATGTCCCAAAAAAGAACGCACCTCCCGCACGGATGTGGAATAAGATAAAGAGGTGATGACATCTATTTTAGCTGGATCTACTTCAATGCCCTTACTGGAAACTACATGGCTTAAACCTATACCCTGTGTTACCATGAAATGACATTTTTCAAAATTTAAAACAAGGTTAGTTTCAATGCATTTGTGCAGAACCTTAACCAGACTATCCAAACAAGAATCAAAAGAAGAGCCATAAACAGTAAAATCATCCATGAATACCTCCGTGCACTCTTATAAAAAGTCCGAAAAGATGCTCACCATACATCGCTGGAAGGTGCCCGGGGCATTGCAGAGGCCAAAGGGCATCCGTCTGTAGGCGAAGGTGCCAAAGGGACAGGTAAATGTGGTCTTCTCTTGGTCTTCAGGTGCAATATGGATTTGGAAGTATCCAGTGTAACCGTCCAAGAAGCAATAATGTGACTTGCCAGCCAACCGCTCCAGCATCTGGTCAATGAATGGAAGGGGGTAATGGTCCTTCCGAGTAGCCTGATTGAGTCTTCTGTAATCAATGCAGACTCTCCAGCTATTCTGTATCCTGGTAGGAATTAGCTCATTCTTCTGATTGGCCACAATAGTCACTCCAGATTTCTTGGGTACAACCTGTACCGGGCTCACCCATTGACTGTCAGAGATGGGGTAGATAATGCCAGCCTGTAGTAGCTTGGTCACCTCTTTCTTCACCACGTCCAGAATTAGAGGATTCAGTCTCCTTTGGGGTTGCCTCACTGGTTTTGCTCCATCCTCAAGTAAAATTCTGTGCATGCATGTGGAAGGGCTAATGCCAGGAATATCCGCCAGAGTCCATCCGATGGCCCTTTTATTCTCTCTCAAAACTTGTAGCAATCTTGTTTCCTGTTCAGCATGGAGGTTTTTGGCTACAATCACTGGAAACTGCTCATTATCTGCCAAGTATGCATACTTCAGGTGTTCAGGTAACGGCTTCAGCTCCAATTTCGGTGGCTGCACCATAGAAGGAAATAATCTAATGGGTTGCTGCTACTCTGCTTCTGCCGTCTGAACCTTTGCATATATATCACCTGTTGTATAATCTGCTAACACAGGAACAGGTTCATCACATCTCAAAAATGCAGAAATTTCAGAACACACAGAACACGACTTATCACCATCACAACTAGCACATAAATGACTGCACATAGAGTCACCAAATTCAGCAATCTCAGGGAACTCCTCACACAAGTCAGCATATGAATGATTAACCAATTCATCAATTAAATCAATGTAAAAGACAGAATGTTCTTCCATCGGATGTTTCATAGCATCAAGAATATTAAACTTCACAATGGAATCTCCAAACTCCATGGATAGAACTCCTGCATGCACATCAATCTTTGTCCGTGCTGTTTTGAGGAAAGGTCTCCCCAGAATAAGGGGGGTCTTGTCGGATGATGACTCTCCCTCCATCTCCAAAATGTAGAAGTCGGCTGGGAATATCAGCTCGTTCACCCGGACCAGTACATCCTCCACCAAACCAGCTGGGTAAGCATAACTCCTATTAGCTAGCTGGATCACCACACCTGTATTCTGTAAAGGACCAAGTTCAAGGGAATTAAAAATAGACATAGGCATTACATTAATGGAAGCACCAAAGTCTAGCATGGCATTCTCAAATCCATAATTTCCTATTATGCAAGGAATTGTAAAAGTCCCTGGATCCTTGCACTTCTGTGGCATAGGCTGGATGAGGGCTGAAACATTCTGTCCCAAACTGATTCTCTCATTGCCCTTCAGCCTCCTTTTGTGTGTACACAATTCCTTTAAGAACTTGGCATCCTTCGGTATTTGCTTGATCGCATCCAGTAGTGGAATGTTTATTTCCACCTTCCTAAAAGTCTCAAGCAACTCTTTGTCTTTCTCAGCCTCTTCTAATTTTCTGGACTGTGTGGCTCTTTGTGGAAAAGGAAGAGCTATGGCGAGTTGAGGCGGCTTCTGTTTGGCGCCAGCGACTGCTTTCTCATCATCATTACCAGATTTCTGGGTTGGTGCATCAGAATCAGATGCGCTGAGTGCTGATGGCTTGTGCAATTGTTTGTTCACTGCTGGTTGGGACTCCACCTCCACTGTTTTTCCAGACCTCAGCATAATAGAACTCACATTCCCTTTTGGATTGGGAATTGTTTGGGAAGGAAGTTGGCCAGATCCTTGATTATGTAATTGACTCAGAGTAGAAGCTAATTGCCCAATTTGAGTTTCCAAGTTTTGAATTGAAGCTTCTGTCCTCTGTTGAAACTGTATGTTGTTGGTGGCCATCTGCTTCATTAGATCCTCCAAGGTAGGTTCAGATTTTATGGCTGTAGGTCCTTGTGGTTGTTGCTGGAAGGGTGGTCTGCTTGGTCCAGCTTGTTGTTGAAATTGCTGCTGTCTCATTGGCTGTTGGAAGGTCTGCTTGTACTGCTGCTGTGCTGCTGCATTGCCATATCTCAGGTTAGGATGATCTCTCCAGCCAGGATTGTATGTGTTGGAGAATGGATCATATCTTTGTTGCTGCTGCTGGAATTGTGGTTTACCAGGAAAAACACCTGCTGCAGCAACTGATTGGTCTTGGAATGCAGAACTGTCATCCTGAAGTGTAGGGCATGCTTCTGTGGGGTGTGAAGGACAAGAACAGATACTGCACACTTGAGCAGGTCCTTGCACAAATGGTTGGTGCCTATCTACTACCAATTGTCTCATCAAAGAAGTCAGCTCATCAAGTCTATGTTCTAGTCTTTGTTGATCAGCATTAGAAAGCTGGACTTCATTGACTCCTCTAGTTGGAGTGCTCATTTTGGTACCAAATTGCTGTGAGTTGGCAGCCATATTGGCAATCAAATCTCTAGCAGCAGCTGGGGTTTTGTCAACCAAGGCACCTCCACTCGCGGCATCCACCATGCTTCTGTCCATTGGCAACAAGCCTTCATAAAAGTACTGGATCAACAGTTGATCACTAATCTGGTGGTGTGGGCAGCTTGCACATAATTTCTTGAATCTCTCTCAGTATTCATACAAGGTCTCACCCATCACCTGTCTGATCCCACATATATCCTTTCTGATTGCAGCAGCTCTTGTGGCAGGGAAAAACTTCTCTAGAAACACTCTCTTCATGTCATTCCAGCCAGTGATAGCTCTTGGTTGCAAATAGTATAACCAGTCTTTGGCTACACCATCTAATGAAAAGGGAAAGGCTCTCAACTTGATGTGTTCCTCTGCAATTCCTTGTGGTTTCATGGTGGAACAGACCACATGAACTCCTTTAAGTGCTTATGAGGGTCCTCTCCTGCAAGGCCATGAAACTTAGGCAGCAAGTGAATTAAACCAGATTTAAGTTCAAAATCAGCATCTAAATCAGGATATTGAATGCACAATGGCTGATAGTTGACATCAGGTGCAGCTAGTTCCTTTAAGGTCCTATTTTGCATGTTATTAGCCATAGGTGTAGTGTTATTTATATGCTCAGCTTTAGTTTCAAATTCAATGTTAATCTCAACCTCAGATGTTGTTCTTTCACGAATTCTACGAGCCTTATTCAATGCATGCAAAGTCCTTTCAATTTCAGGATCAATGTCAAGTATATGACTATAAGAAGACCTAGTCATACATTAGATAGTACTATAGGACCACCACAAAGACACAAAGCAATGGTAAAAATCACACAAAAACTCAGCAGAAACTATATCTACAGATTTTTTTTTAAGGACTGCCACGAAGTGAAACTAGTCAAAAATACTACCAAACAGGAAATTAATTGATATGATTAATTAGCACTTTAGGATCCCCGGCAACGGCGCCAAATTTGGTTCGAGTGCCGAACTCAACCAAATAACAAAAATTCTAGTTCCACGATAACTTGTAGCACAAGGCGATGAACCGAGTCGTTTCTTGAGGATCAAAGTACCAATTAAACCAAATCAAAGTAAAACAAGGGGGAGGATCATGTATGCAGAATGTAAACACAAGAAATAAATGTAAGAAAAATATCAAATTGTAAAGCAACCAATCCAAGAAAATGTCAGAAATCAAGTTGGCTTTTCATCAAACACTTAACATGCATTTGGATTGAGTTAATTAGTTCAGCTATGATTGACTAAAATCTTTGCATCAAACACAAAGAATTCAATACTAGATAATCACATAGAATTTAACTAACAAACGATTCATAAACCTGCAATCGCTAGATCCATGCAACCTATGTTAGTTTAACCCCCAGGATTCAATTAACCTAGATTAGCAAATCTGCCAACCTAACCCTCTTCAATTCATGTGACTAAACCACAATTAATCAATTACAATTTAATCACAAATCTCAATTAAGAATAAGGATCCAATCAGATCACATCACACAACAGAAATCTCTAGTCATGCAATTCGAAATCCCAATCAATAGAAGAAGGAAACAATTAATTCAATTCACAATCAAAATTTGATACAGAATCATCAAAGCCAAAACAAAATTTCCTCCAGATCCTTGAATTGATCTGAAATGTTTAGCTCTCCATGGCTACAGTACTCAGGTTGCAAAAGAAAGAAAAGAAAAATCTATCTAGAAGAATAATCCCCCCCTCATTCCCTCTCGGCTCCCTATTTATACAAAACCAACCGACTTCAAGAAGTTTTTAAATCCCCCTTTTGCCCCTAGTTAACCCTCTGCCTCTTAGCTTTCCTTGGCCACTGAAATCACTTGATTTGGGCTTAAGATGAGAGAGTTATGCCCAAATCACTGTCAATGGATCTCTGGACTCGTCAGCTGACTGCACAGGGGTAAAACACCATCAAAACGTTGTAGTTCCAATTGGTGGTCTTCATAAGAGTTTGAGCCCCTTTTGTGTGAGTTCCAACAGCACCCGTTTCAGCTCCAAAAGACTCCTACAGCCCAAGTTATGGACCATTTAGTGAATGCTGCTCGGGTTCCAACGACAGCACCCTTGTTCTGACTTCCAAGCCCATTTCGGTCTACTAGATATCTGATTCAGCTCTGGGGCTCTTTATGAAAGTTGTAGAGCTCTCTCTTATCTTTCCTACAAGGCAAGATACATAATTTTTTAGATATCTACAACTCAAGATATGGCTGAAATACAGAAGCAGTGTAGAATCCTAATAATGCTGGAAAAAAAATAATTAGGCCCAATTTGAGCCCAATTTACAAAACATGGCCAAGCCCAATCAATTAAGTATATGGGGAGTGTAAAGGGATAAAAATGGAGGATTATTAATGTATGAAATCTGTGGTTATCACGGTCTCAACAGTAGCCATGGCCGTCTCTGAAGCACCGTCTGCAGAAGGGATAGGTGGGGCATCGCCCGCAGAAGAGAGAGATGGAGCACCGCCCAAAAGGGGGTCAGCAGAAGGCACTTCGACCCTGGGACTCTCAGGCAGTGGGGCAGGACTCGGTTCAGGTTCCGAGCCTAAATACTTCGGTAGGTTTTGGTAGACCGGGTGATCTTCAAAAACCCCTGCCTCTTTCAGTGCGGCCCGGCATCCCTCCTCGAACAGAATGGAGCTTATCTCCTCCACCTGTCTTTCATATTCCTCCTGGCCCGGTCCACTCCCTTCTGGAAGGCGGGAAGGATTTCGGCCCGCAGCGAAGACTTGAGATCGGCGCTCTCCTTCTGCAGCCTCTCCACTTCGGCACTTGAGGTGCCAGTTCGGCGCTCTCTTTCTGCAGTCGCTCCAGTTCAGCACGCTGAGCTGCCAGTTCGGCACGCTGCCTCGACGATTCGGCCGCCGACTCTGCCCTTTGTTTTGCCAGCTTGGCCTCCAGTTCGAGCGACCTCTTCGTCTTCACCCGAATCTCCCCCCCTCAGCTGGTGGGTCTTCGATGTGAGATCGGTGATGCTGGCCAGTGCCATGTCCAATTATGCATTCAGCTCGGGGTTGCTCTTCGTCGAGTCCGCCAACTCTTTCCTGAGCTTCTCCCTCTCGGTCTCCAGTTGAGAAACCCTGGAGACGTTTTTGCCGCTCCTTTCTAACACCAGCCGGAGCCTCTGAACATTCTGCAAAGGGAAACGAATTAGACAAGAGCAGCCGGAACAAAATCCACCAGAGATGCACCAGGAATACTTACTAGGAGAGCGGCCTGCATCGCCGAAACCAGCAGCTTCTCGTTGTCGGATTTTGTATGCTGCTCCATGTCGCGCGGAAGGGCGCAGGCTTTGGCGAGAGCCCCGATGAAAAAAGAATTCCCCAATACCCAGTCGTCTACATTCAGGGGCCTCCCGGGCTGAATCTCCAGTCTCGGCCTCCACGTCGCCGGCATGACAGCGCGGGACCCGGAGGCCGATTCGGATCCTTGCCATGAAGATCCGCTGATTTCGTGAACCATCTCGGCAGCAGCCCTGTTCGCTGGCACGCTCTTTTTAGGGGGAGCCTTGCCTCCAGGAACGCGCAGGCGTCTTGCCCTTCGGGACCTGCTCAGCCCCCGAGTCCTTCTCCCCCGCTCTAGGCTTCTTCCTGGGCGGGGATCCGTCCCTCGTACGCTCGGGGGAGCGTCATCGTTCTCCCTCATTCGGGGTGATGACAAGGGCGGAGGAAGGTGCTGCGGAGGAAGGCGCTGGCGGAGGATGAAGACCCGCGCCTGAATTTAGCAGCCAGATCCCTGGTTTTCGGCAAAGGCAAGTCTCTGTCCATCCCCTCTCCTTGGTCGGATGAGTAAGCCTCTACAACCTCTCTCAAGCTTGATGATCCCGAGCTGGTGGAGGCAGACGCCTCGGTACCTGATGCAACTCGGCTTGTAACCGGATCAGTCAGCAGAATACCCCCGGGCACGGCCAAAGTAACAGAAGGCAAACCAGTCTGCAGCTCGTCCCCCGACGCTGCCTCGATCCTCTTGTAGTGACCGCAGTACCTCGGCGTATAGCCTAGCAGCTTCCAAGCTACCCTGTTCTCGTACCCGGTGTACTTTTCAATCTTTTTATGGTCGGCGACGTTCTTCTTCCAACCGTCGTGCGCCGCTCGACGCTGCCTCTCTTGCAGTTCTGCACAATAAAAAGGGATATCAGTTCGGCAATTCGGAAGGTGGGCGAAATAAGCAAAATGGAGGGACGATGTTTACTTGGGATGACCCCGAGATGGCGCGGGACCATGTGCGTCCTATCCTCACCGGCGCCGAACTCCCAGTCCCCCGAGATACAGAAAAGGTCGTCCTTGGCGTTCTTACCCGAATCTTCCAAAGCCAAGACGAAGCCCTTTCGGAGCTGTTTCACCCGGAGATAGTAGCTGCCTCCCCCAGCCTTACAGATGTCATACACATCCTCGATGTCGTGGACACCAAGGTTGATCCCCAAAACCTCGTTTAATTTCGCCGTGCCCATGACGACCTTGTAGCCATTGGGCATCAACTGGCAGGGGGCAAGAGACCAAGCGCTAAGGCAGGCCCTGAGCAGGGGATGTAGGGGAAATCTAACCCCGCCCTCGATCACAGAAATCAAGGGGAACGGCATCCAGCCGCTGGACCAGCAGCGCAGGGCATGGTCGAAGGGAGTCGCCGGCCTGAGGCGGACCCCCTCTTGGATATTATACTCCCCCCTAAACCTAGCTATACCCTTAGATGTCTCTAACTGGAACCTAGGACTGGCCATTTCTACAGCCTAGGAGATGGGAGAGTCAAGAAAACCTAGAGGGGAAAAACCCTAAAAAGACAGAGGCTCGAGATGACTTACGGGAGCAGAAGGGCGAGTCAGGGATGAGAATTAGCCTGAGCACGCGATATCTTCGATGTCTCGCAGTCGACCTCACCTGAACCTCTAGAAAGATATTGAGAATAAAGACGAAGAATAGAACGAAAGCCAGAAGTGAAAATAAAGAAGGTAGAGCAGAGGAAGACGCCCCTATTTATAAGGGGAAGAAAGCCCTCCTTGGGAGCCATTTAGGAATTAGAAAAGACATCATCGCGATTCGCGCATGTCTCATCAAACTGACGGCACAGTCAGTAATGAAACGACACGTATAACTCCCGATTCGTTTCCCGGGGTAAGCATGACGCGACATTGATTACCTCGAAGAGTCGGAACGGCGCCTGTTAATGATCGAACATCTCTAGTCGGACTCTCTAGCTTCCGACCTCTAAAGGCTAGGGCCCCTAAGAAGTCATAAGCTAGGGGCAATTGTGTGGGGAGATTTTCAAGACACCAAGATTGTGCTGATCTCGACGATAAGACGCCAATTAGCGTACCCACGTGCCGTCCAGACGCACCTCGGCAGCAGGGTCAGAGCCTCGGCCAAAACCAGCTTGACTTCGGCTATCCATGCCGAGCTCGGCTACGAAGGCTGACCTCGGCTGTACGCTTGACCCCGGCTGAGGGAGCCGGGTCGGCAGCCGAAATAAAGAAAAAACCATGGTCTCGCCCCTATGTCCGCGACGTCATCGGACACGTGGCAGAGTACGGGCACGAGCCATTGGAACAGATGGGCCATCCCAGCCGTCCACAATCTTCGCCAGATCCCTGACAAGGCGGCATCCAGCTGCTGTAGCCAAATCAGGGCAAGGCCCGAGGATGGATCCGATGGGACCTCAACTGCCAAAAGCTTGAGACACGATCAGGCCCAACATGACACGCATTTAATGCAACGTGGGCTGATCGGACTGGCATTAAATGCTTCGTGGGCTATGATGGACCCGCATTTATTACTTTGTGGGCTAATGAGATCATTCCTATCAAATCAAGGGGCCCACTCCAAGATATCAGGTAGAATACTCTATAAATAGAATGACATTCCATAACAAAGCTATGCACAGACATTCCCACTTGAGTCGTTACTCTGTCTCACTTCTCCCTCTTCTTCCTATGCTCAAGTTCATACACTAACTTACGCATCGGAGAGCCTTGCGCCACTCAGGCCAGGGTCCTCTGACTGTTTGTTCCTCCCTTTTCAGGTTTAAAGGCGGTTAACCTTCATTGTATGTTTGGATAAGTCCTACCAGGCACCCCATAATCTTGTGAGTTATAATTTTTGCACTTACACTATCTATCTCATTTAGATGCGCAGAACTCCCATTGGATCTCCATTCTCTCTTCTCATCTCCCAGCCGATGCATCTCCCTCATCACCCTCGTCCATCCCAGAACGCCCAGCAGCCCTCCTTCATCTCAATCTCACGCCAACCCCCTGCTTCATCTCCATCCCTTCGCAGCAATCACCCTAGATCCAGCTCGCCTTCATCTTCCATCTTGCAACCAAGGCGCAGATCAATCCCGGGCTCCCATCGCAAATCTAGACTCCACTCCACCAGTGCTCCCCATGCCGTTGATTCCGTCTCTCCATCTCATCGCTGCACATTCACCATTGCTTCTCCATCTTCCTCGCAGCGCCAGCGCCTCCCTCCCATCACTCTCGCAGCCGGACTCCAGAACCAGGTAGGTCGTCTCCTCTACTGGCACCCATTGCATTTGCGTCATCACCCATCTCTTTCTTCTTTTTCTTTCTTTTCATCTCTTCCTCTCCTCCTCCTTCCCCTTCGTCCTCCACTACAGGATCCACCTGTGCACCTTCCCTGCACTGCCGCCCACCCTTCTTTCTTTTCTCTTTCTTTCTCTTGTACCTCCCTCTTTCTTCTTTCCTTTTTTTTCTTCTTTTTCTTTCTTCTCTTCCTCTTCCTCTCCCCACCTGCACAACACACTGCACCTCTTCTTTTTCTTTCTTTCCATTTCTTTCTTCTCTTTCTTTCCATTTCCCCCATCTTCATTACACTCCACTCGCACCGCCCTCTCTTTCTTTCCTTTCTTTCTTCCTTCTCCTCCTCTTCTTCCCCATCTTCTTCTCCCCCACAGCACCTTGCCAACCCACCACACCTGTACACTCTCCCTGCTGCACATCACTGGATGCTACCATTGCATATCACTGCACTTCTTCTCCTCCCTCTCGTTCTCGTCCTCTCTTTTCCTTTCTCCCTGCAGCCTACCTGCACACAAGCACGTGTCTGCCGAGCAGCACACACAACACCATCACCTTCTTTTTTCTTTCTTTTCTTCCCTGCTTCTCCATCTTTTTCTTTCTCCACCTGCGCACCCCCGCTGAACCCATCTCTTTTTTTTTCTTCTCTTCCTCCTTTCCCTCCTCTCTTTACACATTCACCGTGCCTCACACCCGACCTGCGCACCACCCTTAACCCCACACACTCCACACCTACTACACCCTGCACTTCTCTTCTTCCTCTTCTCTCTTTTTCTTTTTCTTATCACTTCCTCACGCCCTCTCTCCTCGCCTGCACTTGCACTGCACCCACTGAGCTACACTCGCCTTCTCATCATCCCAAGAATTTGCCTGAAGCCATGCAGGCCATGCAGTCACTATGCAGCCCATGCGGTCACTGGAACCCATTCAATCCAACACCCCTGCTGCCCAGTCTCGACCGAATTTCTTTTAAATCGAGCCCAATTACAACTGCAGCCAAGCTAAGCCCACAATTGCACTCATTACCCACCTATCCAAACCTAATCCAGCCCATGCATGCCCATTTTATTTTCTTGCATTAAATTTAATACTACATTTATTTATTGCTTCTTTTTATGGCATTTTATGCATCCTAATATGCCCATGCATTTAATATGCTCATTCATTTAAATTAGCAACTTTTCCTTCTCATAGCTTCTTTTAATTTGTTCTGAATCCATTAAAACATGCCCATGCATCTAATTGGCCCATGCATTATATAACTTAGTACTTTTTTTTCTTTTGTTTCTTTTGATTATCTTTAGATAAGATTAGAAATGCATAAATTATAAAAAAACTAAAAAGAATAAAAACATAAAAGAACCAAAAAATAGAATTCCAAGTATTAGATCAATTAAAATAATTAAATTAGGTTTAATAATTAAGTTCCTTTTCCTCCCCCTTTTCATTAGGATTAGGGAATCTAATTAAAAAAATTCTTTAAATCAGTTAGGTTAATTGATGAATAAAAATTAGCAATTTATTCCTTCTCCTCCTCCCCTTTCACTAGGATTAGGAAAATCAATTTAGGAAATTTGAGATCCTGAAAATAAAACCAAATATAATAATAAAAATAATAAAAATCCAAAAGACCAAAAACAAAATAAAAAATATTAAAAATCTAAAAATAATAAAGTTAGAAATTAAATAGTGGTTTAGGTTGACCAGGTCAGACCCCAGACCTAGATCTAGGTCTCCCCCTAGCCAGGTTAGACTACCTTTAGTTTCTCTCATTTTAATAAGTTAGGTCCCATCTCTCTCCGGGCCCCGCTAAGGAATTGGGAGAGCTAATGTGGGTGGTCTAGGACCTTAGGTTAGGGTTAATCCGATGATCAATAATAAAGTATTAATTATGTAAATACAAGTAAATCCCCTAGTTAGGCCTTTCTAGCCCAATATCAAAAATCCATAAAACCTATAAACCAATAAAATAAACCAAAAAGATTTTTCCTTTATTTCTTCCTCCACCTCAGGTGCCAGATATTTAATTAAACTTAATGATAAAAGGAAATGAAGAACTGACTTCTAAAATTGAATAAATGAGAATGACGAGATGAGATGAGTGATTTCACACACACTTTTTACTTCGGCCCATCGGCCACCCTTAAACAATCACGGCCCATCGGCCACCCTAAAAATAACACTGGCCCATCAGCCATCTCCAATCAATTACGGCCCATCAGCCTTTCATTTTTATCACTCGTGTATCGCACACGAAAAACACAAAAATCACAAGTCAAAGTCTCATTTGCATCATCATTTCGGTTTGAAAAGTCAACCTTTAAACCCTATTTTGCCAAGAGATCTAAAGGGGGTACCCGGGAACGGGGCCGATCCTCTTCTTAAATATTTGGCACCTCCCCCTTTTATTTTCTTTATTTTAGATATTTTACTTGGATATACTATGATTATGCTATGTGGGGATTAACCTTTATTTGGACTTTGACTCATGACCCTAAAATGACCCGTCATCAAAGAGACCCGAAGAGACCCAAATTAATGTGACAGGACAACCGTCGTGTGTTGTCGGTAGCACATTAGATGAGAGGATGAACCCACCCACTTATTTTCTCCCCACATTTCTTCGGCTTTCATCAAAGAACGGTGTTACGGCCGTTACCATAGCTGGCGATCGTGATCTATTGATTTTGAGGGTAGTCGGAATCCTCATTTTCAATGTAAGATTTAAATAGCATATATAGATGAATGGAGTTTTCCCCACGCAAAATGCACTTTCATTGGGGGGGGGGGGTCGAAATTCACATCCGACACCGACGTTCTTCACGGTTATTTCGGTCGTGTCGGGATTCAACCTAACTCAATCGTGGATGGTGAGGGGTGACGGGATACCTTCCTTTGTATCTATGCACGAAGACGATTTGTCTGGGTATCGCGAACGCTAATTCCTTTTGTTGACTGAGTAGGGATGTACGATGCATTGGGAATGACATTGTACTTAGGTTTGGATTGTTTATTGCTCCTGATTTCGAATTGTACCGCTTGGTACTTGTCTACATGCAATGGTCATATTCATTAGCTCCTTTTACTTTGCTTTGTTTGGGATCACATGGAGAACTTAGATGATGGACCTAAGATCCCTTTTGAAGTTTCGCTTGTTCCAATGCTTGACTGAGGTGTTGAGGCTAAGCGGCTATGATTGAAAGAGCTTGATGAGGACCACTTATGGTATTGATGCTTTGAAGTAAGCTTGCTCATTTTGGTCTTGATTTGATGATGGAAAGCAGTCTCTATTTTGTTAAGGAATCTTATTCAAGTAAGAAAGCCTAGCCCCTCACTATTGTATAACTAGGACTCGTGTCAGGCACCACTCAGTTGTATCGTTTGACATAACTGGGGCACCATTCTGATAGGACCGTTACATTTGGTCATCTGTAATTCGGAGATGTGATGGATGTACACCATCGGATACTTATGTTTGATGGGAGGTTTTGATGGTTGTTTGCTTATACCCCAGGTATTCACTTTTGCTTGCTTGGTCGGGCTTTTCTCCTGTTCATTTTCTCTACCACAACTCAGTTCAAGTTGGGAGGGCAGTGATACTATCCCATGGTGATTAGTTTATGTGGACCGCCAATTTTGTTAGATGGTTTTGTTAGATTAATTATGATTCCGATGTGTCAGACCCCGACCCAAATTAGGTATTTTTAATTATTTTTTTAATCACGATTAGTGTATAAGTGAGTTTAGAGGTTGATTAGCTTAATTTTAGGCTACATTAGAAATTTTGAATAGCTTTGGGAATTTTCGAGGGTCGTTGACTTAGGCTTGACGCGGGCTGGGGGCCCATGTGTTGTGTATGAACCTTAAGGGTTTAACCTTGATTTTTGTAAAATCCCAATTTTTATCTATTTTGACCCATTTCATTTAGTTTATCAACTTTTATGTTTTGACCATTTTGATTGAATGATCAAAAATTACTATTTTCGAGAAAAAGGCCAAAATTGACCTTTCACACAAAATCTGTACCCAAATTTCAAAATTTTCAGAAATTGACAAAAATATACTTTTTGGAAAGTAAATATTTCGTTGAGTAATTTTGTCTTCTTCATCGTTCTCATTAGGGACCCGCAAATACCATTTTCAGCTATATGAATGTTGGGACCCACTTACCCATCTTATAAAGAGGAATAGTTCTCTTCCCTCTTCATTCTATCTTTTTCTTGCAACATCTTGAGCCAAGGGCTTTCTTCCTCTCCCAGCACTTTCTCTCTCTTCTTGGGCACCCATTCCTTGAAGGCAAAGAGGAGGATTGATCTCCTAGGATTCTTCCTCACTCTCCAAGCTTTCCAAAGATACATTTTTCTAAGGATTTGAGCTAGGGCAAAGCTCTCTTTCAAGCTTCTCTTCTTTGTTTGAGCTCTCCAAGGTTAGCCTCGGCTTTTCTTTCGTGAAATCTTAGTTTTTTCAAACCATTTGGAGCAATTTTCTCATACATACAAAGAGGTTTCATGAGATTTGCAAAAAGATTGATTTTTCTAGGGTTTTCTTGGTATATTTTTGGGGTTTCTGTAGATTTGGAGCTAGAGGCCCTAGAGAGCAGTTTGAGGAGTAATTTCTCTCTCATCTTGTGGCTTGAGGCAAGTAAATTTTCAGATAATATGCATCTTTCTCTATTGTTATTTCCTCTCCTTGAATTATAGAGGGATTACTTTGATATGTTTCTAAAATGGTCTTATTATCTACTTTGAGTTGTTGCTTTCAACAATGTAAAGATTTTTAGACCAACTATGTTTATCTCAATGTTTGTTTAATGGAGGGTTTTGTTTAGATTTGATTTGTTTGAGAATTTGATGAATTAGTATGATGATTCAATGGTGTTTAATGAGACTAAAAAGGCTCAAATTTGTAAGGAAAATACTCATGGAAGAAAAGGAGGAAAAAGAGAAATCAAAGGAAGAAAAGGAAGTGCAGAAATCTGCACTTCGCGGGCTGGGACAAGGCCCAGTCCGCTCGAGCGAGAACAAGGGCCACTCGAGCGGACCAGGCTCTGCTTGTTCTGGGCGAACCAGAAGCTGGCCCGCTCGAGCGGACCAGGTTCTGGATGGGCCTCGCTCGAGCGGACCCTGGGTCGCTTGTGAGAGCCCAGCCCTTGTTTTGGGCCTATTTTTAGCCCCATTTCTGGGCTATGTTCCAGCCATTTGTCAGGCCTGTTTCAGGACCAAGTCAACCCATTTCCTCCCCTATGTTTGAAGCCCGTTGAGCCCCTAGTAATGCATAGAGATTCGAAATGAATGTATTAAGTAAAGATTAATTTGACTCATAATGTTTAGATGGAAAAAGGGTGGATTTGTGTGATGATAGCATTTATCTGGGAAGCCTTTCAAGTCTTAATGTATACCTTATTCTTTTAATTGTCGAAGATCTTTAGTGGCACCAAAAATTTTATTTATGTTTGACATCAGGGAACTAAGTGTGCAACAAGACCTCCCCTGATAAACCATTGGATCATCATATATTACTTCATTCCAAGTTAAAAGGTTTAATGGTTGTCTTTGATATTTGGTTTAAAATGAATTGACCATTTTGATACGTTTGGAAGCATCAATAAGACTACTCATTTGTTTTGTTTGGATTTGTCAGCACATTTGATATGTATTTGTTCAAAGTAGCTTTCTTATCGATTTTGGGAGTATATTGTTTTGGTCTGATTTATATTATTTCGAGATTCAGATTTGTATTTAAATGGCACCACTAAGCTTAGATTACATTGTCGGGTTGATCACCCGGCTTGGGATCTTTAAATATTCGGTCAGCTGCAGCTTGGATTCTGTTTGTACCGACCATGGCAACTGTTCTATTTTCGGTCCCATGTGTAGTGGCTACGGTTCTGTTTGATAACGACTTTGTTCGTTATGGTTACACGAGTAGTGGCTATGATCTCTGTCCGCTCCTGTTACTTCGATAATAGGAGAATATAGCTATATGTGGTTTGCCAATGTTTTATCTGTTTGATATTTTATTTTATGATCCTTGTTTGTTTCAGCTTATTATAGTCTTTGAATTTGTTAATGTTTAAGAAATCAATCTTTTAACTTACTGTTTCTATTATTCAGGATTTAAAAAATATTTCCAATTATTCAATGTTTTACTACTTCTATCATCTTATTATATGTTTTATTTGCTTGTCAGACCGTTGTGTCTGGTTCTTTTGTTTGGTGCTAGATGTTGAGCCCCTTGCCCTTGAGGCACAGTTCAAGGCGGACCCAGTAGCTCCTGTTGAACGTGAGTGGCAGCCTGATGATGTCGTTTAGACGTTGGGTTGATTTTAGAGATTCGATCACTTTTTGGGGTTGATTTGTTTTGGGAACTTGTTGGTAGCCATTGTTGGTTTATTTTTGGAAAATTGTAAATATTAACTAACTTTGGGGCCTATCTATAAAATGTTTCTCATTTTGATACTAGCCTTGAGCGTTCTCTCTCTATATACATATGGTTTGAAATTAAATGTTTGCTACAATGCTTCTACGTAACTTATTCTTGGTGAATGTGATTATCATATATTGTTGGATCGAATTTCGAGGATCCTTACCGCAGAAAAACGTGTGGGAAACAAGCGTGTGCGGGCGAAACTTTTTGGCTCGCCACTCCACGACCCCGGATTAAGGACTTGATTAACATGTTCTCGGTCCGGGGGCGCGACACGTTGCTATGCATTTGCTATTATCTTGTCTATTGTTTACTCCGCTTCGTACTGCATATCTATTGATGTTAATTATATATATTGCTTGCTGACCGTCTTGTCTGATGATGTTACTCTTGGTGCAAAGGTACTGAGCCCTTCTTTACCAAGGAAGAGATGACGGAAGAAGTTTAGGCGGATCAGCCTGGTGACTTAGACTATTGTACGAACGTCGTTGTTTAGCAGTATCGACCCCATACTTGAGAGCCTTCATGTTTATACCTGGGACTAGATTCATCTTTTGGTTATTTTGTCCTTTTGATTAGGCCAGAGTTTTTCTGTGGCCTTTGTTGTAAATAATACTATTGTTTAATTGTTTCAAACTTAGATATTAGATAATATATTTCAATATTTGCTCTTAACTATATATTGTGAGATACCTTTTGTATTTATTAAGCTTCCGCTATTGTTTTATGTATTTGAGGAAATGTTTGTACCTCACAGCGGTCTTCGATCCATTTGGGACATGATTGGGGCCACATGTTGTTTATTAACATTGGAAAATTTTTAATTGACCCTGATCTCACGCATAATCCCCGATTTTACGATTGGGGGCGTGACACTTGTCATTAGGTCATGTCTCCTCTTTATTCATGTTAATCCATTATATGCACATTGTTTACACTGGCACGCCCTTTGCCATATATCATGTTGTTCATGTTTATAGGTTATAATTGTTATTATGCATTTCACAGCACTTGTATATACCTGTTTGACTCATTGGAATCACTAGTATGATTTATGTCGGTTCAATTTCTCGTTAATAATTTTGTTTTTCGTTATTTTCTTTATGCATTGGTATATATTTATCATCGTGTTGCACTGCACATTTACATTTAATATTTCAGTTTAATGCTACTTGTTTTGCAATTTAGTTACACTGCTCTTGGCGTTTGTATGTAGCAGATGTTGGAAATAGGGTGGGCCTCTAGGATAGGTTTCAAAAAAATTTTGACCCACTTGATGCGGGGATCAATTATCCAGAAGGCTCTAAAATCCAATCCAGGAAGAAAACCCTCAATCTCAGCCATCATGATCAGTAAATACAATCTATCTAGAAGATAGAAATAGCAACTAACAAGCATCCATAATAATCTACAACGTGTAAGGAAGTGGATTATACCTTTGGAGCTCGGTTGTGCTCTAATGGAGAAGTTGCGTCTTTCTTTGATGATGAAACGCTTTCACTAATCAAATAGGGATCTCCAAGACCTCTTGATCTTCCACGCTATGATCCGTATCAGATTCTCCTTTTCTCAAGAAGATGGTGGGATCTCCAAGAGAAAACTACTAGGAACTCTAGGGAGGAACTAGAAAGAGAACTAGAAGAGGGAAGAGAGAAAGAACTCATGCAACTTTTGCACTAGAGAGGTCTGGGCGTGAATCCCTATGTATGGAGCATACATGGACGTCCAGCCCTCCTATCCTCTATTTATAGCTTTTGCAAGCCCCGCTTACTAATTTCCATTAGAAGGCTTACTTCCAGAAATTAGTAACTATCTCTTCTTAATTACAATAGAAGTCTTACTTCCATTAATTAATTAGTAACTTACCATATCATAATTAGAAGCCTCACTTCAAATATGATTAGTAACTTTCCAATTCCTTTCTAATTAAAATAGAAGTCTCACTTCTACTAAAATTAGTAAGTCTACTATTACCACTATTAGAAGTCTCACTTCAAATAAAAATAGTAACTTTCCTTTTAGAGTTCAACTAGAATTAGATACTTTCTAATAATAGGGCTAGCGTGGGGACCACTAGGGATTCCTTAGAAAGCTGGCTCCAACTGGGACACGCGACCCCACATCTCATGTGTAATCCGGGCCCACAGTTAATTGCAAATAACTCCACTATATAAATGCAATTGAACTCCAGTCTTAGGAATATTACATAGAAGACCCTAAACTTCCACATTACCACAAGTAGGCCCCTCTATCAATATCCATGGATCAATTGGACCTGTCTTCCAAACTTAGATCCATATCTTATTATCCTTGAGCCCCAATTAATTATAATGATCATAGGTACCTTTCCAATTAACTCTTAATCGGAATAGGTGCGCACTTACCAGTGATAAATCCATTAATTGTCACAAGGAGATATTAGAGATAGATTCCATCTTGACCATTGAATGTTCCCACAGCTCTACTACCACATACTCAAATCACCGAGGTGTTGACCTATAGTTGGCCTCACTCATTGGTGACTCAAAGCAAATGAATAGATAGAAACTTGAGTTCATTAATGTCTCAGGATTGAGAGCTTACTGCTAGGGAATTATGAGAGCAGACCTTAAATTAAAGACAGTGTTTATAAGGTGCTTATCATGGTCCTTCAATACATCCAATGTACCAGCACTATGATCCAGAATCTTACATTCTGATGATCGAGACAAATCACACTATCTTATAGTGATCAAAGTGCTGCAACCTTGTCAGTATGAGATGTCCATTCTCATCACTGGTTGTAAAGATATTTAAGTATAAGATTTGTCACACATGTCTCCCGTATGTGGATCTCATCCATACACATGTATTACATCTAATATACTTGTGGACTCCGGTTCATCTCATGAACCATCATGTCATTCGTATTGGTTATGTGCAAGTATATAATAAATCATCATTCATCTCATGAAAAGTAAGCATGAATATAAGAATAAATAAAGAAATTAATCAATTTATTATATCATCTGCTGGATTGAGTCCATAAAACTAACAATCTCCGACTTGGGCTTAATGCCAGTTAGGGTAGCATCTCATGCTCATCCCGTCTACCAGCTGCTCAAAAACTTTGGTAGTCAAAGGCTTTGTAAAGGGATCTCCCAAATTGTCTGCAGAGGCTATCTTGGTGATCGTACATCACATCTTTGCACAATCTGTCTGACCATGTATAACTTCCTCTGTACATGCTTTTGGCTCCTTGGTTCTTTGGACTTATTGACTGCCCTGCTGTTATCACAGTAAACTGTGAGCGGCTGTCCTACCAAAAATACCACTCCAAGTTCCATAAGGAATCTTTTGAGTCAATCTGCTACCATAGCTCCTTCTCAAGCGGCTACAGCATAAGCACATACCCAGAAGTTGATTTTCTGGAATCCTTATCTGACTAGAAGTCAGTATCTATGTAACCGACTGGAATCAACTCATCACTCTGTAACTCAACATGTGATCTCTAGTCCTTCTTAAGTATTCGAGAACGCATCTTACAGCAGTCCAATGGTTAGGACCTGGGCTAGACTGATATTTGCTGACTAGGCCTACTGCATGATAGATATCTGGTCTAGTACAAAGCATATCTTACTGTACCAGCAGCTTATCTATGTACACATCTTGGGATAAGCCTATCATCCTATTTTCCGGTCTCAATGGAAATTGATCCCTAGGATGTAGCTGGCTTTTCCAAAGTCCTTTATATCAAAAGTCTTAGCCAACCTAAACTTTTATTGTTGACGATATCCTTATATCACTCCATGGGAGAAGGATGTCGTCAACATATAATACCAGAAAAACTACCCTGCCTTCTTGACTTTTCATGTTCACACATGACTTATCCGAATTTTGACAAAAATCAAATGACTTGATTGCCTTGTCAATACGGATGTACATGTTTTGGGATTCCTGCTTGAATCCATAATGGACTTCTGCAACTTGCAAACTCTTTGCACTTGGTTATTAGCTATAAAACCGTCTGGCTGCATCATATAGATGTCTTCCACAAGATTGACGTCGTGAGACGCTATCTTGACATCCATTTGCCAAGTCTCGTCACCGAGATGTACCGTAATGTATAAGAGTATCCTGATGGAACTCTTCCATCTGGTCCTCTCTATCTTTTGTAGACCTACTTGCATCCAATAGGTTTGCTATTGGCAAGCAAGTCCACAAGTATCCAGACCTGATTAGAGTACAAAGACTCTACCTTAGCTTTCGTAGCATCTAGCCAACATCCCGAAACTATGTCATTAACTGTTTTATCATAGTTACAAGGATCTTATTCCGGTTATACCGGGATTGCCTTGTAAGACTCTCCCAAAACCGAGAACCTGTCAAGGGTCCTAACAATGCTCCCACTACGATAAGGCATTGGTGTAACTACTGGGTCAAGTATGGGCGGATTTTCTTAAAGTTCGGTTACGGATTTTCTTAAAGTTCGGTTATTCTTGGATTTGGAATTGATTTCTCTTGAATTTCTTCCAAGATAACCATTTCTAAAGATTTCCAGTTAATCTTATAATCTCCCTCCAAAAAACCGTATTGATGCTGCTAAGCACTTTCTACTTTCTGGGATTATAGAGCAACCAACCTTTAGTTCCTTTTTGAGATATAATATAAATATATATACTTCCGACTTCGATTCCAACTAATCCGTCTTATCCTTCAGCACGTGTGCCGGACAACCCTGAAAACATTGTAGACTAGGCTTTCGCCCTGTCCATAACTCCCGGGGAGTCTTAGGTATAGACTTAGATGGAATAAGGTTTAGTATATACATTGAAGTTTCCATGTCCCAAAATATAGGTAATCCTGACAAACTCAACACAGACCTGATCATAAAGTCTTGTTCCTTCTTTCTGCTACTCCGTTCTGTTGAGGCAAACCAGGAGCAGACTACTAGGATCGAATCCCATTTTCTGATAAGTATCCCATAAAATTAGCGGAGAGATATTTCCTCATCGATCTCATCGAAGAGTATTTACCTAAATGTTTTTCCGCTTCCGCTCGAAACTCTTGAACTTTTCAGAAATCTCGGACTTGCGGTGCATAAGGTATATGTATCCGTATCTTGAGTAATCATCGGTGAAAGTGATGAAATACTCACTACACCAAAAATGAAAAATTGGAACGGATTACCGTTCCTAATTCGTGTGTACCTAATCCGTTCATCCGTTCCCAAACCGTTCCTAATCCGTTAATCCGTTCCAAAAACAGGAAATTGGAACGGATGAACGGATTAGGAACACACGAATTAGGAACGGTAATCCGTTCCAATTTCCCGTTTTTGGTGTAGTGACTATATCAATATCTCGCTCTAATATTATGGGTCCATACATATCAGTATACACTAACTCCAATAAATCTTTGGCCCTACTGCCCTCAGATGAATAAGGGTCATTTGGTCATTTTACCTTCCAGACAGGACTCACAGATAGGCATTGGTTCTACCACCAATGAAGGCAAGATACCATCTTTCACTAGCCTGTCAATCCTGTTTAGGTTTATATGACCTAGCCTCTTGGGTGCCAAAGGTTTCTTGGATTAGATGAAGGTAACTACCTCTTTAATGATGGTCTATCATTAACATCAGTGTCATGTATCTCATACATTGTGGGAGTTAACAAATAAAATCCATTGATTACCTTGTCAGAATATATAAGAGTACCGTTCCTCTTTAAGACAATTTAATTACCAAAAGTAACAGAATAACTCTTATTCATCATACTAGAAATTAAAATTCCGTCTTAAAATGGTACATATAATGTATCTGATAAAATCAATTTAATATCTGAAAGCAACTAAGTTACTAGTCCTACTGACACTGCTTCTGCCTTAGCTTCCGATCTCAGGTTAATACTGATTTCCCCGTCATTAATCCTCCTGGTTACCTGTAACTCCTACAACATATTACTGATGTAATTAGTTGCACTGAAGTCTACAAACCAAGATTCTGAAGTACTAGTTGCAAAACTAACTTCAGAAACAAGTGACTCAATCATACCTGAGGTCTTTTCCTTTGACAGAAAAACAATTCCTCTTCAAATGTCCTTTCACACCACAGTGGGAACACTTTCCCTTTGCTCCCGTATCCTTGACCTTGGCCACACCATTAGTAGAACCATACTCCACCTTAGGACCTTTGATGACTGATTTCTTCTTGCTATCCCGGTCTTTGCCTTTCGGCTTAGACTTAGCAAATGACTTTTCTGTCATGAGGGCAGTTGGTCTTTTCTTCATGATTTCCTCAAACACTACCAACTGGCGAGACAGCTTAGCTATGGTCATTTCCAATTTATTATAATTGATCTTGAAATGTTTGAATGAGTCCGGTAGTGATTGAATGATCATATCGATCTGCGATTCTGTATCAATCGTAGCCCCCAGTACATCTAACTCATTCAATGCCAACATCATTTTTAACAAATGTTTTTGTACTGGGGTTTCCTCAGCCATCTTAGTCTCCATCGGCACTTTTATAGCAGCCTGCCTAGCAGGTCTGACCTGTTCTGCAAACATCTCCTTTAAGTTCGATATAATATCATATGCAGACTTATAGGATTGATGTTGATCTTGCAAAACAGTAGACATAGATGTCTGAATAAAACATCCGGCCATCTCATTGTCTTTGGTCCACTTGGTGTAAAAGTTTTTCACAACCTGTGGTGCATCATGCTCAGGCTCAGGAAGGGAGGGTATAGTAAGGACATATTTGCATCTTGAAGCTGTCAGGATAATATCCAAGTTCCTTTTCCAGTCTACATAGTTGGATCCCATCAACTTATTCTAGTTGAGGATGGTCACAAGTGGATTGAAAGTATTCGAATTCATGCTGTATAAATTAAAGCACATAACCATACATTCAATGAAAGAATATTAGGATTTAGTATTCTACCAAATTCATATGGGAATCCTCATAAGCACTGAATTTAGAATACATCGGAATCCCAATCCCCTAGGGCATGCCTCCTTGGGGAGTGCAAATGCCCCATAGATTGGTGCAGATCAAAGTCGTCAATAATTAAGATTAAGACTAACTATTCTTGATCCCCAATCATTCATTATCATCTAGGTATCTCATACCAAATAATGTATGACTCCCGATTAGCTTTGGTTTCTAAAATACATGAGGCAAATCCTTGGGGATACTACATCATTATTTTAGTTAAGTGTGACCCACCAACTAATATTGCATGACAACCGCGATGGGCAGCTCCTCCTTGGGGAGTGAACCCCCACCACATCTCCCCAATACTATCCATTGGAGATCCATATCTAGTAACCAGACAAATAAAAGCCCTCCATGTGGAACGGCCACTCTCTTGGTGGCGCAAGGCTAATACTTTCCTTACAATGGACCTATGGTGGAAAACCATGGGGATTTCTCAATTTAAATGCCCCGCTCCCACTTAATATTTTGAATTGAGGATTTCCTTTTAAAGTATTAGGGCCCACATATATATATGAATCATCAAATCTTCTCATAATTTGATCCAAGATTGATTCCAAGTCAAGTTATTTTAAGGAAAGTCCAGTTTCTTAAATTAGTGTTACCAATGTGTCCATCTCATGGGACATCAACACTAATTAGAACTCTTTCCAAAAAATTAAATTGATTTGACCAATATTAGTAACTTGCTATGTTTGGATCAGATTTGGAAACATTCTAAATCAAACATTCAACTATAAATAGAAAATGCTAAAATTAGAAACTAGTCATCTCCTCCACATGGCCCAAGCGGAATAGACTTCTTGGACTTCTAGACTTTCCAAAAATTTGGAATTCCTCAAACACTTTGGGAAACTCCAAAACACCTTTGGTAATCTTCAAACTCTTTGATTAAGAGTCCAGCTTCACTTTCCTTCTTCGTCTCGGACATCGCCAGAATTTACAAATTTAAAAAATTACATAAATTCCTATGTCTCTATGATGAGACTTATATGATAATCTATTAATGGAAATAATAGGCTCATAGGGAATTTCTCCATGCCTTGCCCTAAACTGGGAAACCAAGGAAACCATGATGCCCTCTACAACTTGCCAAAAATAAATATTCATCCATAAAGAAAATAAAAGACTTGTGGGCCATATGGAGAGAACATGATAACCTGCATGTTAGTATCTCATACTAGCAAAGTAATTCACAAAACCGGGTTACCAAACAACAATGGAATGATAAGATGCCAAAAATTTGCCATTGTAAGTGAAGAAATAGTAACTCACAAGAATAGGGGGTGCCTGATGGGACTTATCCAAAGAACTGATGAAGATCAGCTGCCTGGAACCTGAAAGGGGAGAAAAAAACAGAGAGGGGATCAAAGAACCCTGGCCTGGGCAGCGCAGGGCTCTCCAATGCCTAAGTCAGTGTGGGAACTAAGCATTAGGATGGAGATTTTGGGGAAGAAGATTTACCAGCAGTGTGGTGTAATTGTTGGCCCTCCCCTTTCTCTGGAGCTGTAGCTGTGCTTATATAGAAGAAGAGAGGAGAAGAGAGGGGACAAAAAGGTAGGAACTTGTCCCATCATAGCCCTCTTTGCCTTAATTGCAGTCCCATCGGCCTATGGCTTAGCTCCTTAGGAGCTGTAGGAGCCGCTTCTGTCAGAGATATGGGCGGCTGTGATATTTCCGTACACTTTATCACGTGACAGACTGTCCTTGGAGGTACAGCTGTCATATTCTCTTTGGTTAACCTTCTGGCACTGTCGCTGGATGCGTGGCCAAGGCTGAGAGATGGTGCCGAGCTGGAGTGACTGAGCTCAGGAGAGGCCTTGACCTATTTGGTGATGTGGAGTTGGTTTAGTTGAAGTAGGCCGAGACCGATTCCTGCCAAAATGGGGAGGCTGGCCGAACTGGAGCAATCTATCACTGCTGGGCTTGCACTGCTGAGGTGGAAGAGTTGTGCATAGGAGGCGTGGAGCTCTCATCCGAGACCAAGGTGGGAGCACGAGACCGAGCCTGCCGGGATGGACTTGCTGGTGCGGGGGCCTGAGATGGAGCATCTTGGCCGGGACTCCGATGAGTTCGAAAATGTCCCCACACAATAGCCCCCCAGCTTCTGAGCTCATTAGACTTCTCTTTGAGGTCAGAAGCTAAGTACACAAGGACACTTGCGTCTCGGAGCTGCTTTTGTTTGGGATGACTAGCCGGCGCGGGACTTAGAGCCAGTGTAGCCTTGATGGCACTGTTACCGAACTGGATGAGCCAGGCATTGTTGCCGAACCGAAGGACGATGCTTCTGCTGAGCTTGGGTTGAAACGGAGAAGCCAGGGTGTACCAACCCGGTGAGAATCTTTGCTAGATGGAGAAGCGAGGGTGTATGAACCCGAAGTTTTGAGAGCAACTGGGTGTATGAACCTGAAGTCAGTCCCAAGGTGTATGAACCCGAGATAATCTGAGGCCGAGACAGAGAAGCCTGGGTGTATCAACCTGATGACAGTCTCTGCTGAGGTCGAGATGGATGTGCCTAAGACCTGCATGAGGCCGAGCCAGCGTGAGACCATAGCCAGCACGTGGACGGACCAGCATTAGGTCGTGAAATGCGGTCGAGACCAGCATGAGGCCGAAACCAGCGTGAGGCGGAAACCAACACGTGGACGGACCAGCATGAGGTCGTGAAATGCGGTCGAGACCAGCATGAGCCTGAAACCAGCGTGAGGTGGAAACCAGCGCGTGGACGGACCAACATTAGGTCGTGAAATGCAGTCGAGACCAGCATGAGGCCGAAACCAGCATGAGGCGGAAACCAACACGTGGACGGACCAGCATGAGATCGTGAAATGCGGTTGAGACCAGCATGAGGCTGAAACCAGTGTGAGGCGGAAACCAGCACGTAGACGGACCAGCATGAGGTCGTCTAGAGGCCAAGAAGCCTGGGTGTATCAACCCGAGGACTTGGTGGACCTGTTGCCGAACGCGAGTCACACCTGAGTGTATAAAACGACCCCAGGGTGAGCTCGGTGGCTCTGATGCCGAACGCGAGACACGTCTGAGTGTATAAAACGACCCTAGGGTGAGCTCGGTGGCTCTGTTGCCGAACACGAGTCACGCCTGAGTGTATAAAAGGACCCCAGGGTGAGCTCGGTGGCTCTGTTACCAAACGCGAGTCACGCCTGAGTGTATAAAACGACCCCAGGGTGAGCTCGGTGGCTCTGATGCCGAACGCGAGTCACGCCTGAGTGTATAAAACGACCCCAGGGTGAGCTCGGTGGCTCTATTGCCGAACGTGAGTCACGCCTGAGTGTATAAAACGACCCCAGGGTGAGCTCGGTGGCTCTGTTGCCGAATGCGAGTCACGCCTGAGTGTATAAAACGACCAAAGGGTGAGCTCGGTGGCTCTGATGCCGAACGCGAGTCACGCCTGAGTGTATAAAACGACCCCAGGGTGAGCTCGGTGGCTCTGATGCCGAACGCGAGTCACGCCTGAGTGTATAAAACGACCCTAGGGTGAGCTTGGTGGCTCTGTTGCCGAACGCGAGTCACGCCTGAGTGTATAAAACGACCCCAGGGTGAGCTCGGTGGCTCTGCTGCCGAACGCGAGTCACGCCTGAGTGTATAAAACGACCCCAGGGTGAGCTCGGTGGCTCTGAATGACTGATGGCGGTAGAGGACCGTTCGATCAAGGCTGACAGCAGAGGAATGTACCGTCAAAATGACGGTAGAGGGTCGTACGATCGAAGCCGACAGTAGAGGGTCGTGCCGGTGTCATCGAAGCTGACGGCGCCATCGAAGCTGACAGTAGAGGACCGTGCCGCCAGAAATTACGGTAGAGGGTCATGCGATCGAAGCTAACGGGCGGTCGAAGCTAAGTGATGATAGGAGACATCTAGCTGCCTTCTGAGCTGGAGGAGACTTCTGCCGAGCTGGGGGCTGCCGCCGAGCTGGAGGCTGCTGCCGAGCTGGAAGCTGTCTGGTCATTTTCGTAGTGGTTGAAATGCTCCTGAGCTTGGGCTTCGTCTGCTTCTTGCCTGACGAACTGGTTCACCCTGGTGATAAGTGCATTCATTGAGGCCACAAAGTGCAGGACCAAGTCTCTCCGAAGCTCGTTGCCTGGCGGAAAAGCTTGTTGGAAAGACATGACTGCTATTGTATCTGCTGCTGAAGTTGGCGGATCAACTCATCCTGCACTTGTATGGTAAGGCTTTGGGCCCTGATCTTTACGAGAAGCGGGTTGTCGTCGTCAATCTGATGATGGGGTTTGTCTGGCTGGGATTCCTTTTGCTGGGAAACCCCAGTCGAAGGCCATCCCGACAGGAAGGTGCTATCCGTCCCGTTGAGGATGAACCTGGCTGGGATTCCTGCCTATGGATGCCCGCTGGACCAGACCTTGCCCCGGACCTTCCCTGGCGGGGGACCGGCGACAGCTGCGTTGCCTGTCGCGACCCCGGACCGAGAAACTAGGGGAAAAGAAGGATCCGAGTCCGGGAGGTCGGGACAGTTGGGTTGATGCCGCGCCACGTGCATCTCTTTGGCTAAAACGCACACGGAATTAAAAGAACATTTATCCGTGCACGTGTTTTCCCACAGGGTTCCGCGGTGAGGATTATCTGTACACATCATCTCACATGTAACCATATCCAATATATTTTTAAGATTGCGGAAGCGTGTAGTAAACCATATTAATACCATTCAAATCCATAAACAAGACTGATTTATGGTTAACATGATAAGATATCAGGATGAGCAATGATCAAGCATGTTTTCCCCAAAAGTAAAGTTAAGTGTAATTACAAAATATCAGTTAATTAAAACCCCAAAATATCGGTCAACAAAGACCGTACAACCCAAAGAAATCTAAAACAAAGATATCAAATTCCCAAAGTGTACGTTCTCAAGGCAAGGCCGAATGTCTACATGACATCATCGGCTTGCCACTCAATCACACGCTGCGGTGCACCGACCGCCTCCTCTGGCTCCTCCTCAAAGGCAATGAGCTCGGGACCTGAGTACCAAAATAAATGGATCAGACACGACGGTCTGGCAGGTGGGTGAAAAGACATAACGATAATAAAACAATGATACTATGCAAGAGTTAAGAAAACTTATGGATAAACAATGAACTTTATAAAAGACAATGTATCATTTCAAAAGAAGTACATATGCAATAAATCATGTAAGGTAACAAGGATTTGGAAACTGTCAAGATGGCAACCCCACAAGCTAGATCCTCCCTTCACCGAAGTGAAGAGAGCGCATACCCTAACAAGATCATTGTCCTCAGTCACACGAGGTGAGGAGGAACAACTATAAATATTATAATATACATATATATATATATACTCTGCGGGACCACGGTAGCGAACCGGGTAAAAACTCTGCACATTCCAGACTGCAGCTGGCTATCGGGAGGGGAAGGAACCCCAAGTCGGAGGATCAAACCGACGAGGTCGTCCAAGCTCAGTGGTGTCGACTCATAGGTCAAATACGATAAATCAAATCATATGCACAGTAAGAAACGGGGTGCCATAGGCACAAATACACATCCATCTCAAGTCGCCATATACAAGTTAGCAAAAGCTAAACACATCACTTTTTGTACTCTTGTAACAGTCTAGTCATATCAAGTTGGTTTGAAATCCCAAAATAAGAGTTTAGTTGGAAATTAAATACAAATAGTTTTTCATACATTTACAGGCCAACAATGTGGTTTCTAGGATTGAATCAAGGCGAATAGGGTCCCGTATGTCGGTTATGATGAAATTTTGGTACTCTTTAAGAGTTAGGGACATTCCGGGTCCTTATACACATTGATCAATCTAGAAAACCTCATGGAGTTTCCACGATGAGGTTCTTCCTTCCTTCGGACTTCATATAATGCCTTACCCATCCTTGAATAGCATTGGGCCTCCAAACAATACTTCCATACTACAGCCCTTCACAATATACCCCAATCTTTCATGGTTTGAACGCATCATTATAGGTTCAATGTCTTCAAATAAGAAGATAAGGGACAGAGCTGAATTGGACTTGAGTATGGACTTGGGGTGAATCTGGAAATAGTCCCATAATTCTCTCATTTTACAGTTCATTTTTATTCAGTCCGATCGATCGGACCTGAAGGGCGATCGATCGGTCCTGAAGACCCTCTCAGTTAATTACAGTCCGATCGATCGGACCTGATGGGCGATCGATCGGTCCTGCAAACCCTCTCAGTTAATTACAGTCCGATCGATCGGACCTGATGGGCGATCGATCGGTCCTGCAAACCCTCTCAGTTAATTACAGTCCGATCGATCGGACCTGATGGGCGATCGATCGGTCCTGTAGCGAATTTCAACCCATTTGATTGAATTCTTCCCTTGTCCAACTCCAATCCATTTCCTTTCTTTCCCCTTCTTCCATACATATTTTCACAAACAATTGGGCTATTCCTTGACCTCATTATCACATCAAATCATCGTTCAAATCAATAAGACTAAATCATCAAACATGATAATTCATTAAAACCATCAATGAAGACAAATCAAGATTTTGCATAAAACATGATAAAACACATGAGAATCATTTCATCCACTTGCCTTGGGTCCAATTGCAATTCAAATTGAGCTCTAATCACCTCTTAATTCCACAATCAAACACCTATACACAAAACCCCCAAATCCAAACCCTAAAATATCAAAATCCAATTAAAACAAAACGGAATCTTCCAATAATTGAAATGAAGCTACCCTAGGGCTAAACAAACAAGATTATAAAACTTTTAAGAAAATCACTTACAAGGAAGTTCTTCAAAAAGCAAGGTGTTGTCCAAAGTAAATCTTGGAGTGGGCGGTTTTCTTCAAAAATGGTGTCAAGATGAAGGCCTTGAGATGAGGAAGAAGATTATAGCAACTAATTCTCCATTAGCACTAGTTTAGTAGGGGATTGAAGATGAAGAAGCAAGAAAAGGTAAGGGAAAACCCTTAGGGCTGGGACTTCTCTCCTCCTCTAGGGTTTTTGCCAGAAATGGGAAAAAGAAGAAGAAGCTTTCTATATATAGTAAGTGGGAGTGGGGCCCACAACTTAAAGAACTTCTCGGGCTCAAAACAAGGTTTTCGGGGCTTCAAACGAATTCGGCGAAGAAGACAAAGTTGATCGGAAAAATTTCTAGTTTCCAAAAAGTATATATTTTGCACATTTTGGTGACATTGAAATCGGTGTCCAGATTTTGGGTAAAAAGACCATTTTGCCCTCAATTAGTGAAAAATCAGGTTTAAGGTCCTCAAATGAAAACGATGTCAACATGAAAGTTGTAGGGATTAACAAGATAAATCCAACGGGTTTAAAAACACGATTCTTGGAAATCATCGGTAAACCCCCAATCTCACATAATTCGTAACAAGAACCCCCAAAGGGTCCCACACATCAAAAGGCTCTCCAAATTCCCCAAAGCTATCATAAAAGTTATTCTAATCCCCAACTAATCCACAAACTACTAAACACACTTAACACTAAAACACAACTCAAACAACTCTAAACGAGGTCTCTCGGGTCGGGGTCTTACATCCTCCACCCCTTAGGACATTTGGTCCTCCAAATGGAAATTAAAACTCACCTCCGGTAGAAGATGTGGGTACTTCTTCTGAACCTGATCCCGTAATTCCCAAGTTGCTTCTTCCGGTCCATGATTCTCCCAAAGTACCTTGACCCACTGAATAGTCCGAGTTCTCAATTCCTGCTCTTTGGTGTCAATGATCTGCTTAGGCTTCTCAACATAGGTCGCATCTTCTCGAATTTCCAGCGGCTCATAACGGAGTATGTGTAGCCTGTCGGGAACATACTTCTTCAACATAGATACATGGAAAACATTGTGTACGCCGGAAAGTTCGGGTGGTAAGGCTAACCTGTAAGCCACATCACCAATCCTACTCACAATGTCATACGGTCCAATGTATCTCCTAGACAATTTGCCCTTCTGTCCAAACCTTAAAGTCCCACGAGTAGGTGACACTTTCAAGAAAACCTTATCTCCTTCTTTGAACTGTAAATCCCTTCTGTGAGAGTCTGCATAACTCTTCTGTCTACTCTGAGCCACTTTCAGACGTTCTTGGATCAACTTTACCTTGTCACTTGTCTCACTAACAATGGTCGGTCCATGGAAACTGCGAGTACCAACTTCTTCCCAACTAACAGGTGTTCTACACCTTCTGCCATACAAAGCCTCAAAAGGTGCCATACCGATACTTGAGTGAAAACTGTTGTTGTAAGCGAACTCACACAACGGTAAGGCTTCATCCCACTGAGTCTTGAAATCTAACACACAAGCTCGAAGCATATCCTCAAGTGTCTGAATTGTCCTTTCTGACTGACCATCGGTCTGTGGGTGATAGGCTGTGCTGAACTGCAACTTCGTACCCATAGACTCATGCAGTGTCTTCCAAAATCTTGAGACAAATCTACTGTCTCTATCTGATGTGATGGAAACTGGCTGTCCATGACGACTGACAATCTCTGTGACAAACAACTGAGCCAAAGGTAACATATGCATCTTCTTTCCAGTCTTCATTGGTAGGAAATGAGCTGACTTGGTGAGACGGTCCACTATGACCCAAATAGCATCATTCCCCTTACTAGTCTTCGGTAAACCCGATATGAAGTCCATGGTAATGTGCTCCCATTTCCATTCCGGAATCTCTAATGGTCGTAGTAACCCTGGAGGTTTCTGATGTTCAGCCTTAATCAATTGACATGTCATACAACGAGAGACGAAAGCTGCTATCTCTCTCTTCATGTTATTCCACCAAAATCTGCCCTTTAAATTCTGGTACATCTTCGTACTGCCCGGGTGTATGGAATACTTGGTATCATGGGCCTCGGACATGATATCATTCCTCAAGTCCTCCAAGTTAGGCACACACAGACGGTCTCGGTAATACAAAACTCCATCTACAAAACGAAAATCAGGACGATCTGCTAAGTGCTCAGAAATCTTAGCCAATTCTGGGTCTTGTAACTGACTCTCTTTGATCTTCTGAATGAATGAAGGCTCTGACACTGACATGTTTGCTAACATGACACCTTCTCTTAGTGGCTGAAAATCTACACCCAACTCTTCTAACTGCTGTACCACATAAGTCTCCCGAAGACTTGCCATGCTCACTGACTTTCTGCTCAAGGCATCTGCAACTACATTCGCTTTTCCCGGGTGATACTTGATTGGAAATCATAGTCTTTAATATATTCCATCCATCTCCTTTGCCTTCATGTTCAACTCCTTCTGAGAAAACAAGTACTGTAGACTACGGTGATCGGAGTGAACCTCAAACTTCTCTCCATAGAGGTAGTGTCTCCACATCTTCAAAGCTAAAACAACTGCGGCTAACTCGAGATCATGTGTTGCATAGTTCTTCTCATGATCTTTCAACTGCCGTGACCCATATGCAACTACCTTCCCATCTTGCATTAGCACGCATCCAAGCCCAACATTGGAAGCATCGGTAAAAATGGTAAAACCGCCGCTCCCAGATGGCAAAGTAAGGACTGGAGCCGTAGTCAATCTCTTCTTCAGCTCTTGGAAACTAGCTTCACACTCGTCTGTCCAAACATATGGTGCATTCTTCCTTGTCAACTTCGTCAACGGTGACGCAATCGACGAAAATCCTTGCACAAACCTCCGATAATATCCTGCCAATCCAAGAAAACTCCTGATTTCTGATGCATTCTTCGGTCTATCCCAATTCATGACTGCCTCAATCTTGGACGGGTCCACTGATAATCCTTCCTTAGAAATGATATGGCCCAAAAATGTGACTTGGTCCAACCAAAATTCACACTTACTAAGCTTTGCAAACAACTGATTCTCCCTCAATAGCTGGAGTGCTATCCTCAAGTGTTCTTCATGCTCTCCTTTGGTCTTGGAATACACCAAAATATCATCAATAAACACCACTGTAAACTGATCCAAATACTCCGCAAATATTTTGTTCATCAATGCCATGAAAACTGCCGGTGCATTAGTCAAACCAAATGGCATCACTAGAAACTCATAGTGTCCATATCTTGTCCGAAAGGCTGTTTTTGGCACATCTGAATCTCTAACCCTCAACTGATGGTAGCCTGACCTCAAATCAATCTTCGAAAAGTAAGCAGCTCCTTGCAACTGATCAAACAATTCATCTATCCTTGGCAATGGATATTTGTTTTTGATGGTCACTTGGTTCAATCTTCTATAGTCAATACACATTCTCATAGAACCATCCTTCTTCTTCACAAACAGAACTGGTGCTCCCCACGGTGACACACTAGGTCTCACAAAACCTTTGTTCAAGAGTTCTTGCAATTGCATCTTCAACTCTCCCAATTCTGCCGGAGCCATTCTGTAAGGTGCGATAGATATCGGAGCGGTCCCCGGTAACAACTCAATAGTGAAGTCTATCTCTCTAATGGGTGGCAATCCTGGTATCTCCTCCGGGAAAACATCCGGAAATTCACAAACAATTGGGATCTCCTCCACCCCTTGGGACCGTTTATCCTCCGTAATAAATGCCATATAACCCTCACAACCAGATTTTAGAAGTCTATCAGCCTTCAATGCTGAAATGAACCCTGCACCAGAATTACTCCTCTCTCCCTGAAACAACACCCCTGCTTGGGTCTCCTCTAACTTAAAAGTTAGGGTTTTATGGAAACAATCCATAGTAGCATGGTATCCTGCTAACCAATCCATCCCTAGGATGACATCAAAATCCTGCATCTCTAATAAAATGAGATCTGCCGGTAACACTACTTCTCCTATCATGACTGGACAACTAGGGTAAAAAGTTCTACAAACAACTTCCTTACCTAAAGGGGTAGTCACAGTCAGAATGAAACTCAACTCTCTAGCATGCATATCAATCAACATAGCAAATTTTGGAGATAGGAATGAGTGAGTAGAGCCAGGGTCAAACAAAACCTTAGCATCGAAACCACAGACAAGAAGTGTACCTTCCACTACATTGCCTTCAGCCTCCACATCAGCTCTATTGACAGCATAGAGTTGTGCCCTTTGTGGTGGCCTGTTCTGCCCTTGCTGTTGCCTGCCTTGTGGTGCATTCCTATTCTGATTCTGAGGACGCTGATTCTGATTTTGATTCTGCCCTTGCTGACGGGCCTGCTGTTGCTGTTGCTGCTGTGGCCTAAACTGTTGCTGAGGTGCCTATTGTTGTAGTGGCCTTGCTTGATTCTGAACTACCAATGCATTCTGAGGTGGTGCCTGACGCTGTACTCCTTGTTGCTGTCTATTTTGTCTATCTGGCCTTGGGCAATCCCTCATTTGGTGGTCCAATGAACCACATCTAAAACATGCTCCCGTGATAGTACGACATTGGGCATTCCCATGATGTTTCCCACAATGGATACAAGCATCCGGATTTTGCACATTTTGCTCTTGTCTTGGCCTCTTGTTCTGATTGTTTCTTTGTTGATTGTTCTGCTGCTGGCCTTGACCCTTTCCTTGGTTCTTGACAATCTTGTTGTGAAAGTTCTCAAATTTGTATGCTCTCTTGACAGCTTCTTCAAAGGTAACGGGTGGTACAACCCCGGTAGCATCCCTCTCAATAATCGGGTGAAGTCCCTCAAGAAACTTGGTTATCTTCTTCTCCACCGTGTCTATCAACTCTGGAGCATACCTTGACAATCTCTCGAATTTGGTAAGGTATTCGAGGACTGTCATGTTCCCTTGTACAAGTTGCTGAAATTCTGCCGCCTTTTGTCTCTTGACATGTGCAGGTACGTATTTCTCTCCAAACTGTCTCTTGAAGTTAACCCAAGCTTCTGCATCAGCCATTTCCCTATATTCTGTCCTGACGGTCTTCCACCAAATATCTGCTAAACCCACAAACATAGAGGCTGCCAGCTGCACACGTTCTAGACCGGTACATATGAATATCTCAAATATGTTTTCGGTGTGCTCAAGCCAATCATCTGCTGCCATTGGATCCTCAGTCCCCAAAAATTCTTTCGGTCCTCTCTTCCTGAACCGCTCATACAGCACATTAGGATCATTCCCTCTAATGTTTACCGGACCAGGTGGTGCAACTGGGATTGGTTCCGGTCTCCTCTCCAATATTCCCAACAACTGTGCCTGCATTTGAGCTATCTCCCTAGCATGATCCTCATCTTTCTTAAGCATCTGTTCTTGCAATCTGGTCTGCGTCTCAAATGCTTGTGCTTGGAGCCTAGCCTGATTCTCATTGGCCTGGCGTTGTTGGTCTATCATAGCCTGCATCATCTGTTGGAATTGATTCTGCATATTGTTGTCCTGAAGTTCCTCTGTACTAAGCCCTGCACTCTCGCTGTTACTGGCAATGTGATTACTGTTTGCTGTTCTTTTGCGAGGTGGCATAACGCTGCAAAACAAATTGTTAGCACATATAAACCAAGTACAGGGTGGTCACACATTGCTCACACGATTCTATCTAACGGGTCCTCGCCACGTACTTAAGATTTCTAGTTTCTTTTAATTGCCTGAAACATGTCTGGCTCTGATACCAGTCCTGTCGCGACCCCGGACCGAGAAACTAGGGGAAAAGAAGGATCCGAGTCCGGGAGGTCGGGACAGTTGGGTTGATGCCGCGCCACGTGCATCTCTTTGGCTAAAACGCACACGGAATTAAAAGAACATTTATCCGTGCACGTGTTTTCCCACAGGGTTCCGCGGTGAGGATTATCTGTACACATCATCTCACATGTAACCATATCCAATATATTTTTAAGATTGCGGAAGCGTGTAGTAAACCATGTTAATACCATTCAAATCCATAAACAAGACTGATTTATGGTTAACATGATAAGATATCAGGATGAGCAATGATCAAGCATGTTTTCCCCAAAAGTAAAGTTAAGTGTAATTACAAAATATCAGTTAATTAAAACCCCAAAATATCGGTCAACAAAGACCGTACAACCCAAAGAAATCTAAAACAAAGATATCAAATTCCCAAAGTGTACGTTCTCAAGGCAAGGCCGAATGTCTACATGACATCATCGGCTTGCCACTCAATCACACGCTGCGGTGCACCGACCGCCTCCTCTGGCTCCTCCTCAAAGGCAATGAGCTCGGGACCTGAGTACCAAAATAAATGGATCAGACACGACGGTCTGGCAGGTGGGTGAAAAGACATAACGATAATAAAACAATGATACTATGCAAGAGTTAAGAAAACTTATGGATAAACAATGAACTTTATAAAAGACAATGTATCATTTCAAAAGAAGTACATATGCAATAAATCATGTAAGGTAACAAGGATTTGGAAACTGTCAAGATGGCAACCCCACAAGCTAGATCCTCCCTTCACCGAAGTGAAGAGAGCGCATACCCTAACAAGATCATTGTCCTCAGTCACACGAGGTGAGGAGGAACAACTATAAATATTATAATATACATATATATATATATACTCTGCGGGACCACGGTAGCGAACCGGGTAAAAACTCTGCACATTCCAGACTGCAGCTGGCTATCGGGAGGGGAAGGAACCCCAAGTCGGAGGATCAAACCGACGAGGTCGTCCAAGCTCAGTGGTGCCGACTCATAGGTCAAATACGATAAATCAAATCATATGCACAGTAAGAAACGGGGTGCCATAGGCACAAATACACATCCATCTCAAGTCGCCATATACAAGTTAGCAAAAGCTAAACACATCACTTTTTGTACTCTTGTAACAGTCTAGTCATATCAAGTTGGTTTGAAATCCCAAAATAAGAGTTTAGTTGGAAATTAAATACAAATAGTTTTTCATACATTTACAGGCCAACAATGTGGTTTCTAGGATTGAATCAAGGCGAATAGGGTCCCGTATGTCGGTTATGATGAAATTTTGGTACTCTTTAAGAGTTAGGGACATTCCGGGTCCTTATACACATTGATCAATCTAGAAAACCTCATGGAGTTTCCACGATGAGGTTCTTCCTTCCTTCGGACTTCATATAATGCCTTACCCATCCTTGAATAGCATTGGGCCTCCAAACAATACTTCCATACTACAGCCCTTCACAATATACCCCAATCTTTCATGGTTTGAACGCATCATTATAGGTTCAATGTCTTCAAATAAGAAGATAAGGGACAGAGCTGAATTGGACTTGAGTATGGACTTGGGGTGAATATGGAAAATAGTCCCATAATTCTCTCATTTTACAGTTCATTTTTATTCAGTCCGATCGATCGGACCTGAAGGGCGATCGATCGGTCCTGAAGACCCTCTCAGTTAATTACAGTCCGATCGATCGGACCTGATGGGCGATCGATCGGTCCTGCAAACCCTCTCAGTTAATTACAGTCCGATCGATCGGACCTGATGGGCGATCGATCGGTCCTGCAAACCCTCTCAGTTAATTACAGTCCGATCGATCGGACCTGATGGGCGATCGATCGGTCCTGTAGCGAATTTCAACCCATTTGATTGAATTCTTCCCTTGTCCAACTCCAATCCATTTCCTTTCTTTCCCCTTCTTCCATACATATTTTCACAAACAATTGGGCTATTCCTTGACCTCATTATCACATCAAATCATCGTTCAAATCAATAAGACTAAATCATCAAACATGATAATTCATTAAAACCATCAATGAAGACAAATCAAGATTTTGCATAAAACATGATAAAACACATGAGAATCATTTCATCCACTTGCCTTGGGTCAAATTGCAATTCAAATTGAGCTCTAATCACCTCTTAATTCCACAATCAAACACCTATACACAAAACCCCCAAATCCAAACCCTAAAATATCAAAATCCAATTAAAACAAAACGGAATCTTCCAATAATTGAAATGAAGCTACCCTAGGGCTAAACAAACAAGATTATAAAACTTTTAAGAAAATCACTTACAAGGAAGTTCTTCAAAAAGCAAGGTGTTGTCCAAAGTAAATCTTGGAGTGGGCGGTTTTCTTCAAAAATGGTGTCAAGATGAAGGCCTTGAGATGAGGAAGAAGATTATAGCAACTAATTCTCCATTAGCACTAGTTTAGTGGGGGATTGAAGATGAAGAAGCAAGAAAAGGTAAGGGAAAACCCTTAGGGCTGGGACTTCTCTCCTCCTCTAGGGTTTTTGCCAGAAATGGGAAAAAGAAGAAGAAGCTTTCTATATATAGTAAGTGGGAGTGGGGCCCACAACTTAAAGAACTTCTCGGGCTCAAAACAAGGTTTTTGGGGCTTCAAACGAATTCGGCGAAGAAGACAAAGTTGATCGGAAAAATTTCTAGTTTCCAAAAAGTATATATTTTGCACATTTTGGTGACATTGAAATCGGTGTCCAGATTTTGGGTAAAAAGACCATTTTGCCCTCAATTAGTGAAAAATCAGGTTTAAGGTCCTCAAATGAAAACGATGTCAACATGAAAGTTGTAGGGATTAACAAGATAAATCCAACGGGTTTAAAAACACGATTCTTGGAAATCATCGGTAAACCCCCAATCTCACATAATTCGTAACAAGAACCCCCAAAGGGTCCCACACATCAAAAGGCTCTCCAAATTCCCCAAAGCTATCATAAAAGCTATTCTAATCCCCAACTAATCCACAAACTACTAAACACACTTAACACTAAAACACAACTCAAACAACTCTAAACGAGGTCTCTCGGGTCGGGGTCTTACATCGCCAGTGTTGATGGTTCTTTCCCTTTTTCAGTTCTTCGAGGCATGATGTTTGGGAAGATGACTTTTTGATCTTTTTCCCACAAACGGCGCCAATTGTAAGTGCAGAAATAGTAACTCACAAGAATAGGGGGTGCCTGATAGGACTTATCCAAAGAACTAATGAAGATCAGCTGCCTGGAACCTGAAAGGGGAGAAAGAAACAGAGAGGGGATCAAAGGACCCTAGCCTGGGCAGCGCAGGGCTCTCCGATGCCTAAGTCAGTGTGGGAACTAAGCATTAGGATGGAGATTTTGGGGAAGAAGATTATACCAGCAGTGTGGTGTAATTGTTGGCCCTCCCCTTGCTCTGAAGCTGTAGTTGTGCTTATATAGAAGAAGAGAGGAGAAGAGAGGGGACAAAGAGGTAGGAACTTGTCCCATCATAGGCCTCTTTGCCTTAATTGCAGTCCCATCGGCCTATGGCTTAGCTCCTTGGGAGCTGTAGGAGCCGCTTATGTCAGAGATATGGGCGGCTGTGATATTTTCGTACGCTTTATCACGTGACGGACTGTCCTTGGAGGTACAGCTGTCATATTCACTTTGGTTAACCTTCTGGCACTGTCGCTGGATGAGTGGTCGAGGCTGTGAGATGGTGCCGAGCTGAAGTGACTGAGCTCAGGAGAGGCCTTGACCTATTTGGTGATGTGGAGTTGGTTTAGTTGAAGTAGACCGAGTCCTGCCAAAATGGGGAGGTTGGCCGAACTGGAGCAGTCTGGCACTGCTGGGCGTGCACTGCTGAGGTGGAGGAGTTATGCACAGGAGGCGTGGAGCTCTCATTCGAGACCAGGGTGGGAGCACAAGACCGAGCCTGCCGGGATGGACTTGCTGGTGCGGGGGCCTGAGATGGAGCATCTTGGCCGGGACTCCGATGAGTTCGGAAATGTCCCCACACATCCATTACTATAATTCATGCGCTACGTAGAGGGGGTCCGGGGGTGTCCCCCGGCGGGGTTCGAGCTGCCCGGTCAGCTCGCGGGGGCCCAGGGGGCAGCGCCCATGAAACAAAAATAAAAACTGCGATCTGCTGTGTCATTGTCTTCGGTCGACCTACCAGAGGGTTCGGTCGACCGACCTCAGTGTCTTCGGTCGATCGACCAGAGGGTTCGGTCGACCGACCTGACGGAAATCTGCAGGTTGGGTTTTTTTATTTCGTGTCCAAACATCTCCAGAACTCTTCTGAAGACTCCCAATGACTTCCTACCATCATTCCATCATTGTTAAACCCTTTTGTGACTATCCAAACATGGATTCACTAATTATCCAAGAGAAACCGTCAAACTGATCCGTACATAGCCCTTGATCTATCCTCTTCACATCTCATGCAAAGATTAGATCAAGCTTACTGATCTAACATGATAAGAGATGAGGTAAGTGAAAGTCCTGGGGATCCTAACCCTAGAGGGGGGGTGAATAGGGTGATCTACACTTTATGACTAATTATGGCCAATTTTAATTTCTTTAAAATAAACTAGTCACATGTGATGATTAACATACAATATGCGGAAGCTTAAACAAAACAATCACCACTACACAAGGATTTATAGTGGTTCGGCCTCAATGCCTACATCCACTACCGGCTTGTGTATCCAACACCCCACCGGATTTCCACTATTATGCTTTTTAAAAGGCTAAGCAATAACCTCTACAACTATGCTTTTCTAGGCTAAGCAATAACCTTACAATGTGCTTTTATAGGCTAAGCAGAACCTTTACACAATGCTTTTCTTAGGCTAAGCAATAACCTTAACAATCAAAGGATTTCTCTCAAAGAAAGTGTCTTCACAAAACACTCTTATGAGATTACAATTTAAGCTCAATAACTTTGCCTCTAAGATAGGCGAATATGAAAGTGAATAACAACTCACACAAACACACTAAGAATTACAAAGATGAATGCTAATGAAGTGTGTGTGTGAAAACTTCAATCAAGTTTAAAATTAAGCTCAATCAATTTATGCTAAAAGCATTTAAAAGCTTAATGCACATAAAAAGATATGATTGAAGTAATATGCAAATCACATGTACCAAATACAAACTTGTTAATGATTTGAAAATCAAAAGCTCACAAGTTGTATGAAATTAATTATGTCTAAACATGTGATGCATACTCATTGTTGTTTTCAAAAACAAACTATTTTAACTAAATATTAAATGAATGAAAACAACAAAGATGATGCAAACAAGTTAATGAAACATGTTTATAAAACAAATCAAAGGTTTTGACAAAACATGATTAACAAAGTTTATAAAACAAACTTGGTTTGAATCAAGAAGTAGAATCCAATACAAATAGTTCAAAGATTAAATATGATAAGGATTCAAAACATCATTGTTATCATGCTAAAAATCATTTACCAAAGATTTAAAACAAAGCATATAACAAATGATAAAGAGAGGTAAAGCTTACTTAGTGATTTAACTTCATTAATCCAAGCTTGAGCTTTACTAATGACCCTCTTGGTCTCTCTTAGTTCATCCCCTTTTTCTTCTCTTCAAACACCTCAAGAAGGCTTAAGAGTTCCACTTTTATCAACCACTTTTCAATGGGAATGAACCCCTTTTTATACTCAAAAAGTTGAGTTCTGCGAGTGCCCGGTCGACCCCATAAAAGCCCCGGTCGACCTGGCCTCCAACGGTCATAAAACTGACCGTTTGAAAAAGAGCTGTTGGCTCTTTCCCGGTCGACCCGCAGTGAGCTCGGTCGACTGGGTCCATGGGCTCGGTCGACCGGCCACACTGAGGGTCGACCGGGTCCCCTGGACCAATTCCCCCAAAAATGCTTATTTTGCATATTTTAAAGTATTTTCAGGTGGGGACAATTGGGCCACTAAATCAAGCTTGGAAATATGATTTTAAATCATTCTAAGTATTTTAAAATCATGAAACATAAAAAGCCAAAAATCATTTGAAACTTTAAATCATTGGCTAGCTTGATTTGTAAAAATCCTTTTTCAAATAAAATGCATCCAAGATGAAAACCAAAACATGCATGAAACATATGATTTACAAGATTTAAAACAGTGCATGTGTAAAATCAGATTTCAAGATTTTCTAAATCAATGCATGTGTGTGAATTCAAATGATGAATAAAATGAATGATGCATCCATCAAATTGCAATAAACAAAAACCTAACAATCTCCCCCTTTGCAATTTGATGGCAAACCTTCAATATGTTGGCAAACCTTGCTCAACACTAAAACTTCACACACAGTCTTCAGCTCCTCCTTGGCTGGACAATTCTTGAAATCTCTTTGGATGCTTCTTCATTTAGCTTGGGCTCTAGCTTCATTCTTCATTCTTCTTGATGCTTGGAGCTTGATCATTCTTCAAGCTTTCATTTCATCTTCCTTTCTTTGGCCAAGCAACTTCTTTAGCTCCCAAGCTTTCTTCTCTTCATTTCTCCCCTTTGACCATGCACTCTCCTTTTGGCAAGATGTGCATTCTCTCCACCTTTAGCATTTTCTCCCCCTTAATTCTTTCTCCCCTTTTGCCATTAAGCTTGAGAACTTTCTCCCCCTTTGCCATTAAATTGCAAAGATATCAATTGAACAGGGGAACCTACACACATGAAACAAGGAAATACCTTTTAGTAGCACCTGTTAACAAAGGAAATAAAAATGTAATATATAACAGGTTATCATGCATGGTTGATAAGCTTATTAGGGTATCAGAGCTAATATAAGGTGGATTTGATCAAAACTAATACTTCCTATGAAGTTTTACTCCCCCTCAATCCATACTTCTCCTTTTGTCAAACATTTGACAAGAATATAACTATTTGGTGCAGGAAGATGGTTTAACCAATTGAGGGTTAACTTCAAGTGAAGGATTAGATTCCAAATGACTAATAAGCTCAATATGATCAAATTACCAATATAGAGCAAGGTCAAGGGATATACTAAACATAGCATCAATCAATATAACTATGAAAATCATATGCTATGAATATTTTTGAAATCATTTCATCCAATCATCAAATATGACTATCATGTGCAAGATGAGTGAAATGAAGTTCAAACATGAAGCCTACCTCAAGCATTAACCAACCAAGATTATGAATACATAAGTATGGTGGTCATGAGATATACCAATAAGTGCAATGAGAGGAGGCAACATGTAGATTATGATGCTAATAAAATGTGACAATTACAAAATCAAGCATCACAAATGGATATTCATCACTTTAAATGATATAACTAATGAGCATAGTGATGAGCATCATAAATTGCATTAAAATGATATAACTTTGTAAAGCATGCAATTTTCAAAGTGTCAAGATCATATGAATTCAACATCTAAGACATCCATCAAACAATAGATATAACTAAGAAATACAAGGAATGGATTTCAAAGAGGTTCATATGATCAAGCACACTACTATGAAGTTGAAACATGTATAAAGAATGATATCAATAAGAAAAATACACATGAATCAACATCATAACCATCCAAAAAAAAAATGACTAGAAAGTATAAGGGATGGATTTTAGAGTTCTAGTATGGTTTCTACAAATGTAACTAATAATGCAACCATACAAGAAACTATATTAGACATTTGCATATAACAAGAATGTAACTAAATGAGCAAACATGCGAATTGCCTATCACAACATTCATTTCCATTTCTAAGATGATAACACCAAATGCATAAGGAAATGAAAACATGGAACATGCTTTGATAAATGAAACTAATGAAGTTTTAAAGCAATTCCACATATGCAATCTTCAAATCATAAACAAAATCCAACAATGAACAAAATGAGTACGAAAAGAAGATAACATATTATCAATCATCAATTTGTATTCTAAAAATATAACTACAAGGGCTCATACAAATTGAAAACATATTTTCCATACCAAAAGATATAACTAGTAAGTTCATGGAAAATACAAATTTATTTAAATCATTCGTTTTTCAAAACAAATTTTACTAAGACATTCAAACAAATGATTTTGCAACATCAATCGATTATGAAAGGTCTAGCTATAAAATCTTTTGAAATCATAATCAATTGAACATGTAGAAATGCAATATAAGATATGAGAGTAAAAAGCATATCTAACATGTGAAAAATATAATCAAATGATTTTGAAAACCATGATGTATAACTAGAGAAGTACATGAAAACAAAATCAATTGATCATAAGGGAACAATGCATTTTAAGAAATGTAACTTATGAAAGAACAAAAATGCATATGCAACATGACCAACAAAAGGATTTACCTATAAAGGATAGGTTGGTCAAAGAGGTCCAAGGCCTTAAGGTTTGTCTAAGTATATAACTTTGGGAATCCACCTAAGGTCTTGAGAGGGTTGGTCTTTGAGGTCTATCTTAAAAGTCTTACCAACTATTGGAGATTTGACTTGATAAATTTTCAATTTAGACTTATCACCATGATGTTTAGATTTAACTAAATTTGTCTTAGAATGGTGATTAGTCTTTTGAGGTTGGTGACTTTTCTTATTAGGGGATGAATTCTCTTTTCTTTTCTTCTTATTTCCTCCCTTAATTTGACTTTTGAATTTTAGATTTAACTTTGCAACTTTATTCAAAAGTTCTTTCATTTGAGTTATGGGAGGTAGGTTGAGAAGCTTTTTATTGATAGATTCTTTTAGAGTTGGTTTAACTTGTTTAAACTTTTTAGAATCTATCTTAGGAGACTCCTTTTTAATTGGTTTAACTTGTTTAGTCTTCTTGGAGTCTTCCTTGATTTTTAGTGTCTTATCCATCATAGAGTTTGATTTAACTTTCTTTGGTTCAAAGATGGGTTTAGACACATAGCTTCTTCTTGATTTGCACTCAAACCTAAAATGTCCTTCAATGCCACAATAATTGCATTTAGTCATGGGCAAAGAAGTGTGAGTGCTAGAGAAGGAGGACTCACCTTTCACAAATGTGTTGGTGAATTTAGGGTCATGTGAAATATTCCTATCAAATCCAAGACCCGTCCTATCTCTTTTAGATTTACCCAATTTCAATAACTTTTCAAATCTTTCTTCACTTTGGGTAAATTTGCACTCATACTTTTGTTTGTAGGTTTCAAGTTGAGTGACTTGTTCTTTAAGGGTTGAATTTTCATTTTTAACTTTTGTAAGTTCATTTTCAATTCCCTTAAATTTGTTTAGCTCTTCATGGGCAAGTTTTAATTCAAATTTAACTTCATTGATAACATTAGATCCAAGTTCTAGAGTTTTTATCTTAATTTGTGCATTAGATAAATTTTCCATAGAAATGGTTAACTTGGATTCTAGGTTGTTAATGTTTTCATCTTGCCTTTTTAATTGATCTCTTAGTTTTGAATTTTCCTTATTAAGATTATCATAATCTATCTTTGATTCTCTTAGATCATCTTTAATATTAGATAGATTATGCAAAGAGATCATGAACTTAGATTCTGCACAATTTATTAATTCTTCTTTTTCTCTAAGTTCATCTTTTGAAGAGACTAATTCTTGGTTTAGTCTTTTAGATTCTTCTTTTAATCTTCTATTCTTCTTAGAAAGCTCTAAGGATAATGTGCACAAATCCTCATAAGCTTTTTCAATGTCATTATCATTTTCATCATTTTCTTCCTCTTTTAATTCAAATTGAGATTCTTTAAATTCATTGTTTGAATCTCCAATAGTGGGAAGAAGGAGGGGTCTAGAAGAATCTAACAAAGAATCTACAAAGTCTAAACTAGTGGAATCCATTCTTATGATTTTCATGGAGGCACAACACTAGGGTTTTAACTCTAGGTTTTTACACCTAATCAAGAGTTCCAAACACTTGATCCTAATATAGAGCACGAGGCTCTGATACCAATTGAAAGTCCTGGGGATCCTAACCCTAGAGGGGGGGGTGAATAGGGTGATCTACACTTTATGACTAATTATGGCCAATTTTAATTTCTTTAAAATAAACTAGTCACATGTGATGATTAACATACAATATGCGGAAGCTTAAACAAAACAATCACCACAAAACAATCACCACTACACAAGGATTTATAGTGGTTCGGCCTCAATGCCTACATCCACTACCGGCTTGTGTATCCAACACCCCACCGGATTTCCACTATTATGCTTTTTAAAAGGCTAAGCAATAACCTCTACAACTATGCTTTTCTAGGCTAAGCAATAACCTTACAATGTGCTTTTATAGGCTAAGCAATAACCTTTACACAATGCTTTTCTTAGGCTAAGCAATAACCTTAACAATCAAAGGATTTCTCTCAAAGAAAGTGTCTTCACAAAACACTCTTATGAGATTACAATTTAAGCTCAATAACTTTGCCTCTAAGATAGGCGGATATGAAAGTGAATAACAACTCACACAAACACACTAAGAATTACAAAGATGAATGCTAATGAAGTGTGTGTGTGAAAACTTCAATCAAGTTTAAAATTAAGCTCAATCAATTTATGCTAAAAGCATTTAAAAGCTTAATGCACATAAAAAGATATGATTGAAGTAGTATGCAAATCACATGTACCAAATACAAACTTGTTAATGATTTGAAAATCAAAAGCTCACAAGTTGTATGAAATTAATTATGTCTAAACATGTGATGCATACTCATTGTTGTTTTCAAAAACAAACTATTTTAACTAAATCTTAAATGAATGAAAACAACAAAGATGATTCAAACAAGTTAATGAAACATGTTTATAAAACAAATCAAAGGTTTTGACAAAATATGATTAACAAAGTTTATAAAACAAACTTGGTTTGAATCAAGAAGTAGAATCCAATACAAATAGCTCAAAGATTAAATATGATAAGGATTCAAAACATCATTATTATCATGCTAAAAATCATTTACCAAAGATTTAAAACAAAGCATATAACAAATGATAAAGAGAGGTAAAGCTTACTTAGTGATTTAACTTCATTAATCCAAGCTTGAGCTTTACTAATGACCCTCTTGGTCTCTCTTAGTTCATCCCCTTTTTCTTCTCTTCAAACACCTCAAGAAGGCTTAAGAGTTCCACTTTTATCAACCACTTTTCAATGGGAATGAACCCCTTTTTATACTCAAAAAGTTGAGTTCTGCGAGTGCCCCGGTCGACCCCATAAAAGCCCCGGTCGACCTGGCCTCCAACGGTCATAAAACTGACCGTTTGAAAAAGAGCTGTTGGCTCTTTCCCGGTCGACCCGCAGTGAGCTCGGTCGACTGGGTCCATCGGCTCGGTCGACCGGCCACACTGAGGGTCGACCGGGTCCCCTGGACCAATTCCCCCAAAAATGCTTATTTTGCATATTTTAAAGTATTTTCAGGTGGGGACAATTGGGCCACTAAATCAAGCTTGGAAATATGATTTTAAATCATTCTAAGTATTTTAAAATCATGAAACATAAAAAGCCAAAAATCATTTGAAACTTTAAATCATTGGCTAGCTTGATTTGTAAAAATCCTTTTTCAAATAAAATGCATCCAAGATGAAAACCAAAACATGCATGAAACATATGATTTACAAGATTTAAAACAATGCATGTGTAAAATCAGATTTCAAGATTTTCTAAATCAATGCATGTGTGTGAATTCAAATGATGAATAAAATGAATGATGCATCCATCAAATTGCAATAAACAAAAACCTAACAGTAAGGCTCTGATACCAATTGTTGGAAATAGGGTGGGCCTCTAGGATAGGTTTCAAAAAACTTTTGACCCACTTGTTGCAGGGATCAATTATCTAGAATGCTCTAAAACCCAATTCAGGAAGCAAACCCTCAATCTCAGCCATCATGATCAGTAAATTCAATCTATCTAGAAGATAGAAATAGCAACTAACAAGCATCCATAATAATCTACAACGTGTAAGGAAGTGGATTATACCTTTGGAGCTCGGTTGTGCTCTAATGGAGAAGTTGCGTCTTTCTTTGATGATGAAACGCTTTCACTAATCAAATAGGGATCTCCAAGACCTCTTGATCTTCCACGCTATGATCCGTATCAGATTCTCCTTTTCTCAAGAAGATGGTGGGATCTCCAAGAGAAAACTACTAGGAACTCTAGGGAGGAACTAGAAAGAGAACTAGAAGAGGGAAGAGAGAAAGAACTCATGCAACTTTTGCACTAGAGAGGTCTGGGCGTGAATCCCTATGTATGGAGCATACATGGACGTCCAGCCCTCCTATCCTCTATTTATAGCTTTTGCAAGCCCCGCTTACTAATTTCCATTAGAAGGCTTACTTCCAGAAATTAGTAACTATCTCTTCTTAATTAAAATAGAAGTCTTACTTCCATTAATTAATTAGTAACTTACCATATCATAATTAGAAGCCTCACTTCAAATATGATTAGTAACTTTCCAATTCCTTTCTAATTAAAATAGAAGTCTCACTTCTACTAAAATTAGTAAGTCTACTATTACCACTATTAGAAGTCTCACTTCAAATAAAAATAGTAACTTTCCTTTTAGAGTTCAACTAGAATTAGATACTTTCTAATAATAGGGCTAGCGTGGGGACCACTAGGGATTCCTTAGAAAGCTGGCTCCAACTGGGACACGCGACCCCACATCTCATGTGTAATCCGGGCCCACAGTTAATTGCAAATAACTCCACTATATAAATGCAATTGAACTCCAGTCTTAGGAATATTACATAGAAGACCCTAAACTTCCACATTACCACAAGTAGGCCCCTCTATCAATATCCATGGATCAATTGGACCTGTCTTCCAAACTTAGATCCATATCTTATTATCCTTGAGCCCCAATTAATTATAATGATCATAGGTACCTTTCCAATTAACTCTTAATCGGAATAGGTGCGCACTTACCAGTGATAAATCCATTAATTGTCACAAGGAGATATTAGAGATAGATTCCATCTTGACCATTGAATGTTCCCACAGCTCTACTACCACATACTCAAATCACCGAGGTGTTGACCTATAGTTGGCCTCACTCATTGGTGACTCAAAGCAAATGAATAGATAGAAACTTGAGTTCATTAATGTCTCAGGATTGAGAGCTTACTGCTAGGGAATTATGAGAGCAGACCTTAAATTAAAGACAGTGTTTATAAGGTGCTTATCATGGTCCTTCAATACATCCAATGTACCAGCACTATGATCCAGAATCTTACATTCTGATGATCGAGACAAATCACACTATCTTATAGTGATCAAAGTGCTGCAACCTTGTCAGTATGAGATGTCCATTCTCATCACTGGTTGTAAAGATATTTAAGTATAAGATTTGTCACACATGTCTCCCGTATGTGGATCTCATCCATACACATGTATTACATCTAATATACTTGTGGACTCCGGTTCATCTCATGAACCATCATGTCATTCGTATTGGTTATGTGCAAGTATATAATAAATCACCATTCATCTCATGAAAAGTAAGCATGAATATATGAATAAATAAAGAAATTAATCAATTTATTATATCATCTACTGGATTGAGTCCATAAAACTAACAGCAGATATATCTTCTGTTAGTATCAAGGGTAGGATAGTTATCTTAGAAACGCGGGTTAATTAGAGCCTTGCACTCAAGGCCCTAAATACAACTTGGACGGAGTTATTTTGGCTCATTTGTCAAAATATGTAATTTTGAGATGTATCTAAATCCCACAATACAATAGGCCCCAACGTGACAGGACAGGAGAGGATGTCATTTCTTTTTCGGTTGAAAGTAGACAGTGATCAAGAACGGTCGTTTGGTGTTGGTCAAAAAAAAAAAAAAAAAAAAAAATGATCAAGATTAGCGGCAGCAGCAACTGCTGGAGAAAGAGGACACAGACCAGAAAATACATTGTTCGGTGGAAGCTAGTTTCCTACCCAACATGGCACGTGCTCTGGTCAAACAACGAATAAAGCTAACTGCCAAATGCTTGGGAAGCCCTTTTACAACCAATCCACGTTGCCATAATGTAAGTTGCATTTGTAAGATAAAAAGTAAGTGATTATGCGTATTGATAAAAGAATCTAGGTGGTTATATGTAGTTTTTCCATAAAACTAAATTTCAAGTACAAAGGTGGGGCTTTCATCATTTTTCAGCCTTCACTCATTAATTTAGGATTGGTTAAGTAACTCTTTCAAACTTACTTGTTAGATTTTATGTTTTTATTTTTGTAACACGAAGTGAGATTCATCTCTCTCGTTGCTGAAACGAATGAGTATAGATTTTTACTGCAAATGAAGATTTCTTTTTGTTGGTCGATGATTTGTTTATATTTGTCTAAATGAGATATTATTTTCCCCTTTCCTGAATTGGAGCTCAGCTGATTGTAGCAATTAAAAAAAAGAATGTTAAGGTTTCGGTCTCCTTAATCCTGCATGGCATTTGTACGGGGTTTTGGGACCCGCCTTTGATTCAGTATTGCCCTTGTTCAGGACTCTTACAGATTAAAAATTTTCCTTATTTCTATATTTAGCCAAATATATTGTGCAATGAGAGCCTTTTAAAAAAAGAATTGAAAGATTAGAAATTAGGAATTAAAAATCAAAGGTATTTATACGTAATCCTAATATAAATGAGTGTAAGTGCACAAAATTTACAGACCCCGTGGTAGTGTTCGTGTGACTCACTGAGGAGGATGAAGGCTGAAGCTCATCGTCTCCTCGCTGATGATGGAAGAACCGATGCCTGAGAACCTGGAAGAGGAAGAAGAAACAGGTCAGAGGACCCTGGCTGTGGGCAGCGCAGGGCTCTCCGATGCCTAAGTCAGTTTAAGAACTTAACAATATGAGGAGACTTTGGGGAAGAAGGTGATACCAGTGTGTGGTTCTCTCGGACCGGAGAGAGCCCTTACTGTTCTGGTTTGGCTCTTTTTATAGAGGAGGAGAGGAGACAAGGAAGTGACTCTGTCAGGGAGCTGTCCCATCGTAGCACGTCGTGTCGCATCGGGCCATACCCGGGCGTATGTGGACGCCGCTTTGTCAGTGGACATGGGCGGCAAGGATGGCCCTGTTAGAAGATATGGGCGGTGCCCTTGTTTTGTCGCACGTGCTGTAGCGTGCTTAAGAGTCCAAGGGAGGACAGCTGCCTTGGCTAGCTCTGGCATCCTAACCGAGGTCAGGGTGTGTTGCCGAGGTCGGGGGCCGAGGTTGGGGGGTGACCTTGACGTGGCTGGAGACCTTGCAGGGACGTCGAAGTGGAGGACCGGGATGAAGTCCCAAGCCGGGCTGGGGACGCCCTGGCCGAGGTGGAGCTCTGCCGTGATGGAGGAGTTGTGCAAGGGGCCGAGATGGAGCTCCTGACCGAGACCAAGAGGTCCATGGTTGACAGAGTTCGGTTGGCGCCCCGGTGTTGAGTGCGCGTGGCCGAGGTGAGACTTCGACCAAAGTTGGAGCACTTGGCAGAGCTGGTGGAGGTTGAGACGAGCCTTGCCGAGATGGACTAGCTGGTGCTGGAGCACGAGATAGAGCATTAGGCCAATATTCCGGTGAGTTCGGAAATACCCCCACACAGTGAGAATTATTAGATCATACTAGATTTTTCAAATGAGGCTTTAGTTTTACTAGAAACTTTACTTCAGAATGTTGTCAAAATTTGAGATTAAGATTTTCTAACATTTTCTTTAAAACAAGGAGAATTTACAATACTTATATAATTAATAGGAGAAATCAAGTGCCGCCCACATACAATCTGTAATTTCAGGAAAAGAGTATAACTTGGCACTGTTAAAAGAGCTCTTCTTTTCGTTGCACATGAAACATAATGAATCCGGATCCTGTTGCAGCCTGTACATGTTACCGTGTAATACATATCTGAAATTCCATCCTATATGCCCCTATGTAATGATAATTGGGACAGTCTCCCTCATCGTCCACCCATCGGTCCTGAAGTTTTAGTTCAAAATTAGTGGGTCTCACCATTTGATTGAGCATTATGATGAAAATATGACTAGCACTCATGTCGAATTGGTTAAACATGTTTTTATCCTAATATTTAAATGGATGGTGGGACCCATTATTTTAGAACTTGAACTTGAGGATCTGTTATCGAGGATACAAATTCATCTTTTTTTTTTTTTGCTTATAGATAGGAAATTCATCTTAAATGTCCGACTTATCACTACAGAGGCCCCGCAATGGAGTTCCAGACATGTATCCCATGTAATAGAATGCACTAATGCAGAGCAGTAGAGGTAAGTTTGATGCAGACAGAATTTCATTGGAGGACACAAAAGTAACATAAGAGAGTATCTTATCTTTTTTAATTTGTTTCAGCAAATGTGAAATGATGAAAGATCATCCTATCATCCATCATCTCTTGTCCCGTCAAGAAAAGATAAGATCCATGTAAAAACAGCAGCACGAGAGCGAGAGAAAAAGTGGTCTCCTCCATGTCTACTATATTCATTCTAACCTTGACATCACGGTTGTCTTGATGCGGGAAGCCGGGAACGTACCGAGAAAAAATTCATATATAAATCATGTTGTTCATCCTTTGGCCAATTATATATGGACCAACTTCCATTAGAGATAATTTAGAGACATTATATGTGGAAAATTTGGTGTTGGTGAAATCTAAGGGGTCCCAAACTTTTAGATTGAGCCCTTGCCTCTTTCAAATCGGAATCGTCTGGATTAAGATGTCCACATGCATACATTCCATAGAAAAATATTTCACCATCTCATACCGTTAGTTTTATGGACTCAATCCAGTAGATGATATAATAAATTGATTAATTTCTTTATTTATCAGTATATTCATGCTTTCCTTTCATGAGATGAATGGTGATTTATTATATACTTGCACATAACCAATACGAATGACATGATGGTTCATGAGATGAACTGGAGTCCGTAAGTATATTAGATGTAACACATGTGTGACAAATCTTATACTTAAATATCTTCACAACCAGTGATGAGACTGGACATCTCATACTGACAAGGTTGCAGCACTTTGATCACTATGAGATAGTGTGATTTATCTCGATCATCAGAATAGAAGATTCTGGATCATAGTGTTGGTACATTGGATGTATTGAAGGACCATGAGAAGCACCTTATAAACACTGTCTTTACTTTAAGGCCTGCTCTCATAATTCCCTAGCAATAGGCTCTCAATCCTGAGACATTAATGAACTCAAGTTTCTATCTATTCATTTGCTTTGAGTCACCAATGAGTGAGGCCAACTGTAGGTCAACACCTCGGTGATTTGGGTACGTGGTAGTAGAGTTGTGGGAACATTCAATGGTCAAGATGGAATCTACCTCTAATATCCCCTTGTGCCAATTAATGGATTTATCATTGGTAAGTGAGCACCCATTCCGATTAAGAGTTAATTGGAAAGGTACCTATGATCATTATAATTAATTGGGGCTCAAGGATAATAAGATATGGATCTAGTTTGGAAGACATGTCCAATTGATCCATGGATATTGATAGAGGGGTCTGCTTGTGGTAATGTGGAAGTTTAGGGTCTTCTATGTAATATTCCTAAGACTGGAGTTCAATTGCATTTATATAGTGGAGTTATTTGCAATTAACTGTGGGCCCGGATTGCACATGAGATGTGGGGTCGGAGTCTCAGTTGGAGCCAGCTTTCTAAGGAATCCCTAGTGGTCCCCACGCTAGCCCAATTATTAGAAAGTATATAATTCTAGTTGAACTATAAAAGGAAATTTACTATTTCTATTTGAAGTGAGACTTCAAATAGTGGTAATAGTAGACTTACTAATTTTAGTAGAAGTGAGACTTCTATTTTAATTAGAAAGGGATTGGAAAGTTACTAATCATATTTGAAGTGAGACTTCTAATTATGATATGGTAAGTTACTAATTAATTAATGGAAGTAAGACTTCTATTTTAATTAAGAAGAGATAGTTACTAATTTTTGGAAGTAAGACTTCTAATGGAAATTAGTAAGTGGGGCTTGCAAAAGCTATAAATAGAGGAGAAGAGGGCTGGACGTCCATGTATCTATCCTATTATTGGGATTCACGCCCAACCCCTTTGGAGTGCAAGAGTTGCACGTCTTTCCTCTCTTCCCTCTTCTAGTTCTCTTTCTAGTTCCTCCCTAGAGTTCCTAGTAGTTTTCTCTTGGAGATCCCACCATCTTCTTGAGAAAAAGGAGAATCTGATACGGGTCATAGCGTGGAAGATCAAGAGGTTTTGGAGATCTCTATTTGATTAGTGAAAGCATTTCATCATCAAAGAAAGACACAACTTCTCAATTAGAGCACAACCGAGCTCCAAAGGTATAATCCACTTCCTTGCATGTTGTAGATTATTATGGATGCTTGTTAGTTGTTGTTTCTATCTTCTAGATAGATTGTATTTACTGATCATGATGGCTGAGATTGAGGACTTGGATCTTGGATTGGGTTTTATAGCCTTCTGGATAGTTGATCCCTGCATCAAGTGGGTCAAAAGTTTTTGAAACCTATCCTAGAGGCCCACCCTATTTCCAACAATACACTGTAGAGTGTTTATCCTGGACAGGTCGAATTCTTAATAGTTGGTCACCACTTCAGCGTTACACTTTAACCAAGGAATTTTCTAAGTCAGACCCTCACAAGATACAGGGCCATATCAAAATGCCCTTCTTACTTGGGGCTCCTTTTGTGTACACACCTTTTTCGCGTAAAAAAAATTACCATGTTATAAAATTCCATAAAATGAAAATTTCATAAAAGGATTCTTGCAGAATTTTAAAATCCATGTTTGGTGGGAGATTTTTTTCCTCATTGATTTGGATTTGGTACTAATATTGTTTGGTGCGGCTGTGGATTCCTTATGCGAAATCAGATTTTCATGTTTAGTGCAACAATTTTTCGAAGGAAAATAACATAACATGTATATAATTTATTCAACATCAAATAATAATTTATTTAAAAGAAATAAAAAATGAAATGGGCTTTTTTTTTTTTTTTTGGGGGGGGGGGGGGGGGAGCGGCTTCGGATTCAAAATAGGGGAGTGAGGAAATGAGATTGAGGATTGAGATTATATAGGAGGGAGAAGTTTTTTGAGGAAATTCATTTTTCATTTCCCCATTTCCCCCATAGGAAACCCATTTCCAGTAATTAGCTAGGAAAATGCTAATAAGGTAGAAAAGCGTTTCCGTGAAATTGTTCCGCACCAAACGCATGAAGAATGAGTTTTCTGTGGAAAACCGCCCACTTTTCTATAGAAAAGTGTTACACAAACATGCGTAGAGTTCTGATGTGTATTTTCTTTTCCCCCTTATGGGTCCACTCCTTTGGTAAGGACCACTACTCTTCTTTTTGGGGGGACCACTACTCTTAGTTTGGCACTCATCAAGTTATTGTTCAGCCACTTGATTGTTTACAAGCCGGATCTTCACTAGATAAATTCTAGCAGTGGATAATGGTAGTATTAGGCTTAATTTAGATCTAATGCCATTTAAAGGGGGTTTAAGAGTGTAATTGGTCATTTATCCTTTAAGCGAAGGATATGAACATGGGAGTTACATATACAAGTGAAACATAATACCATGTATGTCTTTGGAAGCACCATTTTCAAATGAGTCAATGTTTGAACTATTCATCTATCTCAAACTCCATTGAGATATGAAACTAAACATTTTAAGACTTAATACATAAAAAACGAATTGAATGGTTTAGATTAAAAAATTAAGGCCCACACGAGTCACAAAAATCAAAGATGGGGAGGAGATTTGATACCACAATCATTCTGGGCATCCTTGCACCATGCCTCAATGAAGGTGTACGTATAAGGGTACAACTGTTTCACACTTTCTTAGGTGTAAAAATTTCATATAAAAATGTCCTTTTGGGAGGCGGTTACGGTTCGGAATGCCCACTGGGGCCCACCTCATGATCAATCCAAATTGACCACTCATTCATGACCCCCTTATAGGCAATGAATGTCATGAATTTGCATGGATTCGGATGAACTAGACCGTTGGATTGAGGGTCAATTTTTTTTCTTTGTTATAAAGCTATTAAACTTGTGGACGTTGGATGAAGGGGTTAGAAATATTAGATTGACTTCAAATTTGATATGTAAGTTGACCCCACTTGGATCTTTCAATCCCCCCTTGTCCCATGACCAGTAGGGTCTCACGATGGGCCCCAATAGGCGGTCCTTACGGTAAACCGTAAGGACGGTCCTTATAGGACCGCCTCCCTTATTTATATATTGAAAAACTTTATATAAAAATAATTTCATTTACGTACCTGTTTCACATCTCGAACTCCAATAAATTTGACCATACAGTGAATGTTATGCATGAGCATCATTTATACCTACCTTACGTATATGTGACATATGTGCAATAATTAAAGAGGTAAATGTTTTTTTTTTTTGCTATGGTAGAGTTCCAACCCTTTGGGCTGGACTTATTCCTCCGGGCCTAGAAGGAAGCCGGGCAAACTGCCCTGTAGCCCCAGTGTGATAGTGCAGTTTGGAACCTACATCCTCTGGGTGCAAACCGTGGTCCTAAGCCAATTGAGTTATCCTTAGGATATATTAAAGAAGTAAATGAGTGCAAACAAATAAAGAATTCAGTTGATCCGAGTAGGCCTCTATGGCTAAGTTTTTTATAGTTATTCATTATCATTTGATAAATTTAGCGGCACTTCCTGAATTGTAAGGTGCAGCAATCCATATCGTCCGATCAATATGGTAGTTTAGGGTTTGGATCAGCCCTCTATTTTCTTGTTCATTTTTAATCAACCTTGTCGTCCCACAACCAAAGCCCACTTCGTCCTCGGGTGTCACGACTGTTGGGATTGGTGTATGCCCTAAAGCCCACTAGCTGCACTCTCATCTTTTGTTACTGGATATTTACTGGTTATTTAATTGAAAGACTCTTTTATGCTTAAACATGTATATATGTATGGTTGCGTAAGGCCCATTGTTTCTAGTAAATGAATTAGGTGTGTAGTGTCTACGTACAGATAGGTCTAATTCATGGACAACTGGAAACATCATATTTGTTCATAACTGAGAGATGGAGCTGGGCACTTCATCTTGGTATAAGTTATAATGAGAGACTCTCCTGTATTCAGAGTGACTTACCTAAGTCATGGGAGGGCTTTCCCGGATTCATCTCATTAGTGCATATGTAATGCATTGAACAGGACCATGGAAGGTGTGATCTCTAAAATAGTACTATCACAGAAAAGAGATCAAGTCACCTCATGCTACTGAGTAACCGGTGCTCTTAATCTTGAGCATTTGTGGATGAACTGACGAAGTCAAGTTCTTGTGCTTTAATTCACTATGGGTGAGATTCTTTTCATGGGTCAACAGCTCTGTGTTTTGGGTACTCGGACTTGATCAGTTGGGACGTGCAGATGCAATATAGAATTTATGCCATCTGATGATGGAATAATCATCCCCTTAGAATTATCCGATTAATCATCAAAATCTAAGATCTTAGTATATGGATGTTCCATATGGATATTGAACTTGTGGGTCGCTCCCTGGATCAAGAGAATGATATTCGAATGATGATTATGTTAAGGATATGAAGTTCTAAGGTTTAGATGTAATCGGGAAGGTTGATAGTACATATGATAACCTGACTCGATTATGGATGTTACATAGAGGGGCATTCAGGTCATTACACTTAGTAGGTCGAAGACAACTGTCATTTTATGACAAGCTTATTATAATATATATTTGTCCTTGGAGTTCAACCATAACTCTCTAGTGGAATGAGTTAAGGTTAAAATGGTCTTAATGTTGCTATGGGTTTAGCATGGACATTTTGGTCATTTTGGGAGCCAATGGCAAATATGTCTTTTGGTCCCTTCTCTAGTCACTTACCAAGATTGGCATGGTTTCCTAAGATGTTTAGATAACATAAGGATGAATTATTTTAGTGGAAAAATAATTTTGAGTTTAAATTCAAATAGGCCTTTGATGGCATACATGAATTTAACTCTAGATAAATTGTATGTGGGCCATGGTGTGCATTGATATGTGGGACGTCCATAATAGGATTTCCATGGGTAAGGTTTCCAACTTTGAGTAGGACTCTCTACTTGGAAAGTTGGACTCCTCTTTGGATTAGTATTCCTATGAGTTAGTTTTCTTTTTGGATTAGGAACTTAAAATTGGTAAGTGTTCTACAACTAGGATTACTAATTGCATGGAAAGTTCCTTTTAGTTTCCTTTTCTAATTGGAGTGTTTCTTAAAGGAAATAAAAGTCTTTCCTTTTTTACATCAATTAGAATAAGGAGAGATAACTTTATGGGAAAGGTTTCCAAAAAGTTTCTATAAAAGAAACCACATGGCCCTTGGACGTCCAACACTCAGAAAGCCTCACAAGAGTCCCACACGTCCAGCTCTTGAAGTAGTTTCTTCTTCATTGAAGAAACTTTGAGATCTGAGATTTTCCCTTGGAGAAATAGTTCTTGTTTCCTAGATTAAGATCCCACCATCTTAGCCAATCAGATTTGGAAGTGAGATAGAGGAGAAGATCAAAGGCAATACTAGTGCAGAAAATTCCAGCAACTTGTTTGCAAATTGCAAGTTTGAGTTTGGGCCTTTGGATCTATTTTTTCAGAGATTTGAAGTCTACAAATCTTCGAGGTAATAGTCTTCTATCATCTCTATTAATTAAACACATGTTGATCATGATTTAATGGAGTTTCTATGCGATTCTTTATGGCTGATTTCCGCTGCATATTGCAGAAATCAGATTTTTTAAAATCTGTCATACTTTGCATCAGCCATAGTAGTCTCTTTAGGAGAAGTTTCAGATCTGAATCGCGGTTTCCTTCAGTGGTATCAGAGCCGCTCCATGCGAAATCATGATCCCATGATGTGATTAATTAATCCTAGATTAGATGGGGCATGGTGGCACCCTGCTGAAATTTATTTCAGATTTGTATTAGTGCTGTAATCTTGTATGATGGTTACGTTCGGATTGCTGGAATTAATTTTTCCAGATCTGAATCATGTTGTACATTTTGCACTAACCTATTTGGTTGCAGCCATAATTAGCATCCTTGATGGTTCGCATGTATGTTGTGTGGATTTGGATGTTTTTTAATTAGTTGGAAAGTGTACGATTGCGCGGTTAGCAATCATAGGAAGTTGTAAAGTTTCCTTAATTTTATTCCAACTAGTCTTGATGTAAGCTTTCTTGAAAAGCATAGGAATCTCCAATGTAATTTTGGTTTTGTTTTTCATGGGTTTGCTTGTATAAATCTATTTATGGAAACAAGCAAGAAAATGAAAGTTTCAAGACAAGAAGGTTGCAAGAAATTGGAGTCCTTGGAGATCAAGGAGTCAATACTTCTAGAGGAATGAGGAGTCCTAATTCGATTAGGATTTGAAATCCTAAGAGCAAGGAGCCATCAAGGATTGCATACTTTTATTTGCTTTTATATATGGAATGCATGGATGAATGCTTTATATAATTGCTATAATTGTCACCTAGAAACATGGCCACCATTAGGCTCTAAAATTGGCATCTTTATTGTATTAGATTGTTTTTAGTTTGGCAAATTGTTTTAAACGGAACTTAGACCAGCACCTTCTATTTGTCTAAGGTTTAAAATTGGATAGGGTTTAGTTTATCTTGGTACCCTTGGTTTCCAAAGGAGGCTAAACTAAAATCTAATTGGATGCTACCTATGGGTTTTCATAACCCAAGATAGGTCTTTGACTCTTTGAAGGGATTTGCTCAAATGTTTTTAAAGCAAAGGTTATTTAATTTTAAGATGACTTAAGTCATAAATTTAATTAACCAAGTTTGCTAGATTTAAAAAGAGCTTTTGAGTAAAACAATGTAAAGGTCAAAAAGTATAAACCCTAGCGATAAATAATCAAGTGAGAGAGGGGTTATAGGAAAGACCCCACAGCCTTCCATTTTCGGTTCATGTTATCTCATTAAGGTGTTAGTAGGAGCGGCCACCCCTTCGGTGGAGTTCTTTACTAAAGACCGCTTTGATGGGTTAATGGGTGAACTAATGTGAATATTCGTAATGAGGTGTTAGTAGGAGCGGCCATCCCTTCGGTGGAGTTCTTTACTAAAGATCATTTCTATAGAATGTCAATGAAGTGTTGGTGGGAGCGGCCATCCCTTCGGTGGATGTCACACCCCAAAACCGGGCCCTGCAGTGATCCGACCTCGGGGTGCAAAATTTTGGGATAATTTGAAACTTTTTGTTATCTTTCCCAAGATCCGCGTGAATGAGGATAAACAAATTCCATCACGATCAGAGTATATTTTCGCGGAAGCTAAACATGGTGTTACGACCTGGAATCCGTGGCCATCGGGTTCCGTGTCGCACGCAACCAATTCCATAAAGCCATCATATAAGCAGACTGGCATAAATCATATATCAGAACACACTGAGCTGGTAGTAACAAGACTAATTAATTCTCACATGTTCAAATTACAATTAATAAACGTCTTAATTACAAACCCAAAGAAAAAGGCTACAAAGCCATACAAAATAACCAACTAAACAGAACTACTACCCCAAAGATTTGATACGAACTCCGGTGCCAAACTTGACATCTAGATGATATCAATGGGCAGCCTCTCACGTCAGACCGGCGGTCCCACCGCCTCCTCTGATCAAACACCTAAAAACAAAAAGAGCGGAATCTGGCACCAAACAAACAAGGGTCAGACACGACGGTCTGGCAAGCAAATAATCAAGTAATATGAAACCAAAGAACATATATAAAACTTGATGAAATCATCGTAAAACCGGATAAATAGTCTAAAAAATAATGACAATAAAACATGCTAAAACGATCGAAAGTCCGAACATAAATATCAAGAAAAATAAACGAACAGTCTCTAAAGCATAAATATCTCGAAAAGATAACCACCTAAGCAAAACATTTAATAATTGGAAATACATTTAAAACTGAATAGTAGAGACAATACAAGAAAGATCGATATCGTAAACATTAAACAAATCAAAGCATAAAAAGTATAACAACAAGAATCATAAAATAAAGTAATATGCAGATAAAACATTGGCAACCACACATAGCTATATTCTCCTATTACCGAAGTAACAAGAGCAGACAGAAGCGTAGCCACTGAACGTGGTACTAGAAATAGGATCAGAACCGTAGCCATACAAATGCGACCGGTAGATCAGAAATCAGAACCGTAGCCATACAAATGGGACCGGCAGATAAAACCGTTGCCATGGTCGGTACAGACAGAATCCAAGCTGCAGCTGGCGAACAAATTAAAGATCCCAAGCCGGGTGATCAGCCCGACAAGGTGACCTAAGCCTAGTGGTGCCTTTAGTTTTCAAAACTCGAACCGATACGAATCAAACCATAATGCTAATCCCTTTGGCTCAGGGGCTCACACTACATAGCTCTGGCCCCGTCTTGCCTCGAGGTTTTATTTTCGAAATCATAGCCTCTTTGGCTCATGGGCTCGCACTACAAAGCTCTGGCCCCGTCTTGCCTCGAGGTTTTTATTTTCAAATACTAGTCTTATCAAAACAATAGTCTCATCGAAGAAATCCCGAATGTGACGAACATACTCCAATCTCTTTTCAAATCGAATCGGAGAAAACATACGAATATCTATGGTAAACCGTTCAAATACGCATCAAAGTGATTTGTATAAAATCATACGGTCAATCCTTTCGAACGTGGAAAACCACATGATTTTATAACAAATCATCGATGCTATTCAAATTAGTTTACCAAAGAGTGCAATTACAAATACCAACACATTTTTTCTGACTTGAAATGGAATGGATAGTGGAGAATGACTTAATGCCTTGCCAAGGAACCATCTCAATGCACATTTAACCTTTAAACATTGATTAATAAAAAGTGCGTTTGATGCCAATGAAAATCCATAATATTTAAATGATAAAGTGTACATTGAGACTCGAACGATTCCCGGGTAATTTCACATACACTCATTCTCACATCATTCCCATTTCACAAATTTCCAAGTATCAAAAGTAATGTCAAAACTCTTAAAAACAGGCCCGTAGCTGGCCTTAAACCGAGCCCAAACAGTCTACTCATTTAACCCAAAACAGCCCTTTAAACATGGCTCAAAACAATCCTTAAAACAGTCCAAAACTATTCCTTGAATGGCCCACAAACAAATTCTTAAAATCAGCCCAAAACTAATCTTTGAATGACCTACAAAACAGGTCTTAAAAACAGCCCAAAACAAATCTTGGATGGCCTACAAAACAATTCTTAAAATCAGCCCAAAACTAGTCTTTGAATGACCTACAAAACAGGTCTTAAAAACAGCCCAAAACCAAACTTGAATGGCCCACAAACAAACTTTAAAGACAGCCCAAAACTAACCACAACCAGGCCAACAAAATATGTTTTATAGCAGCCCACTATCAGGCCCCAAAATGACCCAACATCAGGTCTTGAAATGGCCCAAAAGCTTACTTGAATCAGGCCCAAGGAAGCCCCAACAATTAGGCCCACAAAAATATCCAAACTCGGGCCCGAGCCAGAACCCAGGCTGAGCCGGGCCTCGCTCGAGCGAACCCAGGTCCGCTCGAGCGGAGCCCAGACAGTGTCTGGGTCGCTCGAGCGAGGGCCAGGCAGAGCCTGGTCCGCTCGAGCGGCCCAGTGGGTCGCTCGAGCGGACTGGGCCTGCCCAGTCCAGCCCGGCAGTGCAGTTCCTTGCATTTTTTTCCTTCTTTTTTGATTCTTTTGATTCTTTTTCTTTCATGCTAATTTCCAAGAATTGTTGGGCCCTTCCTTGACCTTCCAAACTCATCAAATCACCATTCCATATCAACCCAATTAACCAAACAATCACTTTTTAAAACAAAGTTTCTCCCCATTTCTTTGAACCCAACTCTTAACACAAGGAAATCAAATTTTCTACATGACCAAGATGAAAGCAACTTCCAATACATTGTAAGACCATACATAAATGGAAATCCACACAACATTGGTTCATTTAATCAAAGTAAAACCATAAATCAAAGGGATTAAATCATAAGAAGGAGAAGCCATGAAATGAAACCAAATGAGATAAATCATCATATTAGTTGTAAAATTCACTTGCCTCAAGCCACAATGAAAGCTAGGATGCTCTTCAAACCATGCTCTAGGGTCTCAAGCTCCCAAAATCACAAAACCCCCAAATAGCTCATGAATAAACCCTAGAAAACCAACCATTTTCCAATCTTCATGAAAACCCATTGCATCAATGAGGAAAATACTCCAAATGGTTTGAAAAACAAGGATCTCATGAAAGGAAACCATTGCTAACCTTTTTGAAGCTCAAACAAAGAAGAAATGCTTGGAAAAGAGGTCTCTCCTAGCTCAAATCTCTTGCAAATGGGTTCTTTGGAAAGCTAAGAGGGAGGAGAAGAAGAGGGGAAGATCACTCCCTCACTTAGCACTCAAGATTAGGGCTTTCAAAGAGGAGAGAGAAAGTTGCTGGAGAAAACCCTAACCCCTCTCTTGTTGCAGGAAATGAAAGAATGGGGAAGAGGAGAAGAGCCCCATGGCTTTATAAAGACTAAATGGGCTGGGCCCCATGGGCCCCAAACTTACAAGGGTCAAAACTAGCATTAGTGGGGTCCCCGAACGAAAACGACGAAGAAGACAAAAATGATCAGTGAAATTTCTACTTTCCAAAAAGAATATTTTCCCCAATTTCTGGAATTTTCGAAATTCAAGGACAGATTTAGGGTGAAAAGTCAGTTTTGCCCTTTTTCTCGAAAAACGCACTTTCTGATCATCAAATCAATATGGTCAAAACATGAAAGTTGTTAAACTTCATAAAATGAGTCAAAATACACCAAATTCAGAATTTTTAGAAATCGAAAGTAACTTCTCATAAAAATACATATCATATAAATCGGGTCAAACCAAAGTCAACGGTCCTCAAAACCTCAAAGTCTATGGAAAAATCTAGTCAAACTCAAAACAAAGTCAAACAAACTCAAATATCACTTAAAAAGCTAAGCCACGATTAAAACAATACTAAACAGAGGAATTGGGGGTCGGGGTCTTACAGTGGAGCTCTTTACTAAAGGTCACTTCTAGAAAGGATAAAAGTCTCTTCCCTTCGGAGGACTTAATCATGGACATTCTGGGAAATTTCATAAGAGATGGTTATACACTTGACATAAGACGGTGATGACCTCTCCTTAGGAGTTAAAGGGTTATTTGTCATATGAGGCCAAACCAATCAGTGATTGGACTACCACTGGATGTGTATCCAGATAGTGATAATCCAAACAAGTCTGCCTTAATTCAACGTGACTGTAGGCTCGGCCATCCCTTCGATGGAGGGTCTATGAGGAGGTTGAAACACTGATACATTATGATTGGGGTTGAATAATATAAAAAGTTTTTTGTGCTTTGTTTTTCCTTTTGTAACAAGCACCATATGCATATTACATATATACTGCATGTCTAATTATAAACCGTTTTATATCCAGAAAGAGATGGGTAAAGACTCTTTTAGTCCGTTGATGTGCATTCTTCTTGAGAATAAACTGACTGGCCCTAACTACGTAGATTGGAAGAGAAATCTTGACATAGTACTCACTGCTGAGGAGTACAAGTATGTCTTGCTGGAAAACTGTCCCAATATTGATGCTAATTCTACTGATGACCAGCGGGAGGCTGAAAGGAAATGGAAGAAAGCGAATAGCATGGCTAAATGCTACATGCTCGCTTCCATGTCCAACGTGTTGCAAACACAGCACGAGCAAATGGGCACAGCCTATGAAATCATGATGTCCTTGTCTGAGATGTTCGCAGACAAGAGCAGGCCAGCTAGGCAAGCTGCTATAAGGACCATCATGAATGCTAGGATGGCTGAGGGAACACCTGTCAGAGAGCATATGCTCAAGCTGATAGATTGTTTCAATGAAGCTGAGATTCTAGGGGCTGAGATTGATGCAGGGAGTCAGACTGACATGATTCTCGAAACTCTGCCGGAATCTTTCAATCAGTTCAAGCTCAATTTCAATATGAGCAAGATGGACATGACTCTACCTGAGTTAATGAAAGAACTCCAGGCGGCAGAGACTATCATGAAGCCCAAAGCCCAAGCTCATTTTTTTCCAGTCTTCCTCTAAACTGAACCCGAAAGGGAAGAAGTCCAAAAAGAAGCAGAATAAGGGAAAAGGGCAGAAAAAGAACAATGCTGGTAATAAGAAGGACAAGGGTACAGATGGAAAGCCCAAAGGGAAATGCTTCAAGTGTGGCCTCAAAGGTCATTGGAAGAAAGATTGTCCCAAGTTCCTGGCCTCAGTTAAGAAAGGTACATCTTTTTCATACTACATTGAAACTTGTCTAGTGGTTGATTCTACTGACTCATGGATCGTAGACTCAGGAGCCACTAATCATATCTGCAATTCATTGCAGGGGTTTCAGATAATGCAGAGAATTGAGAAAGGAGAGTTTGCCTTTAGAGTCGGAACTGGAGCTAAAGTTTGGGCAGTTGCAGTAGGAGTAGTTACCTTACATTTTCCATGTAATAGAATATTAGTTTTAAATAATGTTTTCTATGTTCAGGACATGAGGAAGAATTTAATTTCAGTTTCCAGATTAATTGAATTTAATTATTCAGTTTCTTTCCATTCTGGTATTGATATCAGTAGAGATGGAAATATTATATGTTCCGGTAGAATACATGACAACTTATTTTATATATATCCTATTGCTCCCACACTGCATAATGTACAACAAGAAAGCTCAACTTCCCTTAAGAGAAAGGTATCTTCAATCAATGACACATATCTTTGGCACTTACGTTTGGGTCACATTAACCCAAAACGGATTCAGAGGTTGGTAGAAGATGGGCCCTTGAGCTCATTAGATTTCGAACCTTTTCCTCAGTGCGAATCTTGTCTCAAGGGAAAGATGACCAAACGGTCATTCTCTGGAAAGGGACTAAGGTCAAAGGAGTTGTTAGAATTGATTCACACTGATGTGTGTAGTCCTATGAACAAACCGGCTCGAGGAGGGTATGAGTATTACATCACCTTCACCGATGATTACTCTAGGTATGGATATGTATACTTAATGCGACGCAAGTTTGAGGCGTTTGATAAGTTCAAGCAATTCAAGGCTGAGGCGGAGCTACAATTAGGGAAACATATCAAAGCCCTTCGATCTGATCGAGGTGGCGAGTACCTCCTGGGTGAGTTCAAGGAGTACCTCACACAACATGAGATTGTGTCTCAGTTATCTGCACCGGGTACACCCCAGCAAAATGGTGTAGCAGAGAGAAGAAACCGTACCCTTCTTGATATGGTAAGGTCCATGATGAGTCATGCAACCCTACCTATATCTTTTTGGGGATATGCCCTAGAAGCAGCAGCATACATTTTAAATCTGGTACCTTCTAAATCAGTACCTAGGACACCCCAAGAAATGTGGACAAGTCGAAAACCTAGTTTAAGACATATTCACATTTGGGGTTGTCCAGCCTATGTACTGAATGATAAAGCTACCAAGCTGGAACCCAGATCGGAAATGTGCTACTTCATTGGGTATCCTAAAGGAACGAGAGGTGGCATCTTTTATCATCCAAAGGAGCAAAAGGTGCTCATCAGCACTCATGTTAGGTACTTGGAGGATGATTGTATGATGCACCAAGAGCTTAGTTGTAAAGAAACCCTTGAGAAGATTCTTCCGGGATCTCCTATAACATCTGTACCAGATCCTGAGGCAGTAGATGAACAAGATATTCCTTTGAACACTCCGGAGCCTCGTCGTAGTGGGAGAATTTCTAGACAACCAGAAAGATATCTAGGAGTGTCTTTTAAGACAGACTCTGAAGATCTGGTTGAGGATCCTACTAGTTATGATGAAGCAGTAACGGATATAGATGCTGACATGTGGCAGCAAGCGATGAAATCTGAAATGGATTCTTTGTATTCCAATCAAGTCTGGGAACTTGTAGATGCACTTGAAGGGATTAAACCCATAGGGTGCAAGTGGATCTACAAGAGAAAGAGAGGAGTGGATGGGAAGGTGGAAACCTTCAAAGCAAGACTGGTGGCGAAAGGATATACTCAGAAAGAGGGTATCAATTATGAGGAAACCTTTTCACCAGTGGCTATGCTTAAGTCCATAAGGATTCTCTTGGCCATCGCATGTCATTATGACTACGAGATATGGCAGATGGATGTCAAGACAGCTTTTCTTAATGGAAGTCTTGACGAATGCATCTATATGATGCAACCAGAGGGCTTCATTGCTAGTGGCCAAGATAACATGGTTTGTAAACTTAAGAAGTCCATCTATGGACTTAAGCAAGCATCTAGAGCATGGAACATCAAGTTTAATCAGGCTGTCCAATCTTTTGGCTTTGATCAAAACATTGATGAACCGTGTGTGTATAAGAAAGGAAATGGGAAAGCAGTTGCATTTTTGGTTCTGTATGTAGATGACATATTACTCATAGGAAATGATGTAGGTTTATTGTCATCCACAAAAGTTTGGTTATCCTCTCAATTTCAGATGAAGGATTTGGGTGAGGCCAGCTATATCTTAGGGATCAAGCTTTTGCGTGATCGCAAGAATAAGATGTTAGCCCTATCCCAATCTTCTTACATTGAGAAGATATTGGTCAAGTTTAACATGCATGACTCCAAGAAGGGCCTCCTACCTTTTAGACATGGAGTACCACTGTCTCGAGATCAATGTCCAAAGACATCTGAAGAGATAGAGAGCATGAGGAGAGTTCCATATGCATCCGCTGTTGGAAGCCTCATGTATGCTATGTTATGTACTAGACCAGATATTTGCTTTGCCGTTGGCATGGTTAGCAGATATCAGTCAAACCCTGGACCTATGCATTGGACAGCTGTTAAGCATATATTCAAGTATCTTCGGAGAACGAAAGATTATATGCTAACCTTTCGAGCAGATGATCTAACGCCATTGGCGTATACAGACTCTGATTTCCAATCTGATAGTGATGCCAGAAAGTCTACCTCAGGGTACGTCTTTACTTTGTCAGGAGGGGCTATATCATGGAGAAGTGTCAAGCAATCCTGTATAGCTGATTCTACCATGGAAGTAGAGTATGTGGCGGCATCGGAAGCTGCGAAGGAAGCGGTATGGCTCAGAAAATTCCTGATGGAATTAGGAGTTGTTCCTGCAGTACAAAAATCGATTGTCATGTACTGCGATAACACTGGTGCTGTAGCACAGTGCAAAGAGCCCAGGAATCACAAGAAAGGAAAGCACATTCAGAGAAAGTACCACTTGATCCGGGAATTCATTCAGGATGGAGAGATAGTGGTGGAGCATATTGCTTCAGCAAATAACTTAGCTGACCCATTCACTAAGACTCTTACAGAGAAAGTCTTTACTTCTCATGTTGAGTCTATGGGTGTTAGGTTAGGAAGTAGTGATCTTTAGTGCAAGTGGGAGTTTGTTGGGATTGGTGTATGCCCTAAAGCCCACTAGCTGCACTCTCATCTTTTGTTACTAGATATTTACTGGTTATTTAATTGAAAGACTCTTTTATGCTTAAACATGTATATATGTATGGTTGCGTAAGGCCCATTGTTTCTAGTAAATGAATTAGGTGTGTAGTGTCTACGTACAGATAGGTCTAATTCATGGACAACTGGAAACATCATATTTGTTCATAACTGAGAGATGGAGCTGGGCACTTCATCTTGGTATAAGTTATAATGAGAGACTCTCCTGTATTCAGGGTGACTTACCTAAGTCATGGGAGGGCTTTCCCGGATTCATCTCATTAGTGCAAATGTAATGCATTGAACAGGACCATGGAAGGTGTGATCTCTAAAATAGTACTATCACAGAAAAGAGATCAAGTCACCTCATGCTACTGAGTAACTGGTGCTCTTAATCTTGAGCATTTGTGGATGAACTGACGAAGTCAAGTTCTTGTGCTTTAATTCACTATGGGTGAGATTCTTTTCATGGGTCAACAGCTCTGTGTTTTGGGTACTCAGACTTGATCAGTTGGGACGTGCAGATGCAATATAGAATCTATGCCATCTGATGATGGAATAATCATCCACTTAGAATTATCCGATTAATCATCAAAATCTAAGATCTTAGTATATGGATGTTCCATTGGATATTGAACTTGTGGGTCGCTCCCTGGATCAAGAGAATGATATTCGAATGATGATTATGTTAAGGATATGAAGTTCTAAGGTTTAGATGTAATCGGGAAGGTTGATAGTACATATGATAACCTGACTCGATTATGGATGTTACATAGAGGGGGATTCAGGTCATTACGCTTAGTAGGTCGAAGACAACTGTCATTTTATGACAAGCTTATTATAATATATATTTGTCCTTGGAGTTCAACCATAACTCTTTAGTGGAATGAGTTAAGGTTAAAATGGTCTTAATGTTGCTATGGGTTTAGCATGGACATTTTGGTCATTTTGGGAGCCAATGGCAAATATGTCTTTTGGTCCCTTCTCTAGTCACTTACCAAGATTGGCATGGTTTCCTAAGATGTTTAGATAACATAAGGATGAATTATTTTAGTGGAAAAAAAATTTTGAGTTTAAATTCAAATAGGCCTTTGATGGCATACATGAGTTTAACTCTAGATAAATTGTATGTGGGCCATGGTGTGCATTGATATGTGGGACGTCCATAATAGGATTTCCATGGGTAAGGTTTCCAACTTTGAGGAGGACTCTCTACTTGGAAAGTTGGACTCCTCTTTGGATTAGTATTCCTATGAGTTAGTTTCCTTTTTGGATTAGGAACTTAAAATTAGTAAGTGTTCTACAACTAGGATTACTAATTGCATGGAAAGTTCTTTTTAGTTTCCTTTTCTAATTGGAGTGTTTCTTAAAGGAAATAAGTCTTTCCTTTTTGGACATCAATTAGAATAAGGAGAGATAACTTTATGGGAAAGGTTTCCAAAAAGTTTATATAAAAGAAACCACATGGCCCTTGGACGTCCAACACTAAGAAAGCCTCACAAGAGTCCCACACGTCCAGCTCTTGAAGTAGTTTCTTCTTCATTGAAGAAACTTTGAGATCTGAGATTTTCCCTTGGAGAAATAGTTCTTGTTTCCTAGATTAAGATCCCACCATCTTAGCCAATCAGATTTGGAAGTGAGATAGAGGAGAAGATCAAAGGCAATACTAGTGCAGAAAATTCCAGCAACTTGTTTGCAAATTGCAAGTCTGAGTTCGGGCCTTTGGATCTATTTTTTCAGAGATTTGAAGTCTACAAATCTTCGAGGTAATAGTCTTCTATCATCTCTATTAATTAAACACATGTTGATCATGATTTAATGGAGTTTCTATGCGATTCTTTATGGCTGATTTCCGCTGCATATTGCAGAAATCAGATTTTTTAAAATCTGTCATACTTTGCATCAGCCATAGTAGTCTCTTTAGGAGAAGTTTCAGATCTGAATCGCGGTTTCCTTCAGACCCGGTCCCAAGATCTGATTAACTCAAACAAACCCCGAGTCGCGATCTCATACTTACTCCCGTAAACTCCGAATTAATATAAAGTTAAAACGAAATCCACAAGGGATATCAAATACAAATACCTATCAAATGTATAAAATTTGCGGAATATATACATTGACGAAAACATTATTAATCATATGAGTCCCTTTACCAAAAGTAAAGTTCATATATACATATTCGTATTGTAATAAAGTCAACCACTGTACACTTAAATACAATGCATGGGACATCTAAGTTCATTTCAAACCTATGAAACAAAAACCTTACAAAACATTTTCAAAAGGTTTCTATTCGATTCGCGCTCCGATTTCACATTCATTCGATCTAACCTCCAAGCGACGCGGCCTCTGTAAGACCGATACAGGTAACTAAACCTGTGATGTCATCAATAACACCGTAAACACGACGGTTCACCAATGTACATACAGTTCTATGAAAATACATGCTATCATACTATGAATCGGTAAATTTAAGCATATATGAACCTGTCAATTTATCAATCTATCAGTTCTATACAATTCAACACAATTCAGTAGTGAACAGTTCCAATAGTAGAGTCAAGTAATAGTAGAATACATTTCTTCTCATTTCATGCTTTCAAACGGAAGCTTTTCGGTTCTCATTTCATGCTTTCAAACGGAAGCTTTTCGGTTCTCATTTCATGCTTTCAAACGGAAGCTTTTCGGTATAATTGTTAACACCAATACCAATCAGTTATGTATTTATAATATTGTCCTCTTTGGCTCATGGGCTGGCGCCACCTGGCTCTGGCCTACATGTTGCCTGAAGGCTTAATTTCTCTTTCTATTACATGAGTTGTATCCTCCTTGGATCATGGGCTCCGCCACCTGGCTCTGGCCTACATGTTGCCCTGGCTCATGGACTCGCTGTTAGGATTTGTGTATGCCCTAAAGCCCACTAGCTGCACTCTCATCTTTTGTTACTGGATATTTACTGGTTATTTAATAGAATGACTATTTTCTCTTTAAACATGTATATATGTATGGTTGTGTAAGGCCCATTGTTTCTAGTAAATGAATTAGGTGTGTAGTGGCTACACACAGATAGGTCTGACTCATGGACACTGGAAACAATAAAATTGTCCATAACTGAAAGATGGAGTTGGGCACTTTATCTTGGTATAAGTTATAGTGAGAGACTCTCCTGTATTCAGGGTGACTTACCTAAGTCATTAGAGGACATTCGCGGATTTATCTCATTAGTGCATATGCAATGCATTGAACAGGACCATTGAAGGTGTGATCTCTAAAATAGTACTATCACTAAGAGAGATCAAGTCACCTCATGCTACTGAGTGACCAGTGCTCTTAATCTTGAGCATTTGTGGATGAACCGACGAAGTCAAGTTCTTGTGCTTTAATTCACTATGGGTGAGATTCTTTTCATGGGTCAACAGCTCTGTGTTTTGGGTACTCGGACTTGATCAATTGGGACGTGCAGATGCAATAAAGAATCTATTGCATCTAATGATGGAATGATCGTCCCCTTAGAATTATTCGATTAATCATCAAAAACTAAGATCTTAGTATATGGATGTTCCATATGGATATTGAACTTGTGGGTCGCTCCCTGGACCAAGAGAATGATATCCGGATGATGATTAAGTTAAGGATATGAAGTTCTAAGGTTTAGATGTAATCCAGAAGGTTGATAGTACGTACATCTGATAACCTGACTTGATTATGGATTTTACATAGAGGGGCATTTAGGTCATTTTACTTAGTAGGTCGAAGACAACAGTCATTTTCTGACGAGCTTATTATATTAAATATTTGTCCCTGGAGTTCAACCATACTCTTTAGTGGAATGAGTTAAGGTTAAAATGGTCTTAATGTTGCTATGGTTTTAGCATGGACATTTTGGTCATTTTGAGAGCCAAGGGCAATTATGTCTTTTGGTCCCTTCTCTAGTCACTTTTCAAGATTGGCATGATCTCCTAAGTTGTTTAGATGACATATGGTTGAATTATTTTAGTGGAAAAATAATTTTGAGTTTAAATTCAAATAGGCCTTTGATGGCATACATGAATTTATTCTAGATAAATTATTTGTGGGCCATGGTGTGCATTATTATGTGGGACGTCCATAATGGGAATTCCATAAGTGAGGTTCCAACTTTGAGTAGGTCTCTCTACTTGGAAGGTTGGACTCCTCTTTGGATTAGTATTCCTATAGTAAAGTTTCCTTTTTGAATAAGAAACTTAAATTAGTAAGTGTTGTGCAACTAGGATTACTAATTGCCAAAGTTTGTGGGATGTTCCTTTAGTTTCCTTTTCTAATTGGAGTGTTTCTAAAAGGAAATAAATCTTTAGATTATACTTTCCTTTTAGGACATCTATGAGAATTAGAAGAGATAACTTTTTAGGAAAGCAATCCCAAAGTTTTCTATAAAAGAGGAACCCCCCCCCCCTTGGACGTCCATAACCAAGACCATCCCTATGCTATAAAAATCCCACACGTCCAGCCCTCTTGTTCTTTCTGCTAGAAGTGAGCATCAGGTCTGAGATTTTTTCCATAGAAAAAAGTTCTCAAAACCCATCTAGAAATCTAGATTAAGATCCCACCATCTTAGCCAATCAGATTTGGAAGTGAAATAGAGAAGAAGATCAAAGGTTATTCTACTGCAGAAAATTCCAGCAAGTTGTTTGCTAATTGCAAGTCTGAGTTCAGCCCTTTGGATCTTTTATTTCAGAGATTTGAAGTCTACAAATCATCAAGGTAATAGTCTTCTTGAATCTCCTTTAATTATACACTTGTTGATCATGAAACCATGGAGTTATTATGCGATCAATATGGCTGATTGGCGCTGCCCAGATCGGATTTTTTAAAATCTGTTATGTTACAAATCAGCCATGGAAGTCCTTCCTGAGTGATGTCCAGATTTGAATCGCAGTTTCTTGCAGTGGTATCAGAGCCACTCCATGTGAAATCACGATCCCATGTTGTGTTTAATTAATCCTAGATTGATTATGGGCATGGTGGCACCCTACTGAAGTTATATTCAGATTTCTTTATGTGATGCATGTTGTGTGCAAGTTTCATTAACAATGCTGGAATTTATTTTCCAGATTTGTTTAATGATGTACATAGTGTTTTGCATGCACTAACCTCTTTGTTTGCAGCCATATATTGCATCCTTGATGGTTCGCATGATTGTTATGTGGATTTGGATGTTTTTTCATTAGTTGGAAAGTGTACGATTGCGCGTTTAGTAATCATAGGAAGTTGTAATTCTTTCTTTACTTTTATTCCAACTAGTCTTGATGTAAGCTTTCTTAAAAGGCATAGGCATCTCCAATGTAATTTGGGGTTTTGTTTTTTTATGGATTTGCTTGTATAAATTTAATTTGTTGGAACAAGCAAGAAGAAGAAAGTTTCAATCAAGATAGGTTGCAAGTAACCGGATTCCTTAGTGGTGGAGGAGACAAGACTTCTTGGTGCAAGATGAGATCTATTTTTGATGTCCTAGTTCGATAAGGATTAGAAGTCCGAAGAGCAGGGAGCCATCAAGGATTGCATACTTTTATTTGCTCTTATATATGGAATGCATGGATGAATGCTTTATATAATTGCTATGATTGTCACCTAGAAACATGGCCACCATTAGGTTCTAAAATTGGCATCTTTTTATATTGGATTGTTTTTAGTTTGGCAAATTATTTTAAATAGAACTTAGACCAGCACCTTCTATTTTGTCTAAGGTTTAAAATTGGATAGGGTTTAGTTTATCTTGGTACCCTTGGTTTCCAAAAGAGGCTAAACTAAAATCTAATTAGATGCTACCTATGGGTTCCCATAACCCAAGTTAGGTTTTTGATTCTTTAAAGGGATTTGCTCAAATGTTTTAAACCAAAGGTTATTTATTTTTAAGATTACTTAAATCATTGAGCCATAAATTTAATTAACTAAGTTTGCTAGATTTAAAAGAGTTTTTGAGTTAACAATGTAAAGGTCAAATAGTATAAACCCTAGTGATAAATAATCAAGTGGGAGAGGGGTTTATGGAAAGACCCCACGGCCTTCCATTTTCGGTTCATGTTATCTCATTAAGGTGTTAGTAGGAGCTGCCACCCCTTCGGTGGAGTTCTTTACTAAAGACCGCTTTGATGGGTTAATGGATGAACTAATGTGAATATTCGTAATGAGGTGTTAGTAGGAGCGGCCATCCCTTCGGTGGAGTTCTTTACTAAAGATCACTTCTATAGAATGTCAATGAAGTGTCGGTGGGAGCGGCCATCCCTTCGGTGGAGCTCTTTACTAAAGTTCACTTCTAGAATGGATAAAAGTCTCTTCCCTTCGGAGGACTTAAATTATAGACATTCTGGAAAATTTCATAAGAGATGGTAAAACACTTGACATAAGACGGTAATGACCTCTCCCTAGGAGTTAAGAGTTATTTGTCATATGAGGTCAAACCAATCAGTGATTGGACTACCACTGGATATGTGTATCCAGATAGTGATAATCCAAATAAGCATACCTTAATTCAACGTGACTATAGGCTCGGCCATCCCTTCGATGGAGGGTTTATGTGGAGGTTCAAACACTGATACATTATGATTAGGGTTAAATAATGTAAAAAGTTTTGTGCTTTGTTTTTCCTTTTATAACAAGCACCATATGCATATTACATATATACTGCCTATCTAATTATAAACCGTTTCATATCCAGAGAGAGATGGGTAAAGATTCTTTTAGTCCATTGATGTGCATCCTTCGTGAGAACAAACTGACTGGACCTAATTACGTAGATTGGAAGAGAAATCTTGACATAGTACTCACTGCTGAGGAGTACAAGTATGTCTTGTTGGAAACCTGTCCTGATATTAATACTAATTCTACTGATGACCAGTTAGAGGCTGAGAGGAAATGGAAGAAAGCGAATAGCATGTCTAAATGCTACATGCTTGCTTCCATGTCCAACGTGTTGCAAACACAGCACGAGCAAATGGACACGGCCTATGAAATCATGATGTCCTTGTCTGAGATGTTCGCAGACAAAAGCAGGCCAGCTAGGCAAGCTGCTATAAGGACTATCATGAATACTAGGATGGCTGAGGGAACACCTGTCAGAGAGCATATGCTCAAGCTGATGGATTGTTTCAATGTAGCTGAGATTCTAGGGGCTGAGATTGATGCAGAGAGTCAAACTGATATGATTCTCGAAACTTTGTCGGACTCTTTCAATCAGTTCAAGCTCAATTTCAATATGAGCAAGATGGACATGACTCTATCTGAGTTAATGAAAGAACTCCAAGCGACGGAGGCTATCATGAAGCCCAAAGCCCAAGCTCACTTTTTCCAGTCTTCCTCTAAACGAAACCCGAAAGGGAAGAAGTTCAAGAAGAAGCAGAATAAGGGAAAAGGACAGAAAAAGGACAATACTGGTAAAAAGAAGGACAAGGGTACAGATGGAAAGCCCAAAGGGAAATGCTTCAAGTGTGGCCTCAAAGGTCATTGGAAGAAAGATTGTCCCAAGTTGCTAGCCTCGGTTAAGAAAGGTACATCTTTTTCATACTACATTGAAACTTGCCTGGTGGTTGATTCTACTGATTCATGGATAGTAGACTCAGGAGCCACTAATCATATTTGCAATTCATTGCAGGGGTTTCAGATAATGCAGAAGATTGAGAAAGGAGAGTTTGCCTTTAGAGTTGGAACTGGAGCTAAAGTTTGGGCAGTTGCAGTAGGAGTTTTTTCCTTACATTTTCCATGTGATAGGATATTAGTTTTAAATAATGTTTTCTATGTTCCGGACATGAGGAAGAATTTAATTTCAGTTTCCAGACTCATTGAATTTAATTATTCAGTTTTCTTCCATTCTGGTGTTGATATCAGTAGAGATGGAAATATTATATGTTCCGTTAGAATGCATGACAACTTATTTTATATATATCCTATTGCTCCCACACTGCATAATCTACAACGAGAAAACTCAACTTCCCTTAAAAGGAAGGTATCTTCAATCAATGACACATATCTTTGGCACTTACGTTTGGGTCACATTAACCTAAAACGGATTCAGAGGTTGGTAGAAGATGGGCCTTTGAGCTCATTAGATTCTGAACCTTTTCCTCAGTGCGAATCTTGTCTCAAGGGAAAGATGACCAAAAGGTCATTCTCTAGAAAGGGACTAAGGTCAAAGGAGTTGTTAGAATTGATTCACACTGATGTGTGTGGTCCTATGAACAAACCGGCTTGAGGAGGGTATGAGTATTACATCACCTTCACTGATGATTACTCTAGGTATGGATATGTGTACTTAATGCGACGCAAGTCTGAGGCGTTTGATAAATTCAAGCAATTCAAGGCCGAGGTGGAGTTACAACTAGGGAAACATATCAAACCCCTTCGATCTGATCGAGGTGGCGAGTACCTCCTGGGTGAGTTCAAAGAGTACCTTACGCAACATGGGATTGTGTCTCAGTTGTCTGCACCGGGTACACCCCAGCAAAATGGTGTAGCAGAGAGAAGAAACCGTACCCTTCTTGATATGGTAAGGTCCATGATGAGTCATGCAACCCTACCTATATCTTTTTGGGGATATGCCCTAGAAGCAGCAGCATACATTTTAAATCTGGTACCTTCTAAATCAGTGCCTAGGATATCGCAAGAAATGTGGACAGGTCGAAAACCCAGTTTAAGACATATCCACATTTGGGGTTGTCCAGCCTATGTGCTGAATGATAAAGCTACCAAGCTGGAACCCAGATCGGAAATGTGTTACTTCATTGGGTATCCTAAGGGAACGAGAGGTGGCATCTTTAATCATCCAAATGAGCAAAAAGTGCTTATCAGCACTCATGCTAGATACTTGGAGGATGATTGTATGATGTACCAAGAGCTTAGTTGTAAAGAAACCCTTGAGGAGATTCTTTCGGGATCTCCTATAACATCTGTACCAGATCCTGAGACAGTAGATGAACGAGATATTCCTTTTAACACTCCAGAGCCTCGTCGTAGTGGGAGAATTTCTAGACAGCCAGAAAGATATCTAGGAGTGTCTTTTAAGACAGACTCTGAAGATCTGGTTGAGGATCCTACTAGTTATGATGAAGCAGTAACGGATATAGATGCTGACATGTGGCAGCAAGCGATGAAAACCTGAAATGGATTCTTTGTATTCCAATCAAGTCTGGGAACTTGTAGATGCACCTGAAGGGATTAAACCCATAGGGTGCAAGTGGATCTACAAGAGGAAGAGATGAATGGATGGGAAGGTGGAAACCTTCAAAGCAAGACTGGTGGCGAAAGGATACTCAGAAAGAGGGTATCGATTATGAGGAAACCTTTTCACCGGTGGCCATGCTTAAGTCCATAAGGATTCTCTTCGCCGTCGCATGTCATTATGACTACGAGATATGGCAATTGGACGTCAAGACAGCTTTTCTTAATGGAAGTCTTGACGAATGCATCTATATGATGCAACCAGAGGGCTTCATTGCTAGTGGCCAAGATAACATGGTTTGTAAACTTAAGAAGTCCATTTATGGACTTAAGCAAGCATCTAGAGCATGGAACATCAAGTTTAATCAGGCAGTCAAATCTTTTGGCTTTGATCAAAAAATTGATGAACCATGTGTGTATAAGAAAGGAAGTGGAAAAGCGGTTGCATTTTTAGTTCTGTATGTAGATGACATATTGCTCATTGGAAATGATGTAGGTATATTGTCATCCACAAAGGTTTGGTTATCCTCTCAATTTCAGATGAAGGATTTGGGTGAGGCCAGCTATATCTTAGGGATCAAGCTTTTGCGTGATCGCAAGAATAAGATGTTAGCCTTATCCCAATCTTCATATATTGAAAAGATATTGGTCGAGTTTAACATGCATGACTCTAAAAAGGGGTTGCTACCATCTTGACATGGAGTACCACTGTCTCGAGATCAATGTCCAAAGACATCTGAAGAGATAGAGAGTATGAGGAGAGTTCCATATGCATCCGCTGTTGGAAGCCTCATGTATGCTATGTTTTGTACTAGACCAGATATTTGCTTTGCCGTTGGCATGGTTAGCAGATATCAGTCAAACCCTGGACCTATGCATTGGACAGCTGTTAAGCATATATTCAAGTATCTCCGGAGAACGAAAGATTATATGCTAACCTTTCGAGCAGATGATCTAACGCCTTTGGCATATACAGATTCTGATTTCCAATCTGATAGAGATGCCAGAAAGTCTACTTCAGGATACGTTTTTACTCTGTCAGGAGGGGCTATACAATGGAGGAGTGTCAAGCAATCCAGTACTGCTGATTCTACCATGGAAGCAGAGTATGTGGCGGCATCGGAAGCTGCGGAGGAAGCAGTATGGCTCAGAAAATTCCTATTGGAATTAGGAGTTGTTCCTGCAGTGCAGAAACCGATTGTCATGTACTGCGATAACACTGGGTTGTAGCATAGTGCAAAGAGCCCAGAAATCACAAGAAAAGCAAGCACATTCAGAGAAAGTACCACTTGATCCGGGAATTCATTCAGGATGGAGAAATAGTGGTGGAGCAGATTGCCTCAGCAAATAACTTAGCTGACCCATTCACTAAGACTCTTACTGAGAAAGTCTTTACTTCTCATGTTGAGTCTATGGGTGTTAGGTTAGGAAGTAGTGATCTTTAGTGCAAGTGGGAGTTTGTTGGGATTGCTGTATGCCCTAAAGCCCACTAGCTGCACTCTCATCTTTTGTTACTGGGTATTTACTGGTTATTTAGACTATTTTCTCTTTAAACATGTATATATGTATGGTTGTATAAGGCCCATTGTTTCTAGTAAATGAATTAGGTGTGTAGTGGCTACACACAGATAGGTCTGACTCATGGACACTAGAAACAATAAAATTGTTCATAACTAAAAGATGGAGTTGGGCACTTCATCTTGGTATGAGTTATAGTGAGAGACTCTCCTGTATTCAGGGTGACTTACCTAAGTCATGGGAGGACATTCCCGGATTTATCTCATTGGTGCATATGCAATGCATTGAACAGGACCATTGAAGGTGTGATCTCTAAAATAGTACTATCACTGAGAGAGATCAAGTCACCTCATGCTACTGAGTGACCAGTGCTCTTAATCTTGAGCATTTGTGCATGAACTGACGAAGTCAAGTTCTTATGCTTTAATTCACTATGGGTGAGATTCTTTTCATGGGTCAACAGCTCTGTGTTTTGGGTACTCGGACTTGATCAGTTGGGACGTGCAGATGCAATAAAGAATCTATGCCATCTAATGATGGAATGATCGTCCCCTTAGAATTATTCGATTAATCATCAAAAACTAAGATCTTAGTATATGGACGTTCCATATGGATATTGAACTTGTGGGTCGCTCCCTGGACCAAGAGAATGATATCCGGATGATGATTAAGTTAAGGATATGAAGTTCTAAGGTTTAGATGTAATCAAGAAGGTTGATAGTACATCTGATAACCTGACTTGATTATGGATGTTACATAGAGGGGCATTTAGGTCATTTTACTTAGTAGGTCGAAGACGACTGTCATTTTCTGACGAGCTTATTATATTAAATATTTGTCCATGGAGTTCAACCATAACTCTTTAGTGGAATGAGTTAAGGTTAAAATGGTCTTAATGTTGCTATGGGTTTAGCATGGACATTTTGGTCATTTTGGGAGCCAAGGGCAAATATGTCTTTTGGTCCCTTCTCTGGTCACTTTTCAAGATTGGCATGATTTCCTAAGCTGTTTAGATGACATATGGTTGAATTATTTTAGTGGAAAAATAATTTTGAGTTTAAATTCAAATAGGCCTTTGATGGCATACATGAATTTAATTCTAGATAAATTATTTGTGGGCCATGGTGTGCATTATTATGTGGGACGTCCATAATGGAAATTTCATAAGTGAGGTTCCAACTTTGAGTAGGTCTCTCTACTTGGAAGGTTGGACTCCTCTTTGGATTAGTATTCCTATAGTAAAGTTTCCTTTTTTAATAAGAAACTTAAATTAGTAAGTGTTGTGCAACTAGGATTACTAATTGCCAAAGTTTGTGGGATGTTCCTTTAGTTTCCTTTTCTAATTGGAGTGTTTCTAAAAGGAAATAAATCTTTAGATTATACTTTCCTTTTAGGACACCTATGAGAATTAGAAGAGATAACTTTTTACGAAAGCAATCCCAAAGTTTTCTATAAAAGAGGAAACCCCTCCCCCCTTGGACGTCCATAACCAAGACCATCCCTATGCTACAAAAATCCCACACGTCCAGCCCTCTTGTTCTTTCTGCTAGAAGTGAGCATCAGGTCTGAGATTTTTTCCATAGAAAAAAGTTCTCAAAACCCATCTAGAAATCTAGATTAAGATCCCACCATCTTAGCCAATCAGATTTGGAAGTGAAATAGAGAAGAAGATCAAAGGTTATTCTACTACAGAAAATTCCAGCAAGTTGTTTGCTAATTGCAAGTCTGAGTTCAGCCCTTTGGATCTTTTATTTCAGAGATTTGAAGTCTACAAATCATCAAGGTAATAGTCTTCTTGAATCTCCTTTAATTATACACTTGTTGATTATGAAACCATGGAGTTATTATGCTATCAATATGGCTGATTGGCGCTGCCCAGATCAGATTTTTTAAACTCTGTTATGTTACAAAAAAGCCATGGAAGTCCTTCCTTAGTGATGTCCAGATCTGAATCGCAGTTTCTTGCACTCACGCCACCTGGCTCTGGTCCAAATCTTGCCTCGAGGATCAATTACTTACAAAAGGGTGGGATTTCCAGTGTCTTGATCAGAGGTCACTGGTATTACCACGGAGCTCCGGAATGCTCCCATATCATCTACTGCAGTAGGGATTATTTGTTTCATATTACCTTTAGTAACTGTTCATTCAATTCAATATCATTACATTGTACAAAATTAGTCGAGTTCTCTATGAGCAGTAGCTCGATTCAGTTTAGCTATATACTAACTTTTCATTCAATAGTTCAGTACCTTATATTAGTATAGCTCCATAATGAGCTTAAGGAACTACAACACAATAGTACTTTGCGGAAATCGAATCTAATTCCTTTCTATTCAATACTCTTGAGACCTCTAGACCATCGTCAAGTAGCTCAATGATGAGCTTAGGGAATTACAGTCTAGTATTAGGCTATTCATTCACTTTATTTATTCAATGTAATTCATTAGTTCTCAGTGGAGCTCGATCAACATGGAGCTCAAGGAAAACATTATGTTAAAGTAGCTCACTAATGAGTTTAAGAACTATATAGAAGTGACTTCTATGCGGAATCTAGTCAAATCCTATCCAGACTTCTAAACCAATCAAATGAGTGACACGTCGTTATCCAATGCACGGTTATTCTTGATGAACATCACTTTATAAATATTATTGTGTATTCGGAGAACTTAGTTTACACCTATGAGGGCTTAGACATTAACAAGAATCAGCCTGTACGAATTAGGCTTCAAAATAGAAAGACAATCAGAACTCACTTTGCATTTTCCACAGTGTCGGTCAGATTGTCGGTCGACCGACAACCCTATGTCGGCTGACCGACCTCACATCGGTCAGAATTCCAAAGACCTAAACACACTGAAAAACTAATCCCTCATGTCGTCGGTCGATCGACCTCTCTATGTCGGTTGACCGACATCACATCGGTCAGAATTCCAGAGACCTGATTACATGGAAACTGGTCTCGGACTCTGTCGGTCAGGTCGTCGGTCAACCGACCTGCGCTCAGATTTCAGTTTTGAGCTTCAAATTTTCTGAAGCTCATTTCTGTAACTTTTACCCAAATGAGTTTTAACAACTCTAAAACATTATAAATCATAAGAAGAGTATGTACTTGCCTCTAGTGAAGATGAATTGAAGAGAAATCCCTTTGATAGCTTGATTCCAAGAAGAAAATCCCTTAAGCCCAAGCTTCACAACTTCAAAAATTGAAAACAAAGTTGGGGAAGATGAAGAGGATGATGAAGGCTCTTCAAAAATCACTTACAAACTTCACGTTGATACTTGGTTGAGAGATTATAGAAGAAAGAAGAGAAAAGGAAGAGAAGAAAGAGGAAAAGGGGCTAGGGTTTGGAGAGAAGGATTTAATGAAATCCTCTTAGCTTATATAAGCTAAGATTTTTCATTTTGGCCCTCCACCTCTAAATGCCATTTCACTTTGAGTCAAATAAAGGATCACTTAGCTCATTTATCGTCGGACGAGATCAAGTCTATTATGATAATCAACGTACTCATCGAAATACCCATGTTGGTATGAAGAGTTTCTGTATTCGACAAAATACGTAAATATTCGTATTTACACAAAAGTCCTTCGATTTTTTTTTTAGTCTAAACTCCAATTCAATTCATATAAACTTACTCAAAGTTTCATTATCATGTCATTAAGCCTAAACCATTCATTTTAGGCTAAAACAATATCATTTGGTCATAAACCATTGTTAGTTTAATTAAACCTAGTTAATTAGCCTTAATTACAATCAATTAGAGTTAATCTCAATTAACTCGGGACGGGGTCTTACAACCCCCTAAAACTTTTAGAATCATTCGGTCCTCCGAATGCTATACAACTCAATGAAAAGCAATTAAGCAATTTACGAATTCAGAATTACCTGTACGAATAATTCAAGATACTTCCGAGCTAATTGGCTCTCCAAGTTTCCAAGTAGTTCCACTAGGTCCATGATGTGCTCAAGCACTTTGAACCATTTAATTGTCTGCGTATGCAGAATCGCTTCTTGATATCCATAACCTGAGTTGGCTTCTCACATATGTGGTGTTAGGCAACACTTAGATCTCTTCATGATGAACAACATGTAAAGGATCAGGCACATACTTCCAAAGCATCGATAAACGTATGGAATACACTGCGGATAACCGGAGAGTTCTGCCGATAAGTCAAGACGATAGGACCTACTTCCAATCCGACGCTGGATTTGAAAGGTCCGATGAATCTTAGGGAAGGCTTTCCTTTCCACCTGAATCGGATAGTGCCTTTCACACCGAACCAAATAGTGCCGTTTCAATGTTAGAGGGATAGTTGTTATTGTATGCAATTTCATACAACATTATATGGTCATTCCAACCATTCCAAAGTTAACTATACTGGCACGAAACAAATCTTCTAGTACCTGGATAGTCCGTCCTGACTGTCCGTCAGTCCGTGGATGACAAGCAGGTTTAATACTGAGTGAACTCTTGAAGGACTGCCAAAATGCAGAAACAAACCGACTATCTCGATCGGAATAATCGAGACCAGTGTTCCATGAAATAGAGTCACTTCCATAACAAACTTTGTAAGACAATCCACGATCACCATGCTGCATCGTGTTACTCCTTTGTCCTTGGTAAACCTGACACAAGGTCTATCGTGTGACGTGTTGCGATGTTGTCTTTGATCCTTACAAATTCAAGATCTTAGAATTGTTTATCCTCAATTTGTTGAATGAGAGTGGTTCGAATACAAACATTGCTGCAATCAATTTTCGGTCGTCCATTAATCCAATGGACACACCTATATCCTTGAGGTTATCATTCTGTTCCCTTCATGCTCTAATGTTGTTAAATCAGAATAATTCTGACTGAAATCACCAGTCACGGCATTGCCCTTTTTAGGTACATATGTGAATGGAGAGTCGTAATATTTACGCAGCTCTAATCAACGGTGTAGTACTGGGCACTAGTTAAACAATGAAGTCCACTTCCTTGATTGGAGGTAGACCTTACACTTTATCCGGAACATGTCTGGAAATTTCCATATAGGTTTCGTCTCTGAAATGAATGTGATGTAGCCTTCACGACCACTACACATCATTCGTTCAGCTTTAAGTGCTGAAACTAGCCTGATACCATATTTTCTTTGAACTCCTTCAAAGAGTACACTGGCATTGGCCTCATCCACTTCAAAAGTAATGTTTTTGCAAAAACAGTCTAAACATGACCTATACTTTGCAAACCAATCCATGCCAAATATTATACTAAAGTCATTCATTGTTGTTAGCAGCGCAACTCAGTTAGCTAGCATAAATATTCTCCCAATTTAATAGTACGTTGGAAGAAACACAAGTCACAAACTACTCTTTTCCTTAAGGAGTAGATACAGTAAATATAGTAAAATCATACTAGTTGTTCTATCTGGTTTTCCATATCATAAACAATTGTAGGTGCTATAATGAATGTGTAGAACCCGGATCAACCAATGCAATTGTATGTCCATTATCGACAGGGTCGTACCTTCTACCACATCGGCTGCTACTAACAAGAACCTCTATCATCTCTCCTAGGACATTGAGCTATTTTGTGTTCCATAGAACCACAAACAAGACAAGCTCCGGTAGTCCTCCAGCATAAGTCAGCCCCATGAGCTTTACCACAAGTCTCACAGACTGGCTTGTTCCCTTGTTTGTCATTCCTCTCATTTCTAGGAATGAATCTTTGCCTCTTGTCCTTGGGCTGTCCTTCCTTTGTGTACCATGACTCACCATGTCTCTTGATGTTCAAAGCCTCCTGTATATGAGCCTGCATTTGGCTCTGTGCTTCTAACATAGCTTTCATCTGAGTTTGCATAACTAATTGAGTTTCTTGTGTCTTGACTAACTGCGCATTATGTATGATTAACTGGGCTTGCATGCCCATCTATGTCTCATGACTCTTGACCATCTGGTCATTATTTTTGACTAACTGCTCTAGTATAGTAGGGAACCTCACATCAGTCTCAGATGTAGGAGAGGGTGTCGTGACAATAGTCGTCGTCATTCTCAGATCCCGATCCAGACGCCATGCTGTAGACAATATGGAAGGTAAGATATATATCTCAACACTTCCATCGATAATTAATCACATATAAGTAATCACATATAGTGAAAACCATTAAATACAAATCCTAAGCGGATTTGTCACGAATCGTTTCGTTCCTCACATCGTTCTTATGTTCGCCAAGTCTTTTAAATATTTTACTTAGCTTTTTAACCTAATGCTCTGATACCATACAATAAGTATGTCACGACCCGGTCCCAAGATCTGATTAACTCGGACGAACCCCGAGTCGCGATCTCATACTTACTCCCGTAAACTCCGAATTAACATAAAGTTAAAATGAAATCCACAAGGGATATCAAATACAAATACCTGTCAAATGTATAAAATTTGCGGAATATATACATTGACGAAAACATTATTAATCATATGAGTCCCTTTACCAAAAGTAAAGTTCATATATACATATTCATATTGTAATAAGTCAACCACAGCACACTTAAATACAATGCATGGGACTTCTAAGTGCATTTCAAACCTATGAAACAAAAACCTTACAAAACATTTTCAAAAGGTTTCTATTCGATTCGCGCTCCGATTTCACATCCATTCGATCTAACCTCCAAGCGGCGTGGCCTCTGTAAGACTGGTACGGGTAACTAAACCTGCGATGTCATCAATAATATCGTGAACACGACGATTCAACAATGTACATACAGTTCTATGATAATACATGTTATCATACAATGAATCGGTAAATTTAAATACATATGAACCTGTCAATTTATCAATCTAACAGTTCTATACAATTCAATAGTGAACAGTTCTAATAGTAGAGTCAAGTAATAGTAGAATACATTTCTTCTCATTTCATGCTTTCAAACAGAAGCTTTTTGGTATATTTGTGAACACCAATACCAGTCAGTTATGTATTTATAATATTGTCCTCTTTGGCTCATGGGCTGGCGCCACCTGGCTCTGGCCTACATGTTGCCTCAAGGCTTTATTTCTCTTTCTATTACATGAGTTGTGTCCTCCTTGGATCATGGGCTCCGCCACCTGGCTCTGGCCTACATGTTGCCCTGGCTCATGGACTCACGCCACCTGCCTCTGGTCCAAATCTTGCCTCGATGATCAATTACTTACAAAAGGGTGTGATTTCCAGTGTCTTGATCAGAGATCACTGGTATCACCACAGAGCTCCGGAATGCTCCCATATCATCTACTACAGTAGGGATTATTTGTTTCATATTAACTTTAGTAACTGTTCATTCAATTCAATATCATTACATTGTATAAAATTAGTCGAGTTCTCTACGAGCAGCTCCGGACCGCTAGCGCCGAGCTCGGCTACCCCATGTGCCCATCTCGGCTGAGAGCTCCACCTCGGCTGAAGGAGCCGGGACGAAAGCCGAAGCAAGAAAGAACCTCCACTCGTGCCCTCATCCCCCACGTCATCAGGCACGTGGAGGAGTAGGGGCACGAGCTAGTGAGACAGATGCGACATCCAGCCGTTCACAATCTTCGCCAAATCACTGACAGGGCGGCATCCAGCGGCGGAAGCCACATCAGGGCAAGGCCCGAGGGCGGATCCGATGGTACCCCAACCGTCAAAGGCGTCCAACACAATCTGGCCCAACAAGACGCGCATTTAATGCGGTGTGGGCTGATCCGACTGGCATTAAATGCAGAGTGGGCTGGATTGGACCGCATTAATTACTTTGTGGGCTGATCATGACTTCCCAGTCGAATCATGGACCCACACCAAGATATCCTCCAAAGATACGACCCAAGCCTCTATAAATAGAGCCTCATACCACCAGCAAGGTACGCACAATTCAACCCACAGAGCCGTTACTCTGCCTCTCTTCTTCCTCTCCTTCCATTGTTCCAGTTCATTCACTGACTTTGGCATCGGAGAGCCTTGCGCCGCCCAGGCCAGGGTCCTCTGACCGTTTGCTCTTCTCTTTCAGGCTTTCGGACGGTACCTAGTGATCACCACTTTGGATAAGTCCTCTAAGGCTCCCCAGTTATTGTGGGTCATTATTTTCTGCACCTACAATTGGCGCCGTCTGTGGGGAAGTAATATCCCAACCTTCTCAACCTCAATCTCCCAGAAATCATGCCTACGAAAGCTAGGAAGGGCGGAGAATCTTCGAGAGCAGCGCTCGAGCTGCCAGCACCGTCGACGGACGTCCCTCCTCAGGGGCGGTCCCGAATGGTTCATGGCACATCTGCAGGCGAGGGCCGCTTAGGCTCGCAGCTCTATGTCGAGGTCCCCCTCCAAGAGGGACTCGAGGCCTCGCTCTCAGCAGACGAAGTCACGCCACCCCGATGCGACGAGCGTCGGCATGAGCGTCCTCGTAAAGATAAAGCCGTTGCCGTAGAAGAGACGCGCCGCGTTCAACCTCCTGCCGCTGGAGGAGATGTCGCAGCTCAAAATGCTCTCCTCCAGAAGCAGGAGCGGTTAATCCGCGAGCTCCAGCAGCAGCTGAGGGCAGCGCAAACTGCCTCGTTGAGGCAGGTCTCTAATCCTCAGGGACAGAGGAGGGACGCCCCGAGCGGGGCAGCCCAGCCTCCTCGTGAGGATCTGAGAAACCATCTGGACCACAAGCGGAGCCAGATCCATGATGAAGGCTCAAGCAACAGCCGAAGTCATCATAGCCGTGATGGCCGAGCCCATAGCCATCGCAGCCCGAACCACTCCAAGCGGAAGCCAAGAGCGCAGACTCCAGAAAAGGACGACGAGCAGGAGCGATTTGACAAACGCGTCAGATTGGCTCTCCAGCACAACCTGGACGTGCGGGACCAGAAACAGATCTGTGGCCACACCGATCTGGGGGCCTCACCCTTAACGAGGGACATCGAGCGCACCCTGTAAGATCCCGACCCCAGTCCTTTTGTTTAGCATTGTTTTAATCGTGGTTTAGCTTGTTAAGTGAGATTTGATTTAGTTTGATCTTGTTTTTGAGTTTGACTAGATTTTTCCTTAGTCTTTGAGATTTTTGTAGACCGTTGACTTTGGTTTGACCCGGTCCATATGATTTGTATTTTATGAGAAATTACTTTTCATTTCTAAAAATTCTGGATTTGGTGTATTTTGACTTATTTTATGAAGTTTAACAACTTTCATGTTTTGACCATTTTGATTTGATGATCAGAAAATGCGTTTTTTCGAGAAAAAGGGCAAAACTGACCTTTTACACTAAATCTGTCCTTGAATTTCAAAAATTTCAGAATTTGGGGAAAATATACTTTTTGGAAAGTAGAAATTTCACCGATCGTTTTGTCTTCTTCGTCGTTTTCGTTCGGGGACCCACAAAATGCTAGTTTTGACCCTTGTAAGTTGGGGCCCATGGGGCCCAGCCCATTTAGTCTTTATAAAGCCATGGGGCTCTTCTTCTCTTCCCCATTCTCTCATTTCCTGCAACAAGAGAGGGGTTAGGGTTTCTCCCAGCCCCCTTCCTCTCTCCTCTTGTGTCTCTTGTTCTTTGATGCTAAATGGAGGAATGAGCTCCTCATCTTCTTCCCATCTTTCAAGCTTCCTTAGATGCCATTTTTGAGATGTTGAGATAGAGAAGATCCATCTTTCAAGCTCTTCTTCTTGTTTGGGACACCCAAAGGGCTTCTTCTTTAGCCATTTTGGGGGTTTTGTGATCTTGGAGCTTGAGACACTAAAGCTTTGTTTGAAGAGTAATTTTACTCCTATCTTGACCAAGGCAAGTGAAATTTTCAATTAATATGATGTTTTTATGTTTCTTGTTTGGTTTCATGGTTTTTCCTCACTATGTTCTAATCCTTTATGATTTATGGATTTACTTTGAATGAATGAAGCAATGTTAGGTTGATTTCCACTTATGTTGCTATTGTACAATGAGTTGGGAGTTTGGTTTTCACTTTGGTCATCTTGAAAAATTAGTCTTCCTTGTGTTAAGTATGGTGTTCAATGAAAGGGAGAAAACTTTGCTTTAAAAAGTGTTGGGTTTGATTAAGCTGATGGCAAATTCTTGGTGATTTGATGAGTTTGGAAGGTCAAGGAAGGGCCCAAATGATCTAGGAAGATTGTGTGAAAGATTGAGAATGAAAAAGATCTCAAAAATGGAAAAAGAAGGAAAGAAAAATCAGAGAAATTGCATAAAAGGGTGCATTTCTGCACTCAGCCGGACTGGGAATGAGCCCAGTCCGCTCGAGCGACCCAGTGGGCCGCTCGAGCGGACCAGGTTCTGTCTGGGCTTCGCTCGAGCGGACCCTGGGTCGCTCGAGCGAGCCCAGACCTGTCCTGGGTCCGTTTATGGGTCTTTTGGGCCTGTTCTTTTGGGGTTTCTTTGGGCTTGTTTCTTGGGCCATTCAAAGTCAGTTCTGGGCCAGTTTAAAACCTGATATTGGGTCATTTTTAAGTTCAGTTGTGGGCTGGTTTTAAGGTTTGTTTTATGGGCCATTCAAGGTTTAGTTTGGACTATTTCAAAGTTTGTTTTGTGGGCCAATAAAGGCTGAGTTTGGGCTGTTATAAAATCTGTGTTGTGGGCCATTCAAAGCTAGTTTTAAGAGCTGATTTAAGGTCTGTTTGTGGGCCTGTTCCAAGTTAGTTTTGGGTTTGTTTTAAAACTTGTTTCTTGTCCATTAAAGGTTTAGTTTGGGCTTGTTTTAAAACTTGTTCCTTGGACCCTTCAAGGATTAGTTTTGGACCGTTTAAAAACTTGTTTTGTGGGCTTGGTTAAGGTTGGTTTTTGGATTGTTATTAAGGATTATTTTGGACTCGGATTAAGGCCAGCTATGGGCCTGTTTTAAAGAGATTTTGGACTACTTGTATTACTTGGAAATTTGTGAAATGGGAATGATGTGAGAATGAGTGTATGTGAAATTACCCGGGAGCCGTTCGAGTCTTAATGCGCACTTTATCATTTAAATATTATGGATTTTCATTGGCATCAAACGCACTTTTTATTAATTAATGTTTAAAGGTTAAATGTGCATTGAGATGGTTCCTTGGCAAGGCATTAGGTCATTCTCCACTATCCATTCCATTTCAAGTCAGAACATGTATTTGTGTTTGTATTTGTATTTGTATTCTTGGGTAAACTAATTTGAATATCATCGGTGATTTGCTATAAAATCATGTGTCTTCCCATGTTCGAAAGGGTTGATCGTATGATTTTATACAAATCACTTTGATGTGTATTTGAACGGTTTACCATGGATATTCGTGTGTTTTCCCCAACTCGATTTGAAAAGAGATTGGAGTATGTTTGTCACATTCGGGATTTCTTCGATGAGATTATTGTTTTGATACGACTAGTATTTGAAAATAAAACCTCGAGGCAAGACGGGGCCAGAGCTATGTGGTGCGAGCCCATGAGCCAAAGAGGCTATGATTCCGAAAACAAAACCCCGAGGCAAGACGGGGCCAGAGCTATGTGGTGTGAGCCCCTGAGCCAAAGGGATTAGTATTATGTTAGATTTGTATCGGTTTGAGTTTGAAAACTAAAGGCACCACTAGGCTTAGGTCACCTTGTCGGGCTGATCACCCGGCTTGGGATCTTTAATTCGTCCGCCAGCTGCAGCTTGGATTCTGTCTGTACCGACCATGGCAACGGTTTTATCTGCCGGTCCCATTTGTATGGCTACGGTTCTGATTTTTGATCTGCCGGTCCCATTTGTATGGCTACGGTTCTGATCCTATTTTTAGTACCACGTTCAGTGGCTACGCTCTGTCTGCTCTTATTACTTCGGTAATAGGAGGATTTAGCTATTTGTGGTCGCCAAGGTTTTATCTGCATATTACTTTATTTTACGATTCGTGTGGGTTATACTCTTATGCTTCGATTTGGTTAATGTTTACGATATCGATCATTTATCCTATTGTCGCTACTATTCAGTTTTAAATGTATTTCCAATTATTAAATGTTCTGCTTAGGCTGTTATCTTTTCGAGATATTTATGCTTCAGAGACTGTTCGTTTATTTGTCTTGATATTTATGTTTGGTCTTTCGATCGTTTTATCGCGATTATTGTTATTATTGTTTAGACTCTATATTCGGTTTTACGATGATTTCGTCAGGCTTTATGTATGTTCTTTTACTTCATATTACTTGTTTATTTGCTTGCCAGACCGTCGTGTCTGACCCTTATTTGTTTGGTGCCAGATTCCGCTCTTTTTGTTTTTAGGTGTTTGATCAGAGGAGGCGGTGGGACCGCCGGTCTGACGTGAGAGGCTGCCCATTGATATCATCTAGATGTCAAGTTTGGCACCGGAGTTCGTATCAAATCTTTGAGGGTAGTATTTCTGTTTAGTTGGATATATTTTGGTATGGCTATGTTAGCCTTTTTCTTGGGGTTTGTAACTAAGACATTTGTTAATTGTAATTTGAACATGTGGGAATTAATTAGCCTTGTTACTACCAGCTCAGTGTGTTTGATATATGATTTATGCCAGTCTGCTTATATGATGGCTTTATGGAATTGGTTGCGTGCGACGTGGAACCCGATGGCCACGGATTCCGGGTCATAACACCATGTTTAGCTTCCGCGAAAAATATACTATGATTGTGTTGGAATGTGATTATCCTCATTCACGCGGATCTTGGGAACTATAACAAAAAGTTTCAAATTATTCCAAAATTTCGCACCCCGAGATCGGTTCGCTGCAGGTCCCGGTTTCGGGGCGTGACAGGTTTGGTATCAGAGCTGGTTAGTTTCTAGGAAATAAAATACTCTAGAGACATTAAGACGTGTGGTGAGGATTCGTTAGATTGTGTCGATTTGTTTTCTTGTGTCTTTGTTTCTTTGGATTTGAGTCGGTTTTTTCTTTCAGTTCGGGAGACTTTGTTCGTCTTTTCTTTTAGTTCTGTTGTTAGGAGATTTGGATGGCCATATTTCCTCCTTAGTGGTGGAGAATTTGAATTCTCCACACTCTTGTTCGGTGTCTTTTGTCTGTGCTTGTGTCGGAGACTAAGAACCCTCTGGACTTAGTATGTTGTTTTCGGAGAACAGCAGCAGACTTTCAGCCTTCAGCATCTTCAATGTGGTTATTGAGAGAAGACTTGTGCATTTGCCCGTCAGAGTTGGACTCGAGCAGTAGTTGAAGATCCCCTTTCAGCTAATCAAGGATCGTCATGCAGCATACCAAGGTGAGTAAATGTGGATTTTTGGGGGAACTCAGACCATCTTTTCAAGATGAAGGACTGCAAGAGGCATGTTACCTGTGGATTTTCTGAAGAAAGAAATAATTCTTAGTTAGTAAGGTTGGAAGCTAGTGCTAGAAACTCATGGATTTCCCGGATTCAATGAGCCTTGTCGTAGTTTTGGTTGAGAATTTCCGTGACTTGTAGCGTAGCCAGTGTAGTTGGTTCAGCAGGGATACCAAGTGGATGGTTCGTTGTGGTCAAGATAATTTTGGCAGCAAAGGAAACGTTGTGGGCTTTACCGACTTACAGGATATTGGCTTGGACAACATGCAGATACAAGGGAGTACCTCAGTGGTTTGGATGTCCATTTCTTCTTTAAAATGATTTTCAGGATATTTTCATCTTTGTTATGTTTTCCTTAATGTCTATGATTTATCCATGTAGTGTCCAAACAATGGATTTATGTTTCTTCTTTAAGGCTAATTTTGAAATAACCATGTCATTCTACTCCTTTTCATGAGTTACATGATTTTGTCTTCGTAAGGATTTGTGTTTCGAATTTTTATTTAATCTTCTTAAGACATTGTTACACAATGATCTTGGAAATTTTGCTCTTGTATTAATTTTCTTAAATGTTGATATCTACTTTTCCAAACCTTAATGATTTCAAGATTTTGTATATGTTTGGTTGGAAATGGATTTCAATAAAATTTAATGTATGGTCATACTACATGAATTTGATTTATTTTTGAAAATCCTAATTTGAGATTGTTAAGTATTTCAAGGATTTGTTGGGTCATGAAAACATGAATTTCAAAACGAATAATGTTGTTTCATGTTCAAACTTTGATAAACTTTATTTATTAAGTTCTATTTGATAATTTGAAAGTTCGGTTTCTACTATGTTTTAAAATGATGAGATTCAACTAAGTAATTATTTTAGTCATTATGTTTAAAATTTTAAGATTTGTTTTGCATTGGTGGAGTGAGTGGTATTGACTTATGGTTGGAGTTGGAAGTCTGAGAAGTGAAGGGATGATGGATATCCGGATGTGTACTAGTTCGGTTGAGGACAAAGTTGGATCTGCGAGAGAATCAACATCATTCAAGACAGGGATTGAAATGTTTCAGTTCTTCGGGGATTGACATCAGATTGGCAGATATGTTTTTGTTGATAACACTGTGTCAGGTAAGAGATCAAGAGCAGCAAATAGATAGAATCAGATGTGGGCAAGAATTCTGAGTACAGCACAGAAAGATTTGGAATATGGAGTTGTAAGAGTGAAATATGAAGAGGCAAGCCATGCGAAGTTTTGACACAGAACAGCTCAACAGGTTATGGCAGTTTGACAACTGGTTTATGTCAGTGTGACATCTGGGTTGAAACAGACCAAGTCAGAGACATGATACCTATAGAATTTTGAAGTTTATAATTCAGAATCGAGGAGGATTTGTAATGTGTCAAGGGAGCTGTGTAGCCAGTTAACTCGATCAGTTTATTGCTCACGAGAGAAGACAGATGATGCATGCAAGGGGCCAATAGAATTTGTGAAACAATGTGAAGCCTTCAACCGAGTCAGAATGTGGTTGACCGCGTATCTCAACGTCGGGTTTGATCAGAGAGTCTCTCGGTTACCAAGGTCTAGCATAGGGTGTCAGTGTTTTCGTTTGTCTTTTGAGTTTTTGATTTTGATTTGGTTTAAGCCATTTGGAGGACCAAATGGATTCTAAGGGGGGGAGGATGTAAGATCCCGACCCCAGTCCTTTTGTTTAGCATTGTTTTAATCGTGGTTTAGCTTGTTAAGTGAGATTTGATTTAGTTTGATCTTGTTTTTGAGTTTGACTAGATTTTTCCTTAGTCTTTGAGATTTTTGTAGACCGTTGACTTTGGTTTGACCCGGTCCATATGATTTGTATTTTTATGAGAAATTACTTTTCATTTCTAAAAATTCTGGATTTGGTGTATTTTGACTTATTTTATGAAGTTTAACAACTTTCATGTTTTGACCATTTTGATTTGATGATCAGAAAATGCGTTTTTTCGAGAAAAAGGGCAAAACTGACCTTTTACACTAAATCTGTCCATGAATTTCGAAAATTTCAGAATTTGGGGAAAATATACTTTTTGGAAAGTAGAAATTTCACCGATCGTTTTTGTCTTCTTCGTCGTTTTCGTTCGGGACCCACAAATGCTAGATTTGACCCTTGTAAGTTTGGGGCCCATGGGACCCAGCCCATTTAGTCTTTATAAAGCCATGGGGCTCTTCTTCTCTTCCCCATTCTCTCATTTCCTGCAACAAGAGAGGGGTTAGGGTTTCTCCCAGCCCCCTTCCTCTCTCCTCTTGTGTCTCTTGTTCTTTGATGCTAAATGGAGGAATGAGCTCCTCATCTTCTTCCCCATCTTTCAAGCTTCCCTTAGATGCCATTTTTGAAATGTTTGAGATAGAGAAGATCCATCTTTCAAGCTCTTCTTCTTGTTTGGGACACCCAAAGGGCTTCTTCTTTAGCCATTTTGGGGGTTTTGTGATCTTGGAGCTTGAGACACTAAAGCTTTGTTTGAAGAGTAATTTTACTCCTATCTTGACCAAGGCAAGTGAAATTTTCAATTAATATGATGTTTTTATGTTTCTTGTTTGGTTTCATGGTTTTTCCTCATTATGTTCTAATCCTTTATGATTTATGGATTTAATTTGAATGAATGAAGCAATGTTAGGTTGATTTCCACTTATGTTGCTATTGTACAATGAGTTGGGAGTTTGGTTTTCACTTTGGTCATCTTGAAAAATTAGTCTTCCTTGTGTTAAGTATGGTGTTCAATGAAAGGGAGAAAACTTTGCTTTAAAAAGTGTTGGGTTTGATTAAGCTGATGGCAAATTCTTGGTGATTTGATGAGTTTGGAAGGTCAAGGAAGGGCCCAAATGATCTAGGAAGATTGTGTGAAAGATTGAGAATGAAAAAGATCTCAAAAATGGAAAAGAAGGAAAGAAAAATCAGAAAATTTGCATAAAAGGGTGCATTTCTGCACTCAGCCGGACTGGGAATGAGCCCAGTCCGCTCGAGCGACCCAGTGGGCCGCTCGAGCGGACCAGGTTCTGTCTGGGCTTCGCTCGAGCGGACCCTGGGTCGCTCGAGCGAGCCCAGACCTGTCCTGGGTCCGTTTATGGGTCTTTTGGGCCTGTTCTTTTGGGGTTTCTTTGGGCTTGTTTCTTGGGCCATTCAAAGTCAGTTCTGGGCCAGTTTAAAACCTGATATTGGGTCATTTTTAAGTTCAGTTGTGGGCTGGTTTTAAGGTTTGTTTTATGGGCCATTCAAGGTTTAGTTTTGGACTATTTCAAAGTTTGTTTTGTGGGCCAATAAAGGCTGAGTTTTGGGCTGTTATAAAATCTGTGTTGTGGGCCATTCAAAGCTAGTTTTAAGAGCTGATTTAAGGTCTGTTTGTGGGCCTGTTCCAAGTTAGTTTTGGGTTTGTTTTAAAACTTGTTTCTTGTCCATTAAAGGTTTAGTTTGGGCTTGTTTTAAAACTTGTTCCTTGGACCCTTCAAGGATTAGTTTTGGACCGTTTAAAAACTTGTTTTGTGGGCTTGGTTAAGGTTGGTTTTTGGATTGTTATTAAGGATTATTTTGGACTCGGATTAAGGCCAGCTATGGGCCTGTTTTAAAGAGATTTTGGACTACTTGTATTACTTGGAAATTTGTGAAATGGGAATGATGTGAGAATGAGTGTATGTGAAATTACCCGGGAGCCGTTCGAGTCTTAATGCGCACTTTATCATTTAAATATTATGGATTTTCATTGGCATCAAACGCACTTTTTATTAATTAATGTTTAAAGGTTAAATGTGCATTGAGATGGTTCCTTGGCAAGGCATTAGGTCATTCTCCACTATCCATTCCATTTCAAGTCAGAACATGTATTTGTGTTTGTATTTGTATTTGTATTCTTGGGTAAACTAATTTGAATATCATCGGTGATTTGCTATAAAATCATGTGTCTTCCCATGTTCGAAAGGGTTGATCGTATGATTTTATACAAATCACTTTGATGTGTATTTGAACGGTTTACCATGGATATTCATGTGTTTCCCCAACTCGATTTGAAAAGAGATTGGAGTATGTTTGTCACATTCGGGATTTCTTCGATGAGATTATTGTTTTGATACGACTAGTATTTGAAAATAAAACCTCGAGGCAAGACGGGGCCAGAGCTATGTGGTGCGAGCCCATGAGCCAAAGAGGCTATGATTCCGAAAACAAAACCCCGAGGCAAGACGGGGCCAGAGCTATGTGGTGTGAGCCCCTGAGCCAAAGGGATTAGTATTATGTTAGATTTGTATCGGTTTGAGTTTGAAAACTAAAGGCACCACTAGGCTTAGGTCACCTTGTCGGGCTGATCACCCGGCTTGGGATCTTTAATTCGTCCGCCAGCTGCAGCTTGGATTCTGTCTGTACCGACCATGGCAACGGTTTTATCTGCCGGTCCCATTTGTATGGCTACGGTTCTGATTTTTGATCTGCCGGTCCCATTTGTATGGCTACGGTTCTGATCCTATTTTTAGTACCACGTTCAGTGGCTACGCTCTGTCTGCTCTTATTACTTCGGTAATAGGAGGATTTAGCTATTTGTGGTCGCCAAGGTTTTATCTGCATATTACTTTATTTTACGATTCGTGTGGGTTATACTCTTATGCTTCGATTTGGTTAATGTTTACGATATCGATCATTTATCCTATTGTCGCTACTATTCAGTTTTAAATGTATTTCCAATTATTAAATGTTCTGCTTAGGCTGTTATCGTTTCGAGATATTTATGCTTCAGAGACTGTTCGTTTATTTGTCTTGATATTTATGTTCGGTCTTTCGATCGTTTTATCGCGATTTATTGTTATTATTGTTTAGACTCTATATTCGGTTTTACGATGATTTCGTCAGGCTTTATGTATGTTCTTTTACTTCATATTACTTGTTTATTTTCTTGCCAGACCGTCGTGTCTGACCCTTATTTGTTTGGTGCCAGATTCCGCTCTTTTTGTTTTTAGGTGTTTGATCAGAGGAGGCGGTGGGACCGCCGGTCTGACGTGAGAGGCTGCCCATTGATATCATCTAGATGTCAAGTTTGGCACCGGAGTTCGTATCAAATCTTTGAGGGTAGTATTTCTGTTTAGTTGGATATATTTTGGTATGGCTATGTTAGCCTTTTTCTTGGGGTTTGTAACTAAGACATTTGTTAATTGTAATTTGAACATGTGGGAATTAATTAGCCTTGTTACTATCAGCTCAGTGTGTTTGATATATGATTTATGCCAGTCTGCTTATATGATGGCTTTATGGAATTGGTTGCGTGCGACGTGGAACCCGATGGCCACGGATTCCGGGTCATAACACCATGTTTAGCTTCCGCGAAAAATATACTATGATTGTGTTGGAATGTGATTATCCTCATTCACGCGGATCTTGGGAACTATAACAAAAAGTTTCAAATTATTCCAAAATTTCGCACCCCGAGATCGGTTCGCTGCAGGTCCCGGTTTCGGGGCGTGACAGGTTTGGTATCAGAGCTGGTTAGTTTCTAGGAAATAAAATACTCTAGAGACATTAAGACGTGTGGTGAGGATTCGTTAGATTGTGTCGATTTGTTTTCTTGTGTCTTTGTTTCTTTGGATTTGAGTCGGTTTTTCTTTCAGTTCGGGAGACTTTGTTCGTCTTTTCTTTTAGTTCTGTTGTTAGGAGATTTGGATGGCCATATTTCCTCCTTAGTGGTGGAGAATTTGAATTCTCCACACTCTTGTTCGGTGTCTTTTGTCTGTGCTTGTGTCGGAGACTAAGAACCCTCTGGACTTAGTATGTTGTTTTCGGAGAACAGCAGTAGACTTTCAGCCTTCAGCATCTTCAATGTGGTTATTGAGAGAAGACTTGTGCATTTGCCCGTCAGAGTTGGACTCGAGCAGTAGTTGAAGATCCCCTTTCAGCTAATCAAGGATCGTCATGCAGCATACCAAGGTGAGTAAATGTGGATTTTTGGGGGAACTCAGACCATCTTTTCAAGATGAAGGACTGCAAGAGGCATGTTACCTGTGGATTTTCTGAAGAAAGAAATAATTCTTAGTTAGTAAGGTTGGAAGCTAGTGCTAGAAACTCATGGATTTCCCGGATTCAATGAGCCTTGTCGTAGTTTTGGTTGAGAATTTCCGTGACTTGTAGCGTAGCCAGTGTAGTTGGTTCAGCAGGGATACCAAGTGGATGGTTCGTTGTGGTCAAGATAATTTTGGCAGCAAAGGAAACGTTGTGGGCTTTACCGACTTACAGGATATTGGCTTGGACAACATGCAGATACAAGGGAGTACCTCAGTGGTTTGGATGTCCATTTCTTCTTTAAAATGATTTTCAGGATATTTTCATCTTTGTTATGTTTTCCTTAATGTCTATGATTTATCCATGTAGTGTCCAAACAATGGATTTATGTTTCTTCTTTAAGGCTAATTTTGAAATAACCATGTCATTCTACTCCTTTTCATGAGTTACATGATTTTGTCTTCGTAAGGATTTGTGTTTCGAATTTTTATTTAATCTTCTTAAGACATTGTTACACAATGATCTTGGAAATTTTGCTCTTGTATTAATTTTCTTAAATGTTGATATCTACTTTTCCAAACCTTAATGATTTCAAGATTTTGTATATGTTTGGTTGGAAATGGATTTCAATAAAATTTAATGTATGGTCATACTACATGAATTTGATTTATTTTTGAAAATCCTAATTTGAGATTGTTAAGTATTTCAAGGATTTGTTGGGTCATGAAAACATGAATTTCAAAACGAATAATGTTGTTTCATGTTCAAACTTTGATAAACTTTATTTATTAAGTTCTATTTGATAATTTGAAAGTTCGGTTTCTACTATGTTTAAAATGATGAGATTCAACTAAGTAATTATTTTAGTCATTATGTTTAAAATTTTAAGATTTGTTTTGCATTGGTGGAGTGAGTGGTATTGACTTATGGTTGGAGTTGGAAGTCTGAGAAGTGAAGGGATGATGGATATCCGGATGTGTACTAGTTCGGTTGAGGACAAAGTTGGATCTGCGAGAGAATCAACATCATTCAAGACAGGGATTGAAATGTTTCAGTTCTTCGGGGATTGACATCAGATTGGCAGATATGTTTTTGTTGATAACACTGTGTCAGGTAAGAGATCAAGAGCAGCAAATAGATAGAATCAGATGTGGGCAAGAATTCTGAGTACAGCACAGAAAGATTTGGAATATGGAGTTGTAAGAGTGAAATATGAAGAGGCAAGCCATGCGAAGTTTTGACACAGAACAGCTCAACAGGTTATGGCAGTTTGACAACTGGTTTATGTCAGTGTGACATCTGGGTTGAAACAGACCAAGTCAGAGACATGATACCTATAGAATTTTGAAGTTTATAATTCAGAATCGAGGAGGATTTGTAATGTGTCAAGGGAGCTGTGTAGCCAGTTAACTCGATCAGTTTATTGCTCACGAGAGAAGACAGATGATGCATGCAAGGGGCCAATAGAATTTGTGAAACAATGTGAAGCCTTCAACCGAGTCAGAATGTGGTTGACCGCGTATCTCAACGTCGGGTTTGATCAGAGAGTCTCTCGGTTACCAAGGTCTAGCATAGGGTGTCAGTGTTTTCGTTTGTCTTTTGAGTTTTTGATTTTGATTTGGTTTAAGCCATTTGGAGGACCAAATGGATTCTAAGGGGGGGAGGATGTAAGATCCCGACCCCAGTCCTTTTGTTTAGCATTGTTTTAATCGTGGTTTAGCTTGTTAAGTGAGATTTGATTTAGTTTGATCTTGTTTTTGAGTTTGACTAGATTTTTCCTTAGTCTTTGAGATTTTTGTAGACCGTTGACTTTGGTTTGACCCGGTCCATATGATTTGTATTTTTATGAGAAATTACTTTTCATTTCTAAAAATTCTGGATTTGGTGTATTTTGACTTATTTTATGAAGTTTAACAACTTTCATGTTTTGACCATTTTGATTTGATGATCAGAAAATGCGTTTTTTCGAGAAAAAGGGCAAAACTGACCTTTTACACTAAATCTGTCCATGAATTTCGAAAATTTCAGAATTTGGGGAAAATATACTTTTTGGAAAGTAGAAATTTCACCGATCGTTTTTGTCTTCTTCGTCGTTTTCGTTCGGGACCCACAAATGCTAGATTTGACCCTTGTAAGTTTGGGGCCCATGGGACCCAGCCCATTTAGTCTTTATAAAGCCATGGGGCTCTTCTTCTCTTCCCCATTCTCTCATTTCCTGCAACAAGAGAGGGGTTAGGGTTTCTCCCAGCCCCCTTCCTCTCTCCTCTTGTGTCTCTTGTTCTTTGATGCTAAATGGAGGAATGAGCTCCTCATCTTCTTCCCCATCTTTCAAGCTTCCCTTAGATGCCATTTTTGAAATGTTTGAGATAGAGAAGATCCATCTTTCAAGCTCTTCTTCTTGTTTGGGACACCCAAAGGGCTTCTTCTTTAGCCATTTTGGGGGTTTTGTGATCTTGGAGCTTGAGACACTAAAGCTTTGTTTGAAGAGTAATTTTACTCCTATCTTGACCAAGGCAAGTGAAATTTTCAATTAATATGATGTTTTTATGTTTCTTGTTTGGTTTCATGGTTTTTCCTCATTATGTTCTAATCCTTTATGATTTATGATTTAATTTGAATGAATGAAGCAATGTTAGGTTGATTTCCACTTATGTTGCTATTGTACAATGAGTTGGGAGTTTGGTTTTCACTTTGGTCATCTTGAAAAATTAGTCTTCCTTGTGTTAAGTATGGTGTTCAATGAAAGGGAGAAAACTTTGCTTTAAAAAGTGTTGGGTTTGATTAAGCTGATGGCAAATTCTTGGTGATTTGATGAGTTTGGAAGGTCAAGGAAGGGCCCAAATGATCTAGGAAGATTGTGTTGAAAGATTGAGAATGAAAAGATCTCAAAAATGGAAAAGAAGGAAAGAACAATCAGAAAATTTGCATAAAAGGGTGCATTTCTGCACTCAGCCGGACTGGGAATGAGCCCAGTCCGCTCGAGCGACCCAGTGGGCCGCTCGAGCGGACCAGGTTCTGTCTGGGCTTCGCTCGAGCGGACCCTGGGTCGCTCGAGCGAGCCCAGACCTGTCCTGGGTCCGTTTATGGGTCTTTTGGGCCTGTTCTTTTGGGGTTTCTTTGGGCTTGTTTCTTGGGCCATTCAAAGTCAGTTCTGGGCCAGTTTAAAACCTGATATTGGGTCATTTTTAAGTTCAGTTGTGGGCTGGTTTTAAGGTTTGTTTTATGGGCCATTCAAGGTTTAGTTTTGGACTATTTCAAAGTTTGTTTTGTGGGCCAATAAAGGCTGAGTTTTGGGCTGTTATAAAATCTGTGTTGTGGGCCATTCAAAGCTAGTTTTAAGAGCTGATTTAAGGTCTGTTTGTGGGCCTGTTCCAAGTTAGTTTTGGGTTTGTTTTAAAAACTTGTTTCTTGTCCATTAAAGGTTTAGTTTGGGCTTGTTTTAAAACTTGTTCCTTGGACCCTTCAAGGATTAGTTTTGGACCGTTTAAAAACTTGTTTTGTGGGCTTGGTTAAGGTTGGTTTTTGGATTGTTATTAAGGATTATTTTGGACTCGGATTAAGGCCAGCTATGGGCCTGTTTTAAAGAGATTTTGGACTACTTGTATTACTTGGAAATTTGTGAAATGGGAATGATGTGAGAATGAGTGTATGTGAAATTACCCGGGAGCCGTTCGAGTCTTAATGCGCACTTTATCATTTAAATATTATGGATTTTCATTGGCATCAAACGCACTTTTTATTAATTAATGTTTAAAGGTTAAATGTGCATTGAGATGGTTCCTTGGCAAGGCATTAGGTCATTCTCCACTATCCATTCCATTTCAAGTCAGAACATGTATTTGTGTTTGTATTTGTATTTGTATTCTTGGGTAAACTAATTTGAATATCATCGGTGATTTGCTATAAAATCATGTGTCTTCCCATGTTCGAAAGGGTTGATCGTATGATTTTATACAAATCACTTTGATGTGTATTTGAACGGTTTACCATGGATATTCATGTGTTTTCCCCAACTCGATTTGAAAAGAGATTGGAGTATGTTTGTCACATTCGGGATTTCTTCGATGAGATTATTGTTTTGATACGACTAGTATTTGAAATAAAACCTCGAGGCAAGACGGGGCCAGAGCTATGTGGTGCGAGCCCATGAGCCAAAGAGGCTATGATTCCGAAAACAAAACCCCGAGGCAAGACGGGGCCAGAGCTATGTGGTGTGAGCCCCTGAGCCAAAGGGATTAGTATTATGTTAGATTTGTATCGGTTTGAGTTTGAAACTAAAGGCACCACTAGGCTTAGGTCACCTTGTCGGGCTGATCACCCGGCTTGGGATCTTTAATTCGTCCGCCAGCTGCAGCTTGGATTCTGTCTGTACCGACCATGGCAACGGTTTTATCTGCCGGTCCCATTTGTATGGCTACGGTTCTGATTTTTGATCTGCCGGTCCCATTTGTATGGCTACGGTTCTGATCCTATTTTTAGTACCACGTTCAGTGGCTACGCTCTGTCTGCTCTTATTACTTCGGTAATAGGAGGATTTAGCTATTTGTGGTCGCCAAGGTTTTATCTGCATATTACTTTATTTTACGATTCGTGTGGGTTATACTCTTATGCTTCGATTTGGTTAATGTTTACGATATCGATCATTTATCCTATTGTCGCTACTATTCAGTTTTAAATGTATTTCCAATTATTAAATGTTCTGCTTAGGCTGTTATCGTTTCGAGATATTTATGCTTCAGAGACTGTTCGTTTATTTGTCTTGATATTTATGTTCGGTCTTTCGATCGTTTTATCGCGATTTATTGTTATTATTGTTTAGACTCTATATTCGGTTTTACGATGATTTCGTCAGGCTTTATGTATGTTCTTTTACTTCATATTACTTGTTTATTTTCTTGCCAGACCGTCGTGTCTGACCCTTATTTGTTTGGTGCCAGATTCCGCTCTTTTTGTTTTTAGGTGTTTGATCAGAGGAGGCGGTGGGACCGCCGGTCTGACGTGAGAGGCTGCCCATTGATATCATCTAGATGTCAAGTTTGGCACCGGAGTTCGTATCAAATCTTTGAGGGTAGTATTTCTGTTTAGTTGGATATATTTTGGTATGGCTATGTTAGCCTTTTTCTTGGGGTTTGTAACTAAGACATTTGTTAATTGTAATTTGAACATGTGGGAATTAATTAGCCTTGTTACTATCCAGCTCAGTGTGTTTGATATATGATTTATGCCAGTCTGCTTATATGATGGCTTTATGGAATTGGTTGCGTGCGACGTGGGAACCCGATGGCCACGGATTCCGGGTCATAACACCATGTTTAGCTTCCGCGAAAATATACTATGATTGTGTTGGAATGTGATTATCCTCATTCACGCGGATCTTGGGAACTATAACAAAAAGTTTCAAATTATTCCAAAATTTCGCACCCCGAGATCGGTTCGCTGCAGGTCCCGGTTTCGGGGCGTGACAGGTTTGGTATCAGAGCTGGTTAGTTTCTAGGAAATAAAATACTCTAGAGACATTAAGACGTGTGGTGAGGATTCGTTAGATTGTGTCGATTTGTTTTCTTGTGTCTTTGTTTCTTTGGATTTGAGTCGGTTTTTCTTTCAGTTCGGGAGACTTTGTTCGTCTTTTCTTTTAGTTCTGTTGTTAGGAGATTTGATGGCCATATTTCCTCCTTAGTGGTGGAGAATTTGAATTCTCCACACTCTTGTTCGGTGTCTTTTGTCTGTGCTTGTGTCGGAGACTAAGAACCCTCTGGACTTAGTATGTTGTTTTCGGAGAACAGCAGTAGACTTTCAGCCTTCAGCATCTTCAATGTGGTTATTGAGAGAAGACTTGTGCATTTTGCCCGTCAGAGTTGGACTCGAGCAGTAGTTGAAGATCCCCTTTCAGCTAATCAAGGATCGTCATGCAGCATACCAAGGTGAGTAAATGTGGATTTTTGGGGGAACTCAGACCATCTTTTCAAGATGAAGGACTGCAAGAGGCATGTTACCTGTGGATTTTCTGAAGAAAGAAATATTCTTAGTTAGTAAGGTTGGAAGCTAGTGCTAGAAACTCATGGATTTTCCCGGATTCAATGAGCCTTGTCGTAGTTTTGGTTGAGAATTTCCGTGACTTGTAGCGTAGCCAGTGTAGTTGGTTCAGCAGGGATACCAAGTGGATGGTTTCGTTGTGGTCAAGATAATTTTGGCAGCAAAGGAAACGTTGTGGGCTTTACCGACTTACAGGATATTGGCTTGGACAACATGCAGATACAAGGGAGTACCTCAGTGGTTTGGATGTCCATTTCTTCTTTAAAATGATTTTCAGGATATTTTCATCTTTGTTATGTTTTCCTTAATGTCTATGATTTATCCATGTAGTGTCCAAACAATGGATTTATGTTTCTTCTTTAAGGCTAATTTTGAAATAACCATGTCATTCTACTCCTTTTCATGAGTTACATGATTTTGTCTTCGTAAGGATTTGTGTTTCGAATTTTTATTTAATCTTCTTAAGACATTGTTACACAATGATCTTGGAAATTTTGCTCTTGTATTAATTTTCTTAAATGTTGATATCTACTTTTCCAAACCTTAATGATTTCAAGATTTTGTATATGTTTGGTTGGAAATGGATTTCAATAAAATTTAATGTATGGTCATACTACATGAATTTGATTTATTTTTGAAAATCCTAATTTGAGATTGTTAAGTATTTCAAGGATTTGTTGGGTCATGAAAACATGAATTCAAAACGAATAATGTTGTTTCATGTTCAAACTTTGATAAACTTTATTTATTAAGTTCTATTTGATAATTTGAAAGTTCGGTTTCTACTATGTTTTAAAATGATGAGATTCAACTAAGTAATTATTTTAGTCATTATGTTTAAAATTTTAAGATTTGTTTGCATTGGTGGAGTGAGTGGTATTGACTTATGGTTGGAGTTGGAAGTCTGAGAAGTGAAGGGATGATGGATATCCGGATGTGTACTAGTTCGGTTGAGGACAAAGTTGGATCTGCGAGAGAATCAACATCATTCAAGACAGGGATTGAAATGTTTCAGTTCTTCGGGGATTGACATCAGATTGGCAGATATGTTTTTGTTGATAACACTGTGTCAGGTAAGAGATCAAGAGCAGCAAATAGATAGAATCAGATGTGGGCAAGAATTCTGAGTACAGCACCGAAAGAGTTGGAATATGGAGTTGTAAGAGTGAAATATGAAGAGGCAAGCCATGCGAAGTTTTGACACAGAACAGCTCAACAGGTTATGGCAGTTTGACAACTGGTTTATGTCAGTGTGACATCTGGGTTGAAACAGACCAAGTCAGAGACATGATACCTATAGAATTTTGAAGTTTATAATTCAGAATCGAGGAGGATTTGTAATGTGTCAAGGGAGCTGTGTAGCCAGTTAACTCGATCAGTTTATTGCTCACGAGAGAAGACAGATGATGCATGCAAGGGGCCAATCAGAATTTGTGAAACAATGTGAAGCCTTAACCGAGTCAGAATGTGGTTGACCGCGTATCTCAACGTCGGGTTTGATCAGAGAGTCTCTCGGTTACCAAGGTCTAGCATAGGGTGTCAGTGTTTTCGTTTGTCTTTTGAGTTTTTGATTTTGATTTGGTTTAAGCCATTTGGAGGACCAAATGGATTCTAAGGGGGGGAGGATGTAAGATCCCGACCCCAGTCCTTTTGTTTAGCATTGTTTTAATCGTGGTTTAGCTTGTTAAGTGAGATTTGATTTAGTTTGATCTTGTTTTTGAGTTTGACTAGATTTTTCCTTAGTCTTTGAGATTTTTGTAGACCGTTGACTTTGGTTTGACCCGGTCCATATGATTTGTATTTTTATGAGAAATTACTTTTCATTTCTAAAAATTCTGGATTTGGTGTATTTTGACTTATTTTATGAAGTTTAACAACTTTCATGTTTTGACCATTTTGATTTGATGATCAGAAAATGCGTTTTTTTCGAGGGAAAAAGGGCAAAACTGACCTTTTACACTAAATCTGTCCATGAATTTCGAAAATTTCAGAATTTGGGGAAAAATATACTTTTTGGAAAGTAGAAATTTCACCGATCGTTTTTTGTCTTCTTCGTCGTTTTCGTTCGGGACCCACAAATGCTAGATTTGACCCTTGTAAGTTTGGGGGCCCATGGGACCCAGCCCATTTAGTCTTTATAAAGCCATGGGGCTCTTCTTCTCTTCCCCATTCTCTCATTTCCTGCAACAAGAGAGGGGTTAGGGTTTCTCCCAGCCCCCCTTCCTCTCTCCTCTTGTGTCTCTTGTTCTTTGATGCTAAATGGAGGAATGAGCTCCTCATCTTCTTCCCCATCTTTCAAGCTTCCCTTAGATGCCATTTTTGAAATGTTTGAGATAGAGAAGATCCATCTTTCAAGCTCTTCTTCTTGTTTGGGACACCCAAAGGGCTTCTTCTTTAGCCATTTTGGGGGTTTTGTGATCTTGGAGCTTGAGACACTAAAGCTTTGTTTGAAGAGTAATTTTACTCCTATCTTGACCAAGGCAAGTGAAATTTTCAATTAATATGATGTTTTTATGTTTCTTGTTTGGTTTCATGGTTTTTCCTCATTATGTTCTAATCCTTTATGATTTATGGATTTAATTTGAATGAATGAAGCAATGTTAGGTTGATTTCCACTTATGTTGCTATTGTACAATGAGTTGGGAGTTTGGTTTTCACTTTGGTCATCTTGAAAAATTAGTCTTCCTTGTGTTAAGTATGGTGTTCAATGAAAGGGAGAAAACTTTGCTTTAAAAAGTGTTGGGTTTGATTAAGCTGATGGCAAATTCTTGGTGATTTGATGAGTTTGGAAGGTCAAGGAAGGGCCCAAATGATCTAGGAAGATTGTGTGAAAGATTGAGAATGAAAAAGATCTCAAAAATGGAAAAAGAAGGAAAGAAAAATCAGAAAATTTGCATAAAAGGGTGCATTTCTGCACTCAGCCGGACTGGGAATGAGCCCAGTCCGCTCGAGCGACCCAGTGGGCCGCTCGAGCGGACCAGGTTCTGTCTGGGCTTCGCTCGAGCGGACCCTGGGTCGCTCGAGCGAGCCCAGACCTGTCCTGGGTCCGTTTATGGGTCTTTTGGGCCTGTTCTTTTGGGGTTCTTTGGGCTTGTTTCTTGGGCCATTCAAAGTCAGTTCTGGGCCAGTTTTAAAACCTGATATTGGGTCATTTTTAAGTTCAGTTGTGGGCTGGTTTTAAGGTTTGTTTTATGGGCCATTCAAGGTTTAGTTTTGGACTATTTCAAAGTTTGTTTTGTGGGCCAATAAAGGCTGAGTTTTGGGCTGTTATAAAATCTGTGTTGTGGGCCATTCAAAGCTAGTTTTAAGAGCTGATTTAAGGTCTGTTTGTGGGCCTGTTCCAAGTTAGTTTTGGGTTTGTTTTAAAACTTGTTTCTTGTCCATTAAAGGTTTAGTTTGGGCTTGTTTTAAAACTTGTTCCTTGGACCCTTCAAGGATTAGTTTTGGACCGTTTAAAAACTTGTTTTGTGGGCTTGGTTAAGGTTGGTTTTTGGATTGTTATTAAGGATTATTTTGGACTCGGATTAAGGCCAGCTATGGGCCTGTTTTAAAGAGATTTTGGACTACTTGTATTACTTGGAAATTTGTGAAATGGGAATGATGTGAGAATGAGTGTATGTGAAATTACCCGGGAGCCGTTCGAGTCTTAATGCGCACTTTATCATTTAAATATTATGGATTTTCATTGGCATCAAACGCACTTTTTATTAATTAATGTTTAAAGGTTAAATGTGCATGAGATGGTTCCTTGGCAAGGCATTAGGTCATTCTCCACTATCCATTCCATTTCAAGTCAGAACATGTATTTGTGTTTGTATTTGTATTTGTATTCTTGGGTAAACTAATTTGAATATCATCGGTGATTTGCTATAAAATCATGTGTCTTCCCATGTTCGAAAGGGTTGATCGTATGATTTTATACAAATCACTTTGATGTGTATTTGAACGGTTTACCATGGATATTCATGTGTTTTCCCCAACTCGATTTGAAAAGAGATTGGAGTATGTTTGTCACATTCGGGATTTCTTCGATGAGATTATTGTTTTGATACGACTAGTATTTGAAAATAAAACCTCGAGGCAAGACGGGGCCAGAGCTATGTGGTGCGAGCCCATGAGCCAAAGAGGCTATGATTCCGAAAACAAAACCCCGAGGCAAGACGGGGCCAGAGCTATGTGGTGTGAGCCCCTGAGCCAAAGGGATTAGTATTATGTTAGATTTGTATCGGTTTGAGTTTGAAAACTAAAGGCACCACTAGGCTTAGGTCACCTTGTCGGGCTGATCACCCGGCTTGGGATCTTTAATTCGTCCGCCAGCTGCAGCTTGGATTCTGTCTTGTACCGACCATGGCAACGGTTTTATCTGCCGGTCCCATTTGTATGGCTACGGTTCTGATTTTTGATCTGCCGGTCCCATTTGTATGGCTACGGTTCTGATCCTATTTTTAGTACCACGTTCAGTGGCTACGCTCTGTCTGCTCTTATTACTTCGGTAATAGGAGGATTTAGCTATTTGTGGTCGCCAAGGTTTTATCTGCATATTACTTTATTTTACGATTCGTGTGGGTTATACTCTTATGCTTCGATTTGGTTAATGTTTACGATATCGATCATTTATCCTATTGTCGCTACTATTCAGTTTTAAATGTATTTCCAATTATTAAATGTTCTGCTTAGGCTGTTATCTTTTCGAGATATTTATGCTTCAGAGACTGTTCGTTTATTTGTCTTGATATTTATGTTCGGTCTTTCGATCGTTTTATCGCGATTTATTGTTATTATTGTTTAGACTCTATATTCGGTTTTACGATGATTTCGTCAGGCTTTATGTATGTTCTTTTACTTCATATTACTTGTTTATTTTCTTGCCAGACCGTCGTGTCTGACCCTTATTTGTTTGGTGCCAGATTCCGCTCTTTTTGTTTTTAGGTGTTTGATCAGAGGAGGCGGTGGGACCGCCGGTCTGACGTGAGAGGCTGCCCATTGATATCATCTAGATGTCAAGTTTGGCACCGGAGTTCGTATCAATCTTTGAGGGTAGTATTTCTGTTTAGTTGGATATATTTTGGTATGGCTATGTTAGCCTTTTTCTTGGGGTTTGTAACTAAGACATTTGTTAATTGTAATTTGAACATGTGGGAATTAATTAGCCTTGTTACTACCAGCTCAGTGTGTTTGATATATGATTTATGCCAGTCTGCTTATATGATGGCTTTATGGAATTGGTTGCGTGCGACGTGGAACCCGATGGCCACGGATTCCGGGTCGTAACACCATGTTTAGCTTCCGCGAAAAATATACTCTGATTGTGTTGGAATGTGATTATCCTCATTCACGCGGATCTTGGGAACTATAACAAAAGTTTCAAATTATTCCAAAATTTCGCACCCCGAGATCGGTTCGCTGCAGGTCCCGGTTTCGGGGCGTGACAGGTTTGGTATCAGAGCTGGTTAGTTTCTAGGAAATAAAATACTCTAGAGACATTAAGACGTGTGGTGAGGATTCGTTAGATTGTGTCGATTTGTTTTCTTGTGTCTTTGTTTCTTTGGATTTGAGTCGGTTTTTCTTTCAGTTCGGGAGACTTTGTTCGTCTTTTCTTTTAGTTCTGTTGTTAGGAGATTTGGATGGCCATATTTCCTCCTTAGTGGTGGAGAATTTGAATTCTCCACACTCTTGTTCGGTGTCTTTTGTCTGTGCTTGTGTCGGAGACTAAGAACCCTCTGGACTTAGTATGTTGTTTTCGGAGAACAGCAGCAGACTTTCAGCCTTCAGCATCTTCAATGTGGTTATTGAGAGAAGACTTGTGCATTTGCCCGTCAGAGTTGGACTCGAGCAGTAGTTGAAGATCCCCTTTCAGCTAATCAAGGATCGTCATGCAGCATACCAAGGTGAGTAAATGTGGATTTTTGGGGGAACTCAGACCATCTTTTCAAGATGAAGGACTGCAAGAGGCATGTTACCTGTGGATTTTCTGAAGAAAGAAATAATTCTTAGTTAGTAAGGTTGGAAGCTAGTGCTAGAAACTCATGGATTTCCCGGATTCAATGAGCCTTGTCGTAGTTTTGGTTGAGAATTTCCGTGACTTGTAGCGTAGCCAGTGTAGTTGGTTCAGCAGGGATACCAAGTGGATGGTTCGTTGTGGTCAAGATAATTTTGGCAGCAAAGGAAACGTTGTGGGCTTTACCGACTTACAGGATATTGGCTTGGACAACATGCAGATACAAGGGAGTACCTCAGTGGTTTGGATGTCCATTTCTTCTTTAAAATGATTTTCAGGATATTTTCATCTTTGTTATGTTTTCCTTAATGTCTATGATTTATCCATGTAGTGTCCAACAATGGATTTATGTTTCTTCTTTAAGGCTAATTTTGAAAATAACCATGTCATTCTACTCCTTTTCATGAGTTACATGATTTTGTCTTCGTAAGGATTTGTGTTTCGAATTTTTATTTAATCTTCTTAAGACATTGTTACACAATGATCTTGGAAATTTTGCTCTTGTATTAATTTTCTTAAATGTTGATATCTACTTTTCCAAACCTTAATGATTTCAAGATTTTGTATATGTTTGGTTGGAAATGGATTTCAATAAAATTTAATGTATGGTCATACTACATGAATTTGATTTATTTTTGAAAATCCTAATTTGAGATTGTTAAGTATTTCAAGGATTTGTTGGGTCATGAAAACATGAATTTCAAAACGAATAATGTTGTTTCATGTTCAAACTTTGATAAACTTTATTTATTAAGTTCTATTTGATAATTTGAAAGTTCGGTTTCTACTATGTTTTAAAATGAAGAGATTCAACTAAGTAATTATTTTAGTCATTATGTTTAAAATTTTAAGATTTGTTTTGCATTGGTGGAGTGAGTGGTATTGACTTATGGTTGGAGTTGGAAGTCTGAGAAGTGAAGGGATGATGGATATCCGGATGTGTACTAGTTCGGTTGAGGACAAAGTTGGATCTGCGAGAGAATCAACATCATTCAAGACAGGGATTGAAATGTTTCAGTTCTTCGGGGATTGACATCAGATTGGCAGATATGTTTTGTTGATAACACTGTGTCAGGTAAGAGATCAAGAGCAGCAAATAGATAGAATCAGATGTGGGCAAGAATTCTGAGTACAGCACAGAAAGATTTGGAATATGGAGTTGTAAGAGTGAAATATGAAGAGGCAAGCCATGCGAAGTTTTGACACAGAACAGCTCAACAGGTTATGGCAGTTTGACAACTGGTTTATGTCAGTGTGACATCTGGGTTGAAACAGACCAAGTCAGAGACATGATACCTATAGAATTTTGAAGTTTATAATTCAGAATCGAGGAGGATTTGTAATGTGTCAAGGGAGCTGTGTAGCCAGTTAACTCGATCAGTTTATTGCTCACGAGAGAAGACAGATGATGCATGCAAGGGGCCAACAGAATTTGTGAAGCAGTGTGAAGCCTTCAACCGAGTCAGAATGTGGTTGACCGCGTATCTCAACGTCGGGTTTGATCAGAGAGTCTCTCGGTTACCAAGGTCTAGCATAGGGTGTCAGTGTTTTCGTTTGTCTTTGAGTTTTTGATTTTGATTTGGTTTAAGCCATTTGGAGGACCAAATGGATTCTAAGGGGGGGAGGATGTAAGATCCCGACCCCAGTCCTTTTGTTTAGCATTGTTTTAATCGTGGTTTAGCTTGTTAAGTGAGATTTGATTTAGTTGATCTTGTTTTGAGTTTGACTAGATTTTTCCTTAGTCTTTGAGATTTTTGTAGACCGTTGACTTTGGTTTGACCCGGTCCATATGATTTGTATTTTTATGAGAAATTACTTTTCATTTCTAAAAATTCTGGATTGGTGTATTTTGACTTATTTTATGAAGTTTAACAACTTTCATGTTTTGACCATTTTGATTTGATGATCAGAAAATGCGTTTTTTCGAGGAAAAAGGGCAAAACTGACCTTTTACACTAAATCTGTCCATGAATTTCGAAAATTTCAGAATTTGGGGAAAATATACTTTTTGGAAAGTAGAAATTTCACCGATCGTTTTTGTCTTCTTCGTCGTTTTCGTTCGGGACCCACAAATGCTAGATTTGACCCTTGTAAGTTTGGGGCCCATGGGACCCAGCCCATTTAGTCTTTATAAAGCCATGGGGCTCTTCTTCTCTTCCCCATTCTCTCATTTCCTGCAACAAGAGAGGGGTTAGGGTTTCTCCCAGCCCCCTTCCTCTCTTCCTCTTGTGTCTCTTGTTCTTTGATGCTAAATGGAGGAATGAGCTCCTCATCTTCTTCCCCATCTTTCAAGCTTCCCTTAGATGCCATTTTTGAAATGTTTGAGATAGAGAAGATCCATCTTTCAAGCTCTTCTTCTTGTTTGGGACACCCAAAGGGCTTCTTCTTTAGCCATTTTGGGGGTTTTGTGATCTTGGAGCTTGAGACACTAAAGCTTTGTTTGAAGAGTAATTTTACTCCTATCTTGACCAAGGCAAGTGAAATTTTCAATTAATATGATGTTTTTATGTTTCTTGTTTGGTTTCATGGTTTTCCTCATTATGTTCTAATCCTTTATGATTTATGGATTTACTTTGAATGAATGAAGCAATGTTAGGTTGATTTCCACTTATGTTGCTATTGTACAATGAGTTGGGAGTTTGGTTTTCACTTTGGTCATCTTGAAAAATTAGTCTTCCTTGTGTTAAGTATGGTGTTCAATGAAAGGGAGAAAACTTTGCTTTAAAAAGTGTTGGGTTTGATTAAGCTGATGGCAAATTCTTGGTGATTTGATGAGTTTGGAAGGTCAAGGAAGGGCCCAAATGATCTAGGAAGATTGTGTGAAAGATTGAGAATGAAAAAGATCTCAAAAATGGAAAAAGAAGGAAAGAAAAATCAGAAAATTTGCATAAAAGGGTGCATTTCTGCACTCAGCCGGACTGGGAATGAGCCCAGTCCGCTCGAGCGACCCAGTGGGCCGCTCGAGCGGACCAGGTTCTGTCTGGGCTTCGCTCGAGCGGACCCTGGGTCGCTCGAGCGAGCCCAGACCTGTCCTGGGTCCGTTTATGGGTCTTTTGGGCCTGTTCTTTTGGGGTTTCTTTGGGCTTGTTTCTTGGGCCATTCAAAGTCAGTTCTGGGCCAGTTTAAAACCTGATATTGGGTCATTTTTAAGTTCAGTTGTGGGCTGGTTTTAAGGTTTGTTTTATGGGCCATTCAAGGTTTAGTTTTGGACTATTTCAAAGTTTGTTTTGTGGGCCAATAAAGGCTGAGTTTGGGCTGTTATAAAATCTGTGTTGTGGGCCATTCAAAGCTAGTTTTAAGAGCTGATTTAAGGTCTGTTTGTGGGCCTGTTCCAAGTTAGTTTTGGGTTTGTTTTAAAACTTGTTTCTTGTCCATTAAAGGTTTAGTTTGGGCTTGTTTTAAAACTTGTTCCTTGGACCCTTCAAGGATTAGTTTTGGACCGTTTAAAAACTTGTTTTGTGGGCTTGGTTAAGGTTGGTTTTTGGATTGTTATTAAGGATTATTTTGGACTCGGATTAAGGCCAGCTATGGGCCTGTTTTAAAGAGATTTTGGACTACTTGTATTACTTGGAAATTTGTGAAATGGGAATGATGTGAGAATGAGTGTATGTGAAATTACCCGGGAGCCGTTCGAGTCTTAATGCGCACTTTATCATTTAAATATTATGGATTTTCATTGGCATCAAACGCACTTTTTATTAATTAATGTTTAAAGGTTAAATGTGCATTGAGATGGTTCCTTGGCAAGGCATTAGGTCATTCTCCACTATCCATTCCATTTCAAGTCAGAACATGTATTTGTGTTTGTATTTGTATTTGTATTCTTGGGTAAACTAATTTGAATATCATCGGTGATTTGCTATAAAATCATGTGTCTTCCCATGTTCGAAAGGGTTGATCGTATGATTTTATACAAATCACTTTGATGTGTATTTGAACGGTTTACCATGGATATTCATGTGTTTTCCCCAACTCGATTTGAAAAGAGATTGGAGTATGTTTGTCACATTCGGGATTTCTTCGATGAGATTATTGTTTTGATACGACTAGTATTTGAAAATAAAACCTCGAGGCAAGACGGGGGCCAGAGCTATGTGGTGCGAGCCCATGAGCCAAAGAGGCTATGATTCCGAAAACAAAACCCCGAGGCAAGACGGGGCCAGAGCTATGTGGTGTGAGCCCCTGAGCCAAAGGGATTAGTATTATGTTAGATTTGTATCGGTTTGAGTTTGAAAACTAAAGGCACCACTAGGCTTAGGTCACCTTGTCGGGCTGATCACCCGGCTTGGGATCTTTAATTCGTCCGCCAGCTGCAGCTTGGATTCTGTCTGTACCGACCATGGCAACGGTTTTATCTGCCGGTCCCATTGTATGGCTACGGTTCTGATTTTTGATCTGCCGGTCCCATTTGTATGGCTACGGTTCTGATCCTATTTTTAGTACCACGTTCAGTGGCTACGCTCTGTCTGCTCTTATTACTTCGGTAATAGGAGGATTTAGCTATTGTGGTCGCCAAGGTTTTATCTGCATATTACTTTATTTTACGATTCGTGTGGGTTATACTCTTATGCTTCGATTTGGTTAATGTTTACGATATCGATCATTTATCCTATTGTCGCTACTATTCAGTTTTAAATGTATTTCCAATTATTAAATGTTCTGCTTAGGCTGTTATCTTTTCGAGATATTTATGCTTCAGAGACTGTTCGTTTATTTGTCTTGATATTTATGTTCGGTCTTTCGATCGTTTTATCGCGATTTATTGTTATTATTGTTTAGACTCTATATTCGGTTTTACGATGATTTCGTCAGGCTTTATGTATGTTCTTTTACTTCATATTACTTGTTTATTTGCTTGCCAGACCGTCGTGTCTGACCCTTATTTGTTTGGTGCCAGATTCCGCTCTTTTTGTTTTTAGGTGTTTGATCAGAGGAGGCGGTGGGACCGCCGGTCTGACGTGAGAGGCTGCCCATTGATATCATCTAGATGTCAAGTTTGGCACCGGAGTTCGTATCAAATCTTTGAGGGTAGTATTTCTGTTTAGTTGGATATATTTTGGTATGGCTATGTTAGCCTTTTTCTTGGGGTTTGTAATTAAGACATTTGTTAATTGTAATTTGAACATGTGGGAATTAATTAGCCTTGTTACTACCAGCTCAGTGTGTTTGATATATGATTTATGCCAGTCTACTTATATGATGGCTTTATGGAATTGGTTGCGTGCGACGCGGAACCCGATGGCCACGGATTCCGGGTCGTAACACCATGTTTAGCTTCCGCGAAAAATATACTCTGATTGTGTTGGAATGTGATTATCCTCATTCACGCGGATCTTGGGAACTATAACAAAAAGTTTCAAATTATTCCAAAATTTCGCACCCCGAGATCGGTTCGCTGCAGGTCCCGGTTTCGGGGCGTGACACACCCCCTTGCCCAAAAGGTTCTCTGTCCCGCGGTTCGTCCCCTACGACGGACTGTCCGATCCATCCGCTCACCTCCGTCACTTCTCCCAGAAGATGTCCATCTGGGGAAACGAGGGTCACCTCAACTGCAAGATCTTCTCCTCCAGTTTGGGTGACCTCCCTCTGAAGTGGTTCTGCGCCCTCCCAGAGAAGTCGATTTCAAGTTGGAAGGAGCTCCAGCTCTCCTTTCTAAAGAAGTTCCAAGCTTACAGCGCCGTCCCCAAAACAGAGGGGGACCTTCTCGCCCTGAGGATGAAGCAGGGCGAGAGCCTCGCCAAGTTCGCCCGACGATTCTGGGCGGTTTACAGCCAGATCGAGGGCACTAGGGAAGAGATAGCAATCTTCGCCTTCCAACGTGCCCTGGTCCCCGGCCACGACCTCCGGAAGGACTTGGCCGGAGACCCCCCAGAATCCATGCCAGCGCTAATGTCCCGGATATAGCGCTTTGTCGCCCGGGAGGAAGATGAAATCTAGGCCCGGGAAGAGGACGAAAGACCGGAGCCCGAGCAGAAGAGCAGCCAGCCTCGGCAGAGAGGCGGGAGGCCCTTTCAGAAGCAGGAGCCCAAGCAGGCCTGGCCCACTAGTTCGGCGAAGCCAACGTCGTCCCGATCTGGGGGCACCTGGAGGCCCAGACCTCCCACCAACGCCGGTCAGAGCGTCAACGTCGTCTTCAAGGAGCCGATATACCATATCATGAACAAGATAAAGGCCAAGCCGTTCTTCAAGTGGCCTCCGCCCTTGAAGAATGAGCCCACCTCCGGCAGCCGAAGCAAGCTCTACTGCTCCTACCACAAAGGTAACGGGCACAAGACCGAGGACTGCAAGTCTCTGAGGTGGTACCTGGAGAAGCTAGCCAGCGAAGGCCACATTCTAGAGTTCATCAACGCAGAAGATGCCGGCGGCAGCGAGAGCCGAGTTCACCAGAGCGCGGCTCGGGATCCAGATAGCGAGGATTCCGAGAAGATCATTAACGTGATCCACCTGGCGTCCTCAGTTCCCTCTCCCTCGTCTCGTGGAGGCTCGCGGGCCCGCGCCGAGGCCAGGCGGGCATCTCACGGGAAGGAGGTGATGAAAGCCGAGCTCGCACCGGCATCCAAGAGAGCTCGCCGCGACCGACCCGCTATCTCGTTCTCAGATAAGGATCTAGAGGGAATCCAGCTCTCTCACAATGACCCCCTGCTCCTCACAATGAAGCTAAGAGACTTCACCATGAAGAGGATCCTCGTCGACTCCGGCAGCTCTTCCGAGGTCCTCTACTACGAGTGCTTCAAGAAAATGAACCTCTCGGAAGCAGACCTCACGGAGGTCCGTGCACCCCTGCTAGGGTTGTCCGCCACGCCAGTCTATCCCAAGGGTAGGATCACCTTGGAAACCCGAGTCGGCGGAGCCTCCGTGTTGGCCGACTTCCTGGTCGTGGACGCCCCTTCTCCCTACAACGTCATTTTGGGCAGAACGTGGCTCCACAAGTTGGAAGCAGTTCCTTCTTCCCTCCACCAGAAGCTGAAGTTCGTCCTCGAGAACAAGGAGGGCAAAATGGAAGTGGTCACGGTGGAGGGAGATCAGCAGCAGGCTAGGCAGTGCATGTTGGCCGCAGTCCCAGCAATGAGAGAGCCGGAGCGCGTCAACCTCGCCGAATTCGAGAAAGGCCTAGATGAAATCGGCCGAGATCCCGAGAAGAAAAGCATTGAGGACCTGGCCGAGGTCAGGCTGAACTCGGCAGACCCAGATAGGTTCTTCCTGATCGGCACCCAGCTGCCAAACGAGGAGAGAGCCGAGCTCTCAAGGTTCCTGATGCAGAACGTCGACGTCTTTGCTTGGAGCCCAAGCGAAATGCCTGGGGTCGACCCCGAGGTCATGTGCCACAAGTTAAATGTGGACCCCAGCCACAAACCAGTAGTGCAGAGGGCCCGAAGGACAGGGCTGCAGCAGACAGACGCGGTCGTCGAAGAGGTCGACAAACTGCTGAAGGCTGGAAGTCCAGTACCCGATCTGGCTGGCCAATACGGTGGTGGTTAAAAAGAAAACTAGTAAATGGAGGGTGTGCGTGGACTTCACAGACTTGAACAGGGCCTGCCCTAAAGATAGTTTCCCCCTTCCGAAGATTGACCAACTGATCGACGCCACCGCTGACCATGACCGAATGAGCTTCCTCGACCCCTACAGAGGCTACCACCAGATTCCACTACACGAGCCTGACGAGGAGAAAACGTCATTCATAACCCCCCGCGGCACTTACTGCTACAAGGTGATGCCCTTCGGGCTAAAGAACGCGGGGGCGACCTATCAGCGCCTCGTGACAAAGATATTCCAGGCTCAGCTCGGCCGAACGGTAGAGGTGTACATCGACGACATGGTCGTCAAATCAGTGCACTCCAGCGACCACCTGGCGGATCTCGGCCAAGTCTTCGACATCCTTTGGCGCGTACAAGCTCAAGCTAAATGCTTCCAAGTGCGCCTTCGGCGTAGCCTCTGGCAAGTTCCTCGGCAGCTTGGTAACGCGGAGGGGGATAGAGGCTAATCCAGACCAGATCACCGCGATCCAGGGCATTCTGAGCCCCTCTACCACGAAAGTGAAAGTCCGGGGGATCCTACCCTAGAGGGGGGGTGAATAGGGTGAGCTACTAATAGTGACTAACTATGACCAATTTTAATTTTCTATAAACTAACTAGTCACTAGTGATGATAACAAGCACAATGCGGAAGCTAAATACATACAATCACCACAAGAGCATGCACCACAACACAATATTTATAGTGGTTCGGCCAACGTGCCTACATCCACTACCGGCTTGTGTTCCTCACACCCCACCGGATTTCCACTATTATGCTTTTCAAAAGGCTAAGCAATAACCTCTACAATTATGCTTTCCAAGGATAAGCAATAACCTTACAATGTTGTTTTTCTAGGCTAAACAACAACCTTTACACAATGCTTTTAAATGGCTAAGCAATAACCTTACAAGTAAATATTTCTCTCAAAGAAAGTGTCTTCACAAAACACTCTTATGAGATTACAATTTAAGCTCAATAAAAATTGCCTCTAAGTAGGCGGATAAGAAAATGAAAATCTAACTCACACAACACAATGAAATGCAAAGATGAATGCTTGTGATATGTGTGTGTGGAAAACTTCAATCAAGTTTAAAAAGAAGGCTTAATCAATGTATGCTAGAAGCATTTGAAAGTTAAGGCACACAAAGATTTGATTGAAGTTATATGCAAATCACTTGAACAACTACAAACTTGTTAATGATGTGAAAATCAAAAGATCACAAGTTGAAAGTTTAATCCTAATCAAGTGATGCATGTGCTATGCTATGTTGTTTTCAAAAACAAAGGTTTGACTTAAGATTCAAATGAATGAAAACAACAAAGATGATTCAAACAAGTTAATGAAACATGTTATAAAGAAATCAAAGTTTTAAACATAACATGTTTAACAAAGTTTAAAACTAAACTAAGTTTGAATCAAAGAAAAGAATTCATTACAACTTAATATCAAAGATTGAATGGAAGTAATGAATTCATTTCATCATAGTTATCATGCTAAAAACATTTACCAAAGATTTAAAACCAAGCATGAAACATATGATTAAATTAAGCAAAGCTTACTTGGAGATTTAACTTCATGATCCAAGCTTGAGCTTCCTTAATGACCTTCGTAATCCCCTTGGTTCATCCCCTTTATCTTCTCTTCAAACACCTCCAAGAAGGCTCCAAGTTTGCTCAAAAGTTCCAACCTTTTTCAAAGGGAATGAAGCCTTTTTATACACAGAAAACAGAGTTTCTGCGTGACCCCGGTCGACCCCATGACAGGCCCGGTCGACCCCATCCAAACGGTCAGAAAAATGACCGTTGGAGAGCCAAACGGCTCTCTGCCCAGTCGACCCGCAGTGTACGCGGTCGACCGGGATGTGTACCCGGTCGACCGGGTACACTGGGCCCTGGGTCACTTTTCCCATTTTGCATACTTTTGCAATTTTCAAAGATTTTTGATGTGGGACTTGTTGGGGCCATTAAATCAAGCTTGAAACATGATTTAAATCAATCTAAGTATTTTTAAAATCATGAATCATAAAAAGCCACAAATCATTTGAAACTTTAAAACTTAGGCTAAGCTTGAATTTTGAAATTCCTTTTACAAAATCAATTGCATCCAAAATTAAAACCAATTCATGCATAAAACATGAGTTTTACCATATTTAAAAACAATGCATGGATAATATAAGATTTCAATGTTTTCTAAAATAATGCAAGTGTGAGAAATCAAATGATGATTAAAATGATATGCATCCATCAAATTGCAATACACAAAATTCCTAACAGAAAGAAGTCTAGAAGCTCACAGGAATGGCTGCAGCACTCAATCGCTTCATTAGCTGGTCATCAGATAAGTGCAGGCCTTTCTTTCAGCTTCTAAAGAAAAATTTAAAATTCCAGTGGACTCCTGAGTGCGACCAGGCATTGGCCGCGCTCAAAACCTATTGGATGTCACCACCCTTACTCTCCACCCCAACTCCGGGGGAGGTTTTGTATTTATATCTCGCGGTCTCGGATCACGCAGTGAGCTCCGTCTCATCAGGGAGGACGAGGGAGTTCAAAAACCAATTTATTATACGAGCAAGACCCTGCTCGATGCCGAGACCAGGTACCTTTTATTGGAGAAGCTCGCGTTGGCTAGGGGTGTGCATAGTTTGGTTAAAACCGATTAACCGAACCGGACCGACCGACCGTTAACCGAATTTACCGGTTATTCTTAACCGATCGGGCGGTTCGGTTAAAGATATTTGAGTATTTCGGTTTTTGGTTAATGGTTTGGTTAACAGAAAAAATTAACCAAATTAACCGAACCGAACCGAAATTATAGCATCCTATATAAATATATAATATATCTAATAAAATGTGTACATGTATATAATATGAAAATCTATTAATACTTATATAAAAGATTCAAAATAAATATAACATACATCAATTAATAAGTATTAATTCATGTTACCAAGTAGCAATTTATTAACTTACCAAGTTACCATGTAACGTAGCACCTTCATTATATTACATATTTATATTTATCAAGACAAATATGATAATGAAATTAATAATATGACAAAAAAATATAAATTATTGACATTAAACCCTAAATCTTAAGGTTAAAGGTCCCAACAATTTAAAACCTTAAATAATTTCTTTTTTTTTAATTGGGAGCCATAAACCATATAAAACCTTATAAATATAAATCTTAAACTCTATTAACTATATAACTGTAGTCATGTTATAAACTTAAACCCTAACCGATAAAACAATAAACCTATAAAACTATATTATGATAATATAAACCCTAAACTATAACACTATAAAATCTTAAACCTTTTATTTTTTTTAATGGGAACCCTAAACCCCATAAAACCTTATGAATGTAAACCCTAAACCCTAAAAACTATATAACTATAGTCATATTATAAACTTAACCCGAACCGATAAAACACTAAACCCATAAAATTACACTCTAATAATATGAACCCTAAACTCTAACACTATAAAATCTTAAACCTTTTTTTTTTTTTTTTTAAATGGGAACCCTAATTGAAATTAACCGAACCGACCGAAATTTAAACCGATATTTTAGGTTAACCGAACCGATGGTTAATCCTCTAAAAAATCTTGGTTTGGTTAAATGGTTGAAATTAACCGAAAAATTTTGGTTAGGTTAAAAATATGTCAATAACCGAACCGACCGACCGATGCACACCCCTAGCGTTGGCTCTCGTCAGTGCCTCCCGCAAGCTCTCCCATTATTTCCAATCCCACACCATTGTGGTAATCACGGAGCATCCACTCCGTTCAATATTCAAGAAGGCTGACTTTTCAGGGCGAATATCAAAGTGGGCAGTTGAGCTGGGGCAGTATGATATACAGTACCGTCCCCGAACTGCGATCAAAGCCCAGATTCTGGCGGACTTCATCGTCGAGTTCGTCTCGCCCAACTCGGCTCCGACCCAGCTCGGCACGATACTGGGGGCACAGGGCACGAGCCAGAAATGACCGAGGTCGAACAGTCTCCCGCCTCGGCATGGAAGATCTTTGTCGACGGATCGTCCACCTCCAAGAGAGCTGGCGCCGGCATAGTCCTCCAATCGCCAGAGGGTCTGGTCATAGAGCAGGCTTTCACCTTGGACTTCAAAGCAAAAAACAATGAGGCGGAGTATGAAACACTAATAGCAGGGTTACAGCGCCCAAATCCTCGAAGCCCAGCACCTGGTGATCTTCAGCGATTCTCAACTGGTAACTAGCCAGCTCGCTGGAGACTACCAGGCCAGGGACGATAGGATGGCGGCCTACTTAGCCCTTGCGAAAAAACTGCTGTCTCATTTCCAGAAAGCCGAGGTCAGGCGGGTATCCCGAGATACCAACACGCACGCTGACGCACTTGCCAGCCTAGCTTCCGCTGTCGAAGCCGGAAAGAAAAGGACTGTCGAGGTCGGGTCGATATCAAGATCAAGCCTAGAGCTCCACTCACCTCGGCTAGTTCTCTGTGCTGATCTCGGCCCGACCTGGATGGATCCAATCGTCGCCTACTTGAAGGACGACCGGCTCCCCGAGGACAAGACTGAAGCCCACCGAACCAGACTCAAGGCGGCTCGATTCTGGCTCTCCCCCGAAGGCAAACTCTACAGGAAATCCTTCACAGGTCCATACCTCCAATGCGTCCACCCGAGCAAGGTGGACGACTTCCTGTATGAGATCCATGAAGGAATCTGCGGCAGTCACATAGGAGGTCGATCACTGGCCTACAGAGCAATAAGTCAGGGTTACTGGTGGCCCTACATGCAGAAGGACGCGCATGTGTACGCCAGGAAATGCGAGAAGTGCCAGAAGTTCTCCCACTCTCTCCATCAGCCAGCGCAAGATCTGAGTCCCCTCTCTAGTCCATGGCCCTTCGCTCAATGGGGCCTGGACATTGTGGGGCCTCTTCACCGAGCTCCAGGGAACAAGAGATGGCTGATAGTCGCTACAGACTACTTCACAAAATGGATAGAAGCTGAACCGTTGTCCTCCATCACGGACAGGGACTCCAGGAACTTCGTTTGGAAAAACATCCTAACGAGGTTCGGCATCCCCAGGACCCTGATTTCGGACAACGAGACTCAGTTCGACTCCAAGTCCTTCAGAGACTTATGCCAAGAACACGGTATCAGAAACCATTACTCCACTCCGGCATATCCGCAGAGTAATGGCCAGGCAGAAATCTCTAACAAAGTGATCCTGGACGGCCTGAAGAAGCGACTGGACAAGGCAAAGGGAAGATGGACAGAAGAGCTTCCGAGCGTGCTATGTGCATACAGAACAACTCCAAGGAGGTCCACCTCGGCAACTCCTTTCTCTCTGGCTTACGGGATGGAGGCGGTCATTCCTTTAGAAATCGGCATTCCCACCCTGAGGACAGAGCTGGTCGACCAAGGCCGAAATGAGAAGAACCTGGCAATGGAGCTGGAGCTGGCAGACGAGCGCCGAGAAGCAGCTGCCCTGCGACTGACCGACTATCAGCAGCGGTTAGCCAGGGCATACAATCAAAATGTCAGAGAAAGAAGATTCTCCGTGGGAGAGCTGGTTCTAAAAAAGACCCTGCCAGCTGACAAAGAACCAAACGAAGGAAAGCTGGCCCCGAACTGGCATGGCCCGTTCAGGGCGGTCTCACTGGCAGGGAAATCAGCCTACAAGCTCGAAGACTTAGAGGGCAGGCCACTGCCGAGGCCGTGGAATGCATCCCACTCAAAGAAGTTCTATTTCTAAAGATGTAATGAATCTCAGAATCAATGAAAGCAGCTTTCGCCCTGTCATCAATCTGTCATCTCTCTTTGACTGACTCCGGCAGCTCTGGGTCTACCGCCCTGGAAAAGGCCTCGAGTTCGAACACTCGGTCGTTTCCTAAAGTTCGGGTTTATACCCCACTCAAGGGTCCACCGCCCTGGAAAAGGCCTCGAGTTCGAACACTCGGTCGTTTCCTAAAGTCCGGGTTTATACCCCACTCAAGGGTCCACCGCCCTGGAAAAGGCTTCGAGTTCCTACACTCAGTCGTTTCCTAAAGCTCCGGGTCTACCGCCCTGGAAAAGGCTTCGAGTTCATACACTCAGTCGTTTCCTAAAGCCCTGGGTCTACCGCCCTGGAAAAGGCCTCGAGTTCGAACACTCGGTCGTTTCCTAAAGTCCGGGTTTATACACCCCTCAAAGACCGTTGCCGAACTCATGCTCACACAGCTGAGACCAGCGGGATTCTGGATCCACCTCGGCTCAAGCTCAAGGCAGTTCGTCCCGGCCAATGCTCGCCATTTCGGCCAAGGTCAGTTTCTAAGAAAGAAAGAGCAATGCAGGCACTGAAGTACAAAAAACCAGCACAGAAATGCAAGTGTTACAAAGCAGCGCGGAGAAAGTAAAAAGAATGCAAAAGCACTGTACACAGTTTGAGTGATCACAAAACTCTTCCTTTTTATTCATTGTAATTGCTTCATTACAAAGGTTATAGAAAGAAAACAAAGTACAGAAAGGAGGCTCGCAGTCCTCTAAAAACAGAAAATGGAGTAAAGGCTGGGAGGCTCTGATCTTCACCGACTCTTCAGGCTGCAGGTTCGAAGACGCCAGTTCGTTGCCTGGAGGTTCTGAGGGATCCTGAATTTCACAGAGCTCTATAATACGCTTTGGTTGGTCATACCAAAGCATTCAGGAACCCCTCCAGTTCGGAGGCCCTGGACCTCGCTGAGCTCTTCAACACCCTCCGGTCAGTGAAACCAAAATTGGAAGAGCCCCCAGGTCCAGCGGGCCTCAATCCCACCCTTAGCTCGGCGATCCTGATACAGCGCAGGGGGCTCGCAGGGAGCTCGATGCGACACAAGACCCTGCAGGACCGCCAGACGCAAAGGGCGCCACCATCCCACAGTTGCAGAAGACTCCCCTGCAACCGGACCAGGGACGGTTGGCCATGGACCCGCGTTCAGAGAGCGCATGGTCCACGGGGAATTCCTTCAGAGAGCGCGCAGACCACGGCGGGCTTCCCCCCTTGGAGAAAGCCGTCCTCAGGCGCAGGGTTTCCCCCCGGATCAAATGTTTCTAAAGGTCCACTGGACATGGCTCCTACGTCTATGTGAATTAAGCTATCCTAAGTTCTTTTCTTTTCCTCTCCCATGGCAAGCCTACCTCCTCTACTTATAGGAAGAAGAAGGGCTCAGTCTGCGAAGGAAGTTATGGGGCGAAGTCTCCCACGCGTTACATGGGACGCACGTCTTCCTGTCTGTTGACCAGCGATCCCTATGGCGCCACGTGGAGACGTCCACCCGTTTCCCTCATCGGCTGTATCACCATGCTTATAGCTATTTATGGTCTCCAGAATACGGAGAATCGGCACAGACAGCGATGAAGACCGTTCGACTCTCTCTAACTCGAGGGCCGCGCGTCACATTAAAGGCATTCAATACCATTCAATATCACATCCAGAAGCGAAAGAGAGAAAATGCACAAGTAAAGAAGCCCGTTTTTCATTAATAGCAAAGAGTATTACAGGGCTGAAAAAGCAATACATATGAAAGGCCGAAGGTAAAAAGAAGCAAGGCTACTGTGGCTTCGGCGACTCCACCAGGTCGATCACCGTATCTGATGGACCAGCAGCATCGGCCGCGACCGTGACCTTGCTTGGAGCGTCGCCGACGGAAGAGACTTTGACCGGTACCTCGCCCGAAGCAGGGGCAGAAGAGGCCTCGCCTTGAGGCGCGGCCGAAGCATCGCTGGCAACCGGGGCGTCACTCGGGGCCGGGGCAACTGGAGCAGCATCTGGAGCGGGAACGACTGCAGGGGCCTCGACTGGGGCGCTTTCGGCCAAAGGGGCGGGGCTCGGCTCAGGAGCCGGGTCCGAATACTTCGGCAAGTCCCGATAGACAGGGTGGTCTTCAGGGACCCCCGCACGCCTCAGTGCAGCCAGGCATCCTTCCTCGAACAGAATGGAGGTGATCTCCTCCACCTGCTTCTCATACAGCTCTGTGGCGTGGTCCACCCCATTTTGGAAAGCGGATTGGGCCTCGGACAGAAGAGAGGCCTTCTCCTTTTCCAGCTCGGCGTTCGCCGTCTTCAGCTTCTCTCTTTCAGCGCGCCCGGCCAGCACTTCCCCGCGCAACCTCGCCCCCTCGGCCGCCGATTCAGACCTTGATCTGGCCAGCTCCGACTCCAGCTCGGCGGTCCTCTTGTTCTTCGCCCAGACCTCGCCTTTCAGATGATTAGCTCTCGACGTGAGTTCGGCAACATCAGCCAGAGCCGACGCCAGCCGAGCAGTCTCTTCAGCGCTAGCCTTCTTCAGCCCCTCCATTCCCTTCCTCAGCTCTTCTAGCTTCTTCTTCAGCCTTTCCCTCTCAGACTCCAGCTGAGTGACCCTCGCGGCGTTCCTGTCGCTCCTCCCCACCACGGTCAGGAGCCTTTGCACGTTCTGCAAAGGGAAAAAGTGAATCAGACAGGAGCAGTCGAGCTAAACCACTTGAAGAAGAGCACTGAAAACACTTACCAGAAGGTTAGCCTGGATCGCCGAGACCATCAGGCTTTCGTTATCGAACTTCTCGTGCATCTCCATGTCTCGCGGCAGAGCGCAGGCTTTGGCGAGAGCTCCGATGACGTCGGCGTTCCCCATCAGCTGGTCCTCGACGTTCAAAGGCTTACCGGGTTGTGTCTCCATCCTCGGTCTCCATGGTGCTGGGGCAGTTCGAGGTCCCGAAGCCGATCCAGACCCTTACCCTACCGAGATGGTGAGCTCGCGGGTCGCACCGCCGGTCGACTTGCTGGTCGGCGCACTCTTCTCAACAAGAGCCTTGGCTCCGGGGGCCCGCACAGGAGTTTTGCCCTTCGGAGGCTGTTCAGCCCCCGAGTCCTTCTCCCCCGCCTTGGACTTCTTCCTGGGTGGGGAACCCTCCCTCGGGCGCTCCGGCGAGCGTCGCCGCACTCCCTCGCTCGGAGCAGGGGCTGGGGCAGAAGTGGCGCCAGCACCCCCCGAGCCCGAAGTTACGCGGGTACTGGCGGACGATGGCGTCGCAGAGGAGGAAGACCCCCGCCTGAACTTGGCCGCCAGATCCTTAACAACCGGCACCCTTGAGCTTCCCACCATACCTTCTTCCCGATCGGACGAATAAGCGTCCACTATCTGCGTCAGGTTCGGTAGCTCCGAACTAGAGGTGGACGCCTCGGCGCCAGACGCAGCTCGGCTCGCAGCAGGATCGGTCAAAGGGATCCCGGCAGGCACGGCAACGGAGACGGTAGGACGATCGGGATGCGCCTCGTCCTCCTCGGCTATTCCGGTTCTCCTGTAGTGGCCGTGGTACCTCGGCGTATACCCGAGCAGCTTCCAAGCCGACCTGGTCTCGTGCCCCTTGTATCTTTCTACCTTATTGATGTCATCGACGTTCCTCCTCCAGCCTTCACTCGCAGCTCGGCGTTGCCTCGCACCTGCCTCTGCACAACAGACAATAAGAGTGTCAGCTCGGCGTCATCGAGATCATGCAAAGCAAGTAAGAGAAAAGAAGCGGTGTTTACTTGGGACAGTCCCGGGGCGACGAGGGACCATCAGCCTCCTGCTCTCGCCAGCGCCGAACTCCCAGTCCCCCGACACACAGAAGAAAGTTTCCTCGGCATTCTTACTCGAATCCTCCAAGGCCAGGACGAAGCCTCTTCGCTGCGGCTTCACCCGGAGATAGTATTTCCCTTCCCCAGCCTTGCAGATATCGTAGGTGTCCTCGATATCATGGACACCCAGGTTGGTCCCTAAAATCTCATTCAGCTTCGCCGTGCCCATGATGACCTTATAGCCATTGGGCATCAGCTGATGGACCGCGCTCCTGCTTGGTTCCTACCGAGGTCGGCGGACGTGGGAGTCCGTCGGGTCCGACCCTTTCGTAACCGGGGGGCAGGGGCGTGCATCAACATTTCTTTTTTTGTGGGTGTGCCAGATTTTCTATTTTACTTGGAATTGCAAATGGTGATCCGGAGATCAACCTTCGCAAGTAAAAAGGAAATCAACTTCTTTCAAGTTTTCCATTGCACATATATTTAAGAAAAGAGACATTTTCTTGATTTGCCGTGAAAGGCGATTTTTTTGGCATTTATAGCCGATTTTGGCGTTTATAGCCGATTTTTGGCGTTTATGGCCGATTTTTGGCGTTTATAGCCGATTTTGGCGTTTATAGCCGATTTACAATCCTTATCAACAATGAAAGACAAGAATTGTGATTTTTGTCTCTTTTTAAAAAAATACAAACTACAATGAAAAGCAAGAAAAGGAGGATCTAACTTCTCAGGAGATTGTGGGGGACTCGTTTAGATTGACGGCCGCAAGCCATATGTGGACTTCGCCATCATCCATGCAGATGAGAACAGAGGATGCTATTGATTCGCTTGGCTTGGCTATAACCTCGGGTTTTTAGAAGACAAAGACCAAAGGAAGGTCCTATGTCCAATAAAAAACCGAGTAGACGGGCTGAAAAGCCATATCTAAGCCATTGGAGGCAGGAGGAGAAGGCAAGGACCTTGGGGGGGGTACCCCCCAAGGGACTTTTGTCACCTTGTTGCGGTGGCCGGTGTAGAACTTCCGCAGAGTTTTCTCTCTTTTTCCTTTCTCTGGATTTCTGTGCTGTCTGATGTTGTTGTGTGTTTTTTCCGATCTGGATTCCTTTGGAGTGCTCTCCTATTTATAGGCTCTTGGTAGCCATTTAGGAGAGCTTATGGGCTTTTAATGTCATTAAGCCACATAATGGGAGGAGTTACAAAATTGAATTGTTTATTTTGTAACTCCTTTTTCTTGGCTTCTGATTGGCCGGAGGAGATTAAGGGCATTTAATCGCCTTTAATCGCCATGATGGGAGGAGTTTCATGGGTTAAATGCCATGAATTTCTTGACTTGTAACTCCCGAATGCTTGCTTCTGATTGGGCCGTCCAAAGAAATGGATTAATGACTGTAATAAAGCTAGTCAATTAATCGCATTAAGTGGTCGCCGAGCAGCTGAAGAGTCGCGGGCCGTGCCACGTCTTTTGGAATTCTTCTGTCGATGATCATCGATGGATCTTCATGTAGATCGACATCAGATGACCATGTAATTTCAGGTGTTTGTTGCCAACAGCGGGTCGGTGCCATCTGTCCTGTCGATTTCTCGATCGGGTCGGGTGGAAAGCACACTTTTTTTTGGTTGACCGGGTGGCGATCAATACTGTCTTTGATACTCTTGATGATTTACCCCGTGTTTTGGACGGATATCAGAGGACTTGGTGTCTCAAAAGCATGAATTTTGGAAAGTACCAGAGGCTGGGCTTCTCGAATCGCGAAAAAACGGCGAAAACCGGGGTTTCCGGGGCTTTCCCGGCGACCCCGGGGTCCATGGTCGCCGGCGACCCTGGCCCAGGGTCGCAGGGGTCTGCGACCCTAGGGGGGTTTTCCCCCTTTCTGGTCCCGTTTTGCGTCCGTTTTTGCTTTTTTCTGATTCTTTTTTCTTCTGTACTTTTCTTTGACATTTTGATCATTTATTGGCCTGATTTCTTTGTAGGAAACCTGATGAGAATCCTTGCATTTTATTTTGCAAAGTTTCCAATTTCCTGAGAAAGCCGAAGACTTTGTCGCGCAGAGCTGCCGATTTTCTGTCAAAAGCTGAAACTGGGTCAAACGATGTCGGAATGACCTGAAATTTGGTGTGAAGCCTCCTGAGCAATAAATAAGACCAACCATAGGCTTTTGTTTGAGTTTCGAAGCCATTTGGGGTCCTATCACCTGCAGACTTGCTTTTTGTCGCGATGAAGATGTCGCGGTTTGATGTGCGGTCAACCGATGTCCGATTGACTTGAAATTTGACAGGGAACCTATTGGAGTCATTTTAAGATGATCCATAGGTTCTGTCTTGGAAATCATGGTCCCGGAGAGCTTTACCGCCGAGAGGCTTGATTTGGCTGTCGGAGAAGCGAAGTTAGGCCAAATGATCTTGAAATGGCTTGAAACTTCTTGTGTACTCCTCTTTTGGCTGTCTGGAAGAATCTTGCAGTTTTTTGTTTGATTCTGACAAGATTTTATTTTTGGAAGCAGCATTGCCTATTTATGGCAGGTTGCGACTTCATGTAGCTCTTTGGATCTTGGAAAGGCAAAGTGACATTTTTGGTGTCAACAAATGCCCCCTCGAGGTACAGCGGCGAGTTGCTTAACTTTTGTAGTCGATGTGCCTTGAAGAGATTTTTTTGAAGGAGAGCATGTGACTTGACCAAGAGTCTTTGAGCAATCTTTCTTTTTGGTATTTGTAGCCTTTTGAGCTTCCAGGGGAATTTTATGGTGGTGAAAGGGATCACGTACCATCTCGAGGCAAAGTTTTGAAGATGACATCAGGGATGTGGATTTGGGTTTTGACCTTGTGACCTAACAGGCTATATATGGCAGGTTAGGGGGTCAGGTTTGGTTTTGATCGTGTGACCCAACAAGCTGTATGTGGAATGTTGGGGGATCAATTTTGGTTTTGATCTTGTGACCTAACAGGCTGTATGTGGCAAGTTAGGGGATCAGGTTTTGGTTTTTGGTTTTGGTCTTGTGACCTAACAGGCTGTATGTAGCAAGTTAGGGGACCAGGATTTGGTTTGATTTTTGTGGAATGTCAATTTCAAGATTTTGGCTCAATTTGGTATATGAGGCTGGATGGTTTGATTTTTGGAAGCTCATGGGGCTTGGAATTTTCTTTTGTATGGTCCAATCAACTCAAAAGAGGCATGGAACCATTTTTGTATGCTCTTGGTAAGAGGGATTTCTCTTTGACTAAAAGCCCAAAAATTTTTCTTCTCTTTTTTTTTTTTTTTTTTTTTTGTGCCTAGGTGGTCAAACCTGGCTCATATGGGCTAACCCATGGGACCTTAAGCTTTTGAAATGGCTTAGATCTCATATGGTGTCATTTTTGTAAAGAATATCCAAAATATCTCATTTGGATAGAGAATATCTAAGAATATCTTTACTTGGAGAGAATCTCTCATGATCCCTTTATTTTGGGATAGAATATCTCAAGATATCTTTCTTATGGGAAAGAATCCGTCATAGATTGATTTTAGGAGAAAATCTCTCAATATCCCTTTATTTTGGGATAGGATATCTCAAGATATCTTTCTTTTGGGAAAGAATCCGTCATAGATTGATTTTTAGGAGAAAATCTCTCAAGATATCTTTCTTTTGGAAAGAATCTTTCTAATTTCTTTCTTTTGGTAAGGTTACTAATTAGTAACACTTACCTCTTTCTTCTTTCCTTCTTTGGTTTGCTCTCCTCTATAAAAGCAAGGAGAAGGTTGGATCTCTTGCTCTTACTACTTTCTTTTGCAATAATCTCAAGAGGGCTTCAAGACCAAGAGCTTTTCTTCTTCAAGATCTTCAAGAGTTTTCTTCTTCTTCTCCATCAATGGCTTCAAGTAAGTTCTCCCTTTTTTTTTTCAAGAAAACTTCATTGTAGGAAAAAAAGTTCTTTCTCTTTTTTTGTTTCTTTCTTTTTCTTTTTTTTTTTTGTTCACGTGTTTGCCTCTTTTTTTTTTTTCTCACACGTTTTTTTTTTTGCTTTCTTTTCTTTCTTTTTTTTTTTCATGTTTTTTTTTTTATTGTGTGGGCCGTACGGACAGATCCGTACGGATCTGGTCGTACGGCCACGTGGCCTGTGGGCCACGGCCTGTGGGCCAGCCCCTCTTCCCTTTTTTTTTTTTTCTTCTTTTTTTTTTTCTTTTTTTTTTTCTTTCCTCCCCTTTTTTTTTTGAGAGAGTTTCTTTTCTTTTTTTTTTCTGTTTTCTCATCATGATAATGCATTTTTTTTCGCAAATCTAGATGTTCATGCATGCCTTTAATTTGTAAATTAAATTTGTAGCATGATGTGATTGCATACCTGAAAGTGTTTGCAAATTTGGGAACTTGGAGCTCGCAGTGATGTTGAGCCCTTCCTGATTTTGCGGAGACTTTTAGGTTTCGAAAGTTTGGAGTTTCGGAGCTCGCAGCGATGTTGAGCCCATCTTCAAGCTTTCTATTTCTTTCGGGATAGTTCCTTTTCTTCGGAATTGCCCCGTCATCATGTCAAAATTTCGCCAGATTTTTTTTAGCGAGATTCTGTCATTTTGATGTTTGATCTTTTCTTTTCCATCCTTTTCAGGTGGTTTCCTCCAGAGCGAACAAGGGTAAAGAGCCTGCTACAAGCGTACCTCGTCGATCTTCTAGGTCCTCTAATCCGGCCGTTCAGCAGGCTTTCGAGAAGGTCCAGTATGTTGAGAGAAATCTGGAAGAGTGCGACTCCCTCAACAGAGATGAGATGAGGCAGCGACTGATCACTCTCAAGGGAGAGGAATTCTATAAGATCATGGTAAGCAGTCGTCCATGGGTGATGGAAGATCAGAGCATTTTGCCCAAGCCTACCTTCTTCTTTGGTGATGCAGTCCCTGACGACATTACATACCAGAGGAGATCTTTTCAGTTTTCCTTCACAGCAGATGGTGAGAAGAAGACTGTTACTACCCGGTCGATGTTTGATCGCACCGTCTCGATTCTGAGCCTTGCCCCCACGTGCCCCAAGAGGGAAGATCCTCCAAGCTGGGTGAGAAGGACAAATGTAATCAAGACCGGGGTTTTTTGTTGGCGGTTCTCCTGGATATACGGAGAGGTCGCCTGTTGACATGGACCTGTTGATGCCATCCAGCGGCTACCAGGGCTCTGATTATCCGTCGGTCGATTTGAGACCGGTGGGCCTTGGTATTTTCAGCGGTGACGGCAGCAATTGGATCAAGCCTTTTCGACTTCGAGGTCGTTTCAATGCTGACTCCGAGTGGAAGTCGTGGACTGATCGTGTCCTGCTGATTGGTGGCGCCGTTTTGAAGGAAGCCGGGATTTTTGATGCGGTCCGCGCTTTTGGGGAGACCGTGATCTTTTCCGACGAGGCCTTCATGGCTATGCTGGAGTCATTCCTCCCTCAAACCAATACCTTCGTTGTGACGAATGGTGAGATTGGTTTTTCTTTGAAGGAGCTGAGCGCTATTACCGGATTGCCCATTCTCGGCAAACTCTATGAGGAGTTTATGCCGATTGACAGCGTCCTCGAGGGGCAGTCTGAGGAGTTCAGGCTTTTATACTTTCAACTCGTCGCCTTCTATGATTTTTTGAAGGAGAAGGGGGGTTCGAAAGTTAGATCCAGCAGTTGGAAGAGTTTTTGCTCTTCATTCCCCAACTTCTTTGATAGTAGGGAGCCTTCTGATAGCATGACCCAAGAAGCTGGAGCTCAGGATCCAAGTTCAAAGAAGATCTTGGCCATGCAAGAAGAGTTGAGAGATTTCTGTGCAAGTACAAACGCCATATGTCCTGACATTGCACTGCGGAGAGATCTCGCTGTTTACCTCACTTATTGGCTTGGTGAGGCTATTTTTGCTGGAGGAGATGGAACGCACATCAGGCCGCATTGTATTTTCCCGGCTTGTCAGATGGCGTTTGGAGAGCAGCTTGCTTTGGTGCCTGCTCTTTACTCCTACCTGTGTACCGAACTGCAGGCTGCTGCTTTTCTAGTTCGGCTTGGGCTTCCCATGAATAGGATATTTTCAGCCCATATCTTTTATTCATGGTATGTATACCACTGTCCTGGCTTCCATCGGCTGGGTGCTGCACAGGATGATGATCCTCTGATGATTCGACTGGCTAAGGGCAAAGCCGTGTCCGAATCACTTTTGTTTGCCCGCATGAGGATCCGACGGTTCAGGGACGTCGAGATGGGGCAATCTTCAGTAAAGCTTTCTCCGGAGTTGCGGAAGAAGGCTTTTGATTTTGGTGCCTCCCGAGACTCTACCAGGGCGGGGTCGGGAAGGCATTATTCCTTGACAAATGCAGAGAGAGAGTGGCTTTTCAGCATACGTGTCGGCACGATGGTGTACCGCAGACATCTTTTCGTCGACATCCAGCCGTATGTACCCTCTCGCTTTGCTTTGCAGCTTGGGCTTTTCTCAAGGCGTTGTTGGAGCGCCTTCAAGCATGGTGAAACGCTTTGGAGGCTTACAGGACGGGAGAAATGCATGGGCTTTCTATAGTGCTGAAGACACTACAGCCATGATTTCTTATCCTGTGTTGCTGACTTCCCGGACTGCCGGCTTTGCGAAGTGGTTCGCGGAGAGCTTCTCGGCATATCGGGGACTTTCCAGGAAGGAGCTTGATGTGAAGCTGGTATCTGGAAAGGGCCTTGGAAAGTCGGATGGCATCCGGCGAGAGGAAGTTTGGGCCTTCCTTTCTGGAGAGAAGCACAAGATAGGCTTTCTCGGTGACCAGGGCGTCATCGGTTCTGAAGCTGTTCGAGAAATACCTGACGAGGCTTTGGAGCAGCTTAGAACAGGAGGAAGCCGAACTTGGCGCTTGGATGCAAGCGGCGCAGAGGCAAGCTTCCGTGGAGTCTACTGGCAAGAGCAGACCATCCAGTGATGAGTCAAGTGGGAAACCTGACTCTGACAGCGGGGTAGGTTCTTCTAAGAAGCGAGCCCGCAGAAGGTAAGAGGAGGAGGAGTCATCATAGCAGCAAGGAGCAGCATGAGGACTCTCCTAACTTGGAAGTTCCTCTTACCATCAATGAGGATGTGCCAGTGGATGCTGACGAGCCTCCAGAGAAGAGAAGTCGAGAAGAAGAGACCGTCGGTGAAGGTATGTTTCTTCCTTTTTCTCTTTCCATTTCTTTTCATGGGATTTTTCCATGTTATGATTTGCTTCTTGTTTCTGCTTTTCTTCTTTTCTCTTTTTTTTTTTTTTTTTTAGCAGAGGAAGACTTGGTGATGCCTGAGGTTCCAACCGATGAGGTGGTGATGGATCCTGTTGAGGCACCTGAAGAAGAACCGAGGGACTCTGGAGTAAATCCAGAATCTCCAATTGGTATGACTTCTTTTGATCCCTTTTTTTTTGTTTGTGACTCGGCTTGCTAACACATTTTTTTGTTGCCAGCTGACTTGCCACAGGGTTCTGATGACTTTGAACCATCGATGGACGCAAATGTTGATGATGCTTTCGATGAGTTCATGGAGGAGGAAAGTGTCCCGCCAGTCGTCGAAGAAGGTATTTTGTAGTTATAACTCTGATAATGATTTTCAAACAGGGTCATATTCATACCTTTTTGTGTTTCCTTTGCAGGTTTTGAAGTGGCAGAGGAGGATCCGTTGCTTCCAGAGCAAGAGATGCCAGAGGTTGATCCAGAGGTAGAGATTCCTGGGACCAGCTCTGACAATATTGAGGAGATTCCTCGCGCTGAGATTCCTTCCCGAGCAGGAGCAGCTTCAGCTGGAAAGAGTTCTTTTGTTACTCTTTCAACAGATGATGACATGAGTAGCCGACCAACGGAGTTGGGCGAATCCTCAGCTGGGCCATCTCTTCTTTTTGCGAAGAAGGTGGTGTTGCGAGTCGTGAGCTCTTGGATTGAGACCCTCTTTTCTGGGCACTTGGAAGTCGGATTTGGCATGATCCAGCATGTGCAGGAGATTCTCAGTGATGCTGAAGAGGCTGGTCTGGATGTCACAGGTGCCAGGGCGATCGTTGATAGGATCATTGCACTGGGTGACAAGTGGTTTGAGACCGTGAGTTTGGCTGATGACCAGTTCTTCAAGGAGATGTTCCTGGACCCTGCTGATAAGGCTAAGTCTGACCTAGATGAGGCTACAGAAAGCAAGAAGGTGGCAGTCCGAAAGAGGAATAGAGAAGAGCTAACCATCATCGAGCTGACACATGACCTTAACATCCTTGATAGGGAGGTCGATGAGGCCAGGAAACGTCTTGAGCTTCTGCAGGCACAAGTCGCTGCCAAGTGGACTGCCATAATAGAAGCTCGCGACAGGGAGAGTGTCCTGATTCACCAGGTTGCAGATGCCGAACGGGTTCTCAAAAGGAAGTCTGATGAGGATAAACAATGGCAAGCTGCTCGAGGTAAGCTTCCTGGTGTGAGAGAAGGGGTACAGCCCACTCCAGCATCTCATGGCAAGTTCCTGAAGAAGCGTGCCTTGGAATCCTTGACAGCTGAGGCTAAAAGTCTGCTTGGGGAGTTGAACTCTTGGCTGGAGACCATCTTTGATTGAGCTCCTGTATACAGAAACCATCCTTCTTTCTCCTTTTTTTTTTTGGTACCACTTGTATATTTTTTTTTTTGTACTTATTCTTTTGCAGTGCTTGTGAACACTCTCTTTTTTTTTTTGGTACCACATGTATTTTTTGGTACTCTTTTTTGTAGTGCTTGTGAACACTCTCTTTTTTTTTTTTGGTACCACATGTATTTTTTGGTACTCTTTTTTTGTAGTGCTTGTGAACACTTTTTTTTTGTTATCCCTACGCTCACTTGAATCTTTTTGTGATAAAAGTAATTGCTAAATGGGATGCTCTTTTTTTTTTGTTATCCCTACGCTCACTTGAATCTTTTTGTGATAAAAGTAATTGCTAAATGGGATTTGATCAAAAGGTTGTCATTTTGTGAAAATCTTTTGTCAAATGATTGTTTTGGCATAAAAGCCAGGTTTTTTGTTTGTGGCATGGAAGCCAATTTTGGCATGAGAGCCAGCTTTTCTTGTGGCATTGATAGCCGAGTTTTTTTTTTGTTTGTGGCATCTATAGCCAATTTTGGTGGCATTGATAGCCATTTTTTCTTGTGGCATTGATAGCCGAGTTTTTTTTTGTTTGTGGCATCTATAGCCAATTTTGGTGGCATTGATAGCCGAATTTGTTTTGTGGCATCTATAGCCGGTTTTTGGTGGCATTGATAGCCGTTTTTGAAATCCAAGTTTTTTTGTTTGTGGCATTGATAGCCGGTTTGTTTTTGGTGGCATTGATAGCCGGTTTGTGGCATTTATAGCCTGTTTTGATGGCATTTATAGCCGGTTTGGTTTTCAAAGAAAAATGCAAGTATCGACTAAAAGTCGCCTCCCTGCTGAATGTTCTTGCAAGTATCGATGGAATGTCGCATCCTTGCTCATTCGGTTGCGAGTATCGATGGAATGTCGCATCCTCGCGGATTTGGGTGCAAGTATCGATGGAATGTCGCATCCTTGCTTTTCAAAAAATTTGGTTTTGCGGGTACTGACTTGATGTCGTTTCCCCACGATTTTTGAAATTTGTGGTTTTCTCGAACCTTTGGGTCATGGATATCAACTGAAATGTTGCGTCTCCACGGTTTTTTAGGTTTTTTTCGAACCTTTGAAATTTGGGTTGTGGATATCAACTGAAATGTTGCGTTTCCACAGTTTTTTAGGTTTTTTCGAACCTTTGAAATTTGGGTTGTGGATATCAACTGAAATGTTGCGTTTCCACGGTTTTGGATTTTGCAAGTATCGACGAAATGTCGTTTCCCTGCGATTTTGGAAGTGTCGAACGTGGTTCGCTTGCTTCCGATTTGTGCGAGTATCGACTAAGCGTCGCTTCCTCGCGGTTTTTGAAAAACCATTTTTTTTTGTTTAAAGACACGAGGGTCATAAATTTTGACCTAAAACCATTTGGGCAGTAAAAGGCAGGGTGGACTAGGATGGAAATCCCTGAATCCGGATTTTGTTTCAAACCATGAATTTTGGGTTCAAGGGTTGGAAATTTTGGTCAAGTTAGGGAAAGGTTCCTAAACTTGGATATATATATATTTTTTTTTTGAACAATGAACGATGAAAGTAAACATTGTTTTAGATTTCTAGAAATTTCAATTTTTGACATGAAAATTCTGAAAAAGGGTGGGTTTAGCGAGCGTGTACCTGGAAACCGGTTTTGGCCGTACAGGCATTGCTCTTACCCAGTTGGGTAAGTCTTCAAGGGTAGTACCGCTTTAAGAACTTGCCATTGATGGGCAGCATACATCTGTCACCTTCCATGTTTAGGAGTGCGTATGCGCCATTGGAGAAAACTTTGTCGATGACGTAGGGTCCCCTCCCATTTTGGCTCGAATTTGCCTTTGGACTTGTGAGCGAAGACCATTGGTCTTTTTACCGCAAGAACCAAGTCATTCTTTTTGTAGGCGCGTTGCCTGACCTTTTTATCGAAAGATCCTGCCATACGTGCTTGGTAAAGTTCAATGCTTTGTTGAGCTTCGAGCCGTCTCTCATCGAGATTGTCCAGCTCATGGAGCCGCAATTTGACATTGCTTTCTTGAGTCATGTCATTTTGCAAGGATACCCTCAAGGAAGGAATTTGTACTTCCAAGGGCACGACAGCTTCGCATCCATAGACCAAGGAGAATGGTGTGCTATGGGTTGGTCCTCGAACGGTGGTTCGATAGGCCCACAAAGCTTCAGACATTTTGTCGCTCCAGTCTCTTTTGTGATTAGAGACCATTTTTTTGAGGATTTTGCAGAGTGTCTTGTTGAAAGCTTCTGCTAACCCGTTTGCTGCCGGATTGTATGGAGTCGAAGGACAGCTTTGGATTTTGTATTTGTCGCAGAACCTGTAGAATCGATGATCCCGGAACTGTGGCCCGTTATTATGGACGAATCTTTTGGGTATACCGAAACGACAAATGATGTTGGTGCGTAGGAACTGAAGGACTGATGAGGTCTTCATTTCGTTAAACGCAAATGCTTCTGACCACTTGGAGAAATAATCCGTAGCGGCGAAGATGAAGCGATGACCTTTGCTTGAAGGGGGAGAAATAGGACCTATAATGTCCATACCCCAGGCTTCGAAAGGCCATGAGATCGCTGTAGGATGCAGCCATTCTGGAGGCATGTGAATGTAATCTCCATGAACTTGGCATTGTTGGCAGCGCTTAGCAAATTGCATTGCGTCAGCTACCATGGTAGGCCAGTAATATCCTAACCTTTTTATCTGATCATAGAGCTTAGGTCCAGCCTGATGAGCTCCACAAAGACCAGCATGAACTTCTTTGAGTGTTTCTTCAGCCTCTTGTTGTGACAAGCAACGTAGAAGTACTCCGTTGAAAGATTTCCTGTAAAGGATTTTTGATGGAATATCCAAATGGAAGCTTGGGGTTCGCCTTTGGATGCTTACCCGTTCTTTTGGATCTTCAGGTAGGCTTGGTGTGTGTTAAGAGGAGGAAGGATTCTTCTTTCGCACACTGTGACTTGCATGTTTTCCCCTTCCTGGATTGCCATGGATGCGGCAAGTCCGGCTAGGGCATCTGCACGTATGTTTTCACCTCTACGAATGTGGGTGATGTGACAGATGTCAAACTTTTGCAGAAGTGATTGTGCCTTGTTGTAGTAGGGCAACAAATCTGGCTTCCTGACTTCAAATTTCTGATTCATCTGGTTGACGATCAGTTGAGAGTCTCCAAAGACTTCCAGCATGGTGATACCGGATTCGATGGCGAGTTCCAATCCTAAGATCAGAGCTTGATATTCAGCTGCATTGTTTGTGCATGGTTCCAGTAGCGAGAAAGCGTGTGGAATCATGTATTTGTCGGGGCTAACAAAGAGGATGCCAACTCCCGAGATCAGCTGTCTTTTTTCATTTGTCCTGGTTGCACCGTCAAAGTACATGTCCCAGGAGGCACTTTGTGAGAAAGTCTCCACATTGTAGACTGGTTCGTCTGGGAGATCATCTCTGAGTGGAGAATCTTTAGGCAATGGATGCTCTGCGAGGAAGTCCGCTAGAGCTTGCCCTTTGATTGCTTTTTGTGGTACATACCTAATATCAAATTGTGACAGAAGGATGGACCATTTTGCCAGTCGAGCATTGAGAGAACCTGCCTTTGTGACAAGGACCTTCAAGAGGTTGACCCTCGAGACCAGGTAGACTGTATTGGAAAGCAAGTAGTGACGCAGCTTTTGTACGGCGAACATCACTGCAAGACATTCTTTTTCGACTGGAGAGTAGCGATGCTCTGCACCTACTAGCATGCGGCTGAGGTAATATAGAGCAGCTTCTTTTCTTTGATCATTTTCTTGCGCAAGCAGAGCTCCCAGAGAGTGATCAAGGGCTCTTGTGTACAAGATGAATGGTTTTCCAGTGGTAGGAGCAGCTAACACTGGAAGTTTTGTCAGGTATGACTTGATGTCTTGGAAAGCAGCTTCACAGTCAGCATCCCAGACAAAGTTTACACCTTTTTTCATCAACCGGGAGAATGGACGGCATTTCCCCGAAAGATTGGAGATGAACCGTCTGATGTATGCCAATCTCCCTTGGAGCCCTTTGAGTTCTCTCAAGGTTCTTGGAGAGGGCATTTCTAGAATGGCTTTGACTTTTATGGGGTCAAGCTCTATTCCAGCTTTCCGAACTAAGAATCCGAGGAACTTACCCGACGAGACGCTGAAGAAGCATTTCAATGGATTCATTCGCAATTTGTGTTTGCGAAGCCGGAGTGTAAGTGCTCTCATCAGACGATGCTTCGGAAGAGCTATAATCCCGAATTATCACATTACAGGAAGCTCTGACAGGAGACGTTGCCTGATCGGAGTCAGACCCATCCTCGGATGTGAGAGGATCGTCTATCCAGCAATTTTCTCCATTTTCAGGAGTTAAGGGAGGTTGTACCTGGTGGTCTTCAGGGACTTCAGGCTCTGGATTGCGAGGAGGCTCGTTGACGCGTTCTTGCTCTTGTTCTAGAGCGAGTCGCTGCAAGATCCTTGCATATTCTTCAAGATCAGGCATGGGAGCCGGATCTTCTTCTTCATCATCTCTTTGTGGCTCAACATTGTTGATTTCCACTGGAATAATGAGAGGTGCTGGGTCAGCAGCATTTTCTTGTACAGCCTCTTGGTCTTCTTCATCATCAGACCAGGATCCTTGTGGCTGTAGGGGGTTATACCAGATTACTGGCATAAGATGAGATTCAGGAACCCATTCTTCATCGGAGAGATATTCTCCTGTTTCAAGGGATTCCTCCCACTCATCTGTGTAGTTGGATTCGAATCCATCATCGGTGTCGCTGGATTCGTATCCATCAATGGAGAATCCAACTACCGAATTGCAAGAGTATGATGCCTCCTGCATGGCTTCTTTGAATTGAGGTGGCATGAAATCACTGAGAGTGAATTTCCTTACCCCCTTTGAAGTCTCTGGAAGGGATGTTTTTGTTACCTCCAGTGAAGCGGTAGAGGAAGCCTCTGCCTTTTCTTTGACCTCTAGTTTTGGCTGGGTCTTCTCTTGCCGTTTGAGCTTGAGGAGATGTTTCCTAGCCTGCCTTCGCTGTTGAGCTGTAGGCTTTATTTTCACGACCTCCCAATTTTCATCTTCCAGGAGATCGGGATGTACCCATATCGGTTGTCCGTCTGGTGTCGGGTAAGGAACCAGTTCTTCGGACGCTTCGATTGAGTTTATCACCTTGAAGGAAGTAGTGATCTTCTTCTTCGGTGATCTTGATGTTTGTCCACATGTCACCATGTTGACGGAGGCAGACCCATAGTTTTTGTCAAAGGTGATGACTCCGTTTTTCCACATCTCATTTATTTTCTCTCTCACAACGAAGCATTGATTGAGAGGATGCGAGATCATCTGGTGGTATGGACAGTACCGAGGATCGTTGGTTTTGCCAACATCACCCGGTCTTTTTGGTTCAGGCAAGGTGAGCTTGCCATTTGCCACAAGAGCCCCGAAGATTTCATCAACATCTTCATCAAACGGGTATTTCTTCTCTACTCGTTCTTTGAAGGCATCAGAGAGTTCAGGTCTCTTACCAGCAGCTTTGTTTTCAGCTTTCTTTGGTGGCTGAGGAGCTGGCTTGGTCTGCACATTGAGGACCTCTTTCTTCTTTGGTTTAGAGGTTGCAATGGCGGTTGGCTCTTTTCTTGATGATTTCTGACTGTTGAGGTCTTTAATCACCGTTTCAGCTTCCATGGAAGCTTCTAGGAGTTCTCCCAGGTTTTTTGATTTGTTGCCGATGATCATGGAGCGGATTCTGGCTCTCATGTTGTTTCGGCAGATGTCGACTAGCGACGCTTGTGGCAATACATCAAAGCATTTGTATGCCATTGCTTTCCACTTGTGAATGAAGTCATATGTTGATTCATTCTCCCCCTGTTTTAGGCTGCACAGCTGAGCCATAGTAGCGGGGTGATCCTCACCTTTGAAGTGAGTCAGGAAGCGTGTCTCTAGCATGGCCCAATTTTGGATTGAGTCCTCCGGCAGAGTGGAGTACCAATCGAAGGCCGTACCTTTTAGGGTACTTGCAAAGAGGCGGATCTTGAGTGCATCTTGATCCGCGATAGCTCCCGTCAGGATCTTGAAGTGGATGACGTGCTGTCTGGCTGATCCTTTCCCCGTATATGTTTGGAGAGTAGGATGCTTGAATTTTGGTGGGGAACGGGACCGAGTCCATCCATAAGGGATATGGTGGCTTGATCCCATGCTCTTTGAGTATATCCTCTTCTTTTGCTTTGGCGAGGATACCGTCTACGTCCTTTTTAGTAAGGGCGCGTGATTCATTTTCTTCTCTATTTACCTCGTCGTCTTGATGATTCGGAGGAGGTTCATTGTTCGCCTGATTTTGGAAGGCGAGGAGAAGGTTTTCCATCAGAGTTTCAATCCTCTGCTGGCCCTGTTCCAACTGCTGGATGCGGGTGATCGCATCTTCTGGAGGTGGATTGTGGGGTGGTGGCTCAGAATTTGTAGCCAAGACATTCATCCTTCGTGATTCGAACGAAGAAACTGTCCTGGTGACTGAGCTAGGGCTCATTCTTTTTGAAGAGGAGCTTGAGGAAGGATCACTCTGCTGTCCTTTGCTTGAAGGAGCAGGGGATTCTTCTGAATGTCTTCTTGTCCTTGAGACGCTGCGGGTCATTGGACGTCGGACATGGATTTTTGTTGCTGATTTTTGGCGCCTTCTGGTTTTTTCCAACCATATGGACGGCAGCAACTTGGTTGGGTCTTTCTTTTTCGACCCATTTGGGAGAGACTTGAAGTGTGGGAGGCTGGGTCCTTTGCTTCTGTAGTCTCTTTTGTCGGTACGACGCGCGGCGGCGTATACGACGAGCAATTTGAGCTTCGGTCAGCTCTGACTGGGCTTTGACAATGAAGGATGTGCTCCCTCGGGCGCAGCAGCCGAGTCTGTCTTCTTTGTAGCTGGGCAAGGACAGGATGCGAACCCTATCCTTCGCCTGTTGCAGCGAAGCTTTGAATTTGTGAAGTTCGGCCCCTGTAGAAATGAAGGGTCGAACTGCAGATTTGTAGGCCTTAGCAGGTGCTTGTGGAGGCCTTGTGATGCATGACTTGATTTTGGGCTTGTAGGAACAAGCCGGCTCATGCTGGGATGACTTTGAAGTCAGGTTGGAGATGGGTCTCTCCTCTTTCATGTAAGCAAGAGGATAGAACTGGTTCTCCTTGAGTGGGGCCAGGAATGCTGGCTTAGTGGATGTCTGGGACCTTCTTTGTTTTGGTGAAGGTCTTGGGGACCAAGTCTTGGGGTAGACCTGGTTGTTTGCAGGTTGAGGCTTCGTGGGGCTGCCACGGGCTTCAGGCCTTCTTGTACTCGCCTTTGGTGTCACGGTAGTGACACGTTGAGAGGCGAGTTTCTGCTTCTTGGAGGGAGCAGCTTGTTCCTCAGGAAGTGGGAATGGTCCCAGCGTCCCGAAGACGATAGTCCGGGGAGTCGAGGTCGACCCGGAGTTCACAGAGTTGCCGAGGGAGTTGACACTTCGGCAGCTGATGGGGCGCTTGTAGGTGCGCGTGGTTTGCTTCTGTTGAAGCATGAGTTGGTGCTTGCTTTCGTCGAAAGTAATGGTTAGTGAAGCTGCCATTGTTAGTTTTTTTCGAAAATTTCTGAAACAAGACCACATCCATTAGTAATCACAAGAATATAATGATCATAAATGGGAAGTTCTATGGTTTCGTCTTTTCAAATTGCTCGAGGTAGATGACCCAAACAATATGAGGAAGGCAAAATGCCATAGAGGGTACAATTGTTCTGATCGCAGGTGTGGTAAGCCCGGAATGGGCATCCCAGTGACTGCTAGAAGCAATTGTGAACTTAAATTCGACTTATCGAGAAGCAGAGCTTGCTCGAGGTAAGAAGAATATAAAGTTGGAGTTACAGATGTGCCGGTCGCAATACAGTAGACCCTGAAAGGGCGTACTAGTACCGCTAGACACAAATGTTTTGAGACCGCATCTATGAGATGAGATTCTCTATTTTGAAAGGTCAAGATTGGATTCATCAAAGAGAGCAGATGGTATTCCAATCTGAACACGGGCTCAGCGATTTCCGCGAGCGCCAGTGCTCAGAAAGAAATGAACCATGATTTCTCGGATCTGAATCTAAAAATGACGAGTTTTCTTTTGAAAGGCCAATATCGGGTTCATCAAAGAGAGCAAAAGGCACTCCAATCTGAACACGGGCTCAGCGATTTCCGCGAGCGCCAGTGCTCAGAAAGAAGAAGACCAAGATTTCTCCGATCTAAACCCAAAATGACGGAAGTTTTTTTTTGAAGTTTTTGAAGATTTTTTTTTTTTTTTGAAGATTTTTTTTTTTTTTTTTTTTTTAAAAAAATCTTTTTTTTTTTTTATTTTTTTTTTAAGATTTTTTTTTTGAAAATTTTTTTTTTATTTTTTTATTTTTTATTTTAAAATTTTTATATTTTTTTTATTTTTTTTTATTTAAAAGACGAGAGAGTACACATAGGCCTCCTAACCCGGTCTTATGAAATCTTGATTGATAGAATTGCCCCCAGGTAAGGGTAGGATTACTTAATGAACCCGTTTGGAGGACCCTTGCCTAGAACAGTCAAGCTGTCTCCACACTCTGGACAAGGCTTTTCTTTGAATCAACCATGATCAAAGAACACAGTTGGTTTAACCTTAGTGGTCTATGTCTTTTTTTTTTTTATATATATTTTTTTATTTTATTTTTATTTTTATGAATTCATCGAAGAGAAACCATGGCCCAAAACCTTAGTCGAACAGGCTCAACATTTCTGCAAGCGCGATGAACGATAGGAACAGATCAAGGTTTCTCAATTTTGAATCCAAATTGAGAAATCTAAAAAAATTTTTTATATATATATATATATATTTTTTTTTTATTTTTGATGAACTCATCGAAGAGAAACCATGGCCCAAAACCTTAGTCGAACAGGCTCAACATTTCTGCAAGCACGATGAACGATAGGAACGGATCAAGGTTTCTCAATTTTGAATCCAAATTGAGAAATCTAAAAAAAAATTTTATATATATATATATATTTTTTTTTTATTTTTGATGAACTCATCGAAGAGAAACCATGGCCCAAAACCTTAGTCGAACAGGCTCAACATTTCTGCAAGCGCGATGAACGATAGGAACGGATCAAGGTTTCTCAATTTGAATCCAAATTGAGAAATCTAAAAATTTTTTTTTTTATATATATATATATATATTTTTTTTTTATTTTTGATGAACTCATCGAAGAGAAACCATGGCCCAAAACCTTAGTCGAACAGGCTCAACATTTCTGCAAGCGCGATGAACGATAGGAACGGATCAAGGTTTCTCAATTTTGAATCCAAATTGAGAAATCTAAAAAAAATTTTTATATATATATATATATTTTTTTTTATTTTTGATGAACTCATCGAAGAGAAACCATGGCCCAAAACCTTAGTCGAACAGGCTCAACATTTCTGCAAGCGCGATGAACGATAGGAACGGATCAAGGTTTCTCAATTTTGAATCCAAAAATGACAAATCTGATTTTTTTGTTTTTTTTTTTTTTAAAATTTTTTTTTTTTTTGAAAAGAGAAAGAATGGAAATAAATTCAAAGAATTAGAAATTTCCAAACAAAAATCTCATCTCATTTTTTTTTTGCAGAATTCAACATAGGCCACCAATTATAAAGTAGCCAAGGAATCGAGAAAAGAAATATAAGCATAGAGCAAAATATATGATATGCAAATATTTCATTTCTAGCATCGTGTTCTCAAATAAACGAGTCCCACCGGGTGATGCCAGCTTGATGGACCGCGCTCCTGCTTGGTTCCTACCGAGGTCGGCGGACGTGGGAGTCCGTCGGGTCCGACCCTTTCGTAACCGGGGGGCAGGGGCGTGCATCAACATTTCTTTTTTTGTGGGTGTGCCAGATTTTCTATTTTACTTGGAATTGCAAATGGTGATCCGGAGATCAACCTTCGCAAGTAAAAGGAAATCAACTTCTTTCAAGTTTTCCATTGCACATATATTTAAGAAAAGAGACATTTTCTTGATTTGCCGTGAAAGGCGATTTTTTTGGCATTTATAGCCAATTTTGGCGTTTATAGCCGATTTTTGGCGTTTATGGCCGATTTTTGGCGTTTATAGCCGATTTTGGCGTTTATAGCCGATTTACAATCCTTATCAACAATGAAAGACAAGAATTGTGATTTTTGTCTCTTTTTAAAAAAATACAAACTACAATGAAAAGCAAGAAAAGGAGGATCTAACTTCTCAGGAGATTGTGGGGGACTCGTTTAGATTGACGGTCGCAAGCCATATGTGGACTTCGCCATCATCCATGCAGATGAGAACAGAGGATGCTATTGATTCGCTTGGCTTGGCTATAACCTCGGGTTTTTAGAAGACAAAGACCAAAGGAAGGTCTTATGTCCAATAAAAAACCGAGTAGACGGGCTGAAAAGCCATATCTAAGCCATTGGAGGCAGGAGGAGAAGGCAAGGACCTTGGGGGGGGTACCCCCCAAGGGACTTTTGTCACCTTGTTGCGGTGGCCGGTGTAGAACTTCCGCAGAGTTTTCTCTCCTTTTCTTTTCTCTGGATTTCTGACTGCTGTCTGATGTTTGTTGTGTGTTTTTCCGATCTGGATTCCTTTGGAGTGCTCTCCTATTTATAGGCTCTTGGTAGCCATTTAGGAGAGCTTATGGGCTTTTAATGTCATTAAGCCACATAATGGGAGGAGTTACAAAATTGAATTGTTTATTTTGTAACTCCTTTTTCTTGGCTTCTGATTGGCCGGAGGAGATTAAGGGCATTTAATCGCCTTTAATCGCCATGATGGGAGGAGTTTCATGGGTTAAATGCCATGAATTTCTTGACTTGTAACTCCCGAATGCTTGCTTCTGATTGGGCCGTCCAAAGAAATGGATTAATGACTGTAATAAAGCTAGTCAATTAATCGCATTAAGTGGTCGCCGAGCAGCTGAAGAGTCGCGGGCCGTGCCACGTCTTTTGGAATTCTTCTGTCGATGATCATCGATGGATCTTCATGTAGATCGACATCAGATGACCATGTAATTTCAGGTGTTTGTTGCCAACAGCGGGTCGGTGCCATCTGTCCTGTCGATTTCTCGATCGGTCGGGTGGAAAGCACACTTTTTTTGGTTGACCGGGTGGCGATCAATACTGTCTTTGATACTCTTGATGATTTACCCGTGTTTTGGACGGATATCAGAGGACTTGGTGTCTCAAAAGCATGAATTTTGGAAAGTACCAGAGGCTGGGCTTCTCGAATCGCGAAAAAAAACGGCGAAAACCGGGGTTTCCGGGGCTTTCCCGGCGACCCCGGGGTCCATGGTCGCCGGCGACCCTGGCCCAGGGTCGCAGGGGTCTGCGACCCTGGGGGGGTTTTCCCCCTTTCTGGTCCCGTTTTGCGTCCGTTTTTGCTTTTTTTCTGATTCTTTTTTCTTCTGTACTTTTCTTTGACATTTTGATCATTTATTGGCCTGATTTCTTTGTAGGAAACCTGATGAGAATCCTTGCATTTTATTTTGCAAAGTTTCCAATTTCCTGAGAAAGCCGAAGACTTTGTCGCGCAGAGCTGCCGATTTTCTGTCAAAAGCTGAAACTGGGTCAAACGATGTCGGAATGACCTGAAATTTGGTTGTGAAGCCTCCTGAGCAATAAATAAGACCAACCATAGGCTTTTGTTTGAGTTTCGAAGCCATTTGGGGTCCTATCACCTGCAGACTTGCTTTTTGTCGCGATGAGATGTCGCGGTTTGATGTGCGGTCAACCGATGTCCGATTGACTTGAAATTTGACAGGGAACCTATTGGAGTCATTTTAAGATGATCCATAGGTTCTGTCTTGGAAATCATGGTCCCGGAGAGCTTTACCGCCGAGAGGCTTGATTTGGCTGTCGGAGAAGCGAAGTTAGGCCAAATGATCTTGAAATGGCTTGAAACTTCTTGTGTACTCCTCTTTTGGCTGTCTGGAAGAATCTTGCAGTTTTTTGTTTGATTCTGACAAGATTTTATTTTTGGAAGCAGCATTGCCTATTTATGGCAGGTTGCGACTTCATGTAGCTCTTTGGATCTTGGAAAGGCAAAGTGACATTTTTGGTGTCAACATCAGCTGGCACGGGGTAATGGACCAGGCACTAAGGCAGGCCCTAAGCAAGGGGTGCAGAAGAAATCTAACCCCGCCCTCGATCACGGAGATCAGAGGGAACGGCATCCAGCCGCAGGACCAGCGCATCGTGGCATAATCGACGGAGTCCGCCGGCTTGAGGAGGACTCCCTCCGGAATATTGAAAGCGGCCCTAAATCTGGCTATGCCCTCTTCAGTATCTAAATCAAACCTAGGGGTGCCCATGTCTAAAAAGGGTGACAGCGAAGTTAAACCCTAGAAGTCGCGAAACCCCAAGAAAAAACTAGACAGAGGCACGAAGCAACTTACAGAGACAAAGGGGCGACTCAAGAACAGATCCGGGCACGTCCTACGGTCGTCCTCGCCAGAGAGATCTCGAGCAGCAGAGCAGAAATCAAAGGTGAAAGGCAGGGGCGAAAAGAAATCAGAAACAAGAAAGGAAGAAGACGACCCTATTTATGGAAAGGGAACCCTCGGCGCGCGCTACTTTCGAAATTCGCGCCCGTTCCATCAATAAGACAGCGCAATCAGTGAAGAGGCTACGCGTGTAGCCGTCGACTCGCTTCCCAGGACGGACAGGGCAGAGCATTTATTGCTTCAGAAAAGTTGAAACGACACCAGGCAATGATCGCCGCATCCCCAGACGGATTTTCTAGCTTTCGACCACTAAAGGCTAGGACGCTTAAGAGGTCAAAAGCTAGGGGCAATTGTGTGGGGAGATTTCCAGAACTCCAGGATTACGCTAATCACAGCCATCAGATGAGACTAAGCATTCTCACGTGCCATCCACGTGGCACCAAACTCACCCCGGCTACCAGGACAGAGGCCTCAGCCGAAGTCAAGCAGCTCCGGACCGCTAGCGCCGAGCTCGGCTACCCCATGTGCCCATCTCGGCTGAGAGCTCCACCTCGGCTGAAGGAGCCGGGACGAAAGCCAAAGCAAAAAAGAACCTCCACTCGTGCCCCTCATCCCCCACGTCATCAGGCACGTGGAGGAGTAGGGGCACGAGCTAGTGAGACAGATGCGACATCCAGCCGTTCACAATCTTCGCCAAATCACTGACAGGGCGGCATCCAGCGGCTGAAGCCACATCAGGGCAAGGCCCGAGGGCGGATCCGATGGTACCCCAACCGTCAAAGGCGTCCAACACAATCTAGCCCAACAAGACGCGCATTTAATGCAATGTGGGCTGATCCGACTGGCATTAAATGCAGAGTGGGCTGGATTGGACTGCATTAATTACTTTGTGGGCTGATCATGACTTCCCAATCGAATCATGGACCCACACCAAGATATCCTCCAAAGATACGACCCAAGCCTCTATAAATAGAGCCTCATACCACCGGCAAGGTACGCACAATTCAACCCACAGAGCCGTTACTCTGCCTCTCTTCTTCCTCTCCTTCCATTGTTCCAGTTCATTCACTGACTTTGGCATCGGAGAGCCTTGCGCCGCCCAGGCCAGGGTCCTCTGACCGTTTGCTCTTCTCTTTCAGGCTTTCGGACGGTACCTAGTCATCACCACTTTGGATAAGTCCTCTAAGGCTCCCCAGTTATTGTGGGTCATTATTTTCTGCACCTACACTTATATTAGTATAGTCCATAATGAGCTTAAGGAACTACAACACAATAGTACTTTATGGAAATCGAATCTAATTCCCTTCTATTCAATACTCTTGAGACCTCTAGACCATCGTCAAGTAGCTCAATGATGAGCTTAGGGAATTACAGTCTAGTACTAGGCTATTCATTCACTTCATTTATTCAATGTAATTCATTAGTTCTCAGTGGAGCTCGATCAACATGGAGCTCAAGGAAAACATTATGTTAAAGTAGCTCACTAATGAGTTTAAGAACTATATAGAAGTAACTTCTAGGCGGAATCTAGTCAAATCCTATTCAGACTTCTAAACCAATCAAATGAGTGAAAATTTGTTATCCAATACATGGTTATTCTTAATGAACATCACTTTATAAATATTATTGTGTATTCGAAGAACTTAGTTTACACCTATGAGGGCTTAGACATTAACAAGAATCAGCATGCATGAATTAGGCTTCAAAATAGAAAAACAATCAGAACTCACTCTGCATTTTCTACAATGTCGGTCAGATTGGGTCGACCGACAGCCCTATGTCGGCTGACCGACCTCACGTCGGTCAGAATTCCAGAGACCTGAACACACCGAAAAACTAATCCCTCAGGTCGTTAGTCGACCTATCGGTCGACCGACCTCTCTATGTCGGCCGACCGACATCACGTTGGTCAGAATTCCAAAGACCTAATTACATGGAAACTGGTCTCGGACTTTGTTGGTCAGGTCGTCGGTCGACCTGTCGGTCGACCGACCTGCACCCAGATTTCAGTTTTGAGCTTCAGATTTTCTGAAGCTCATTTCTGTAACTTTTACCCAAATGACTTTTAACAACTCTAAAACATTATAAATCATAAGAAGAGTATGAACTTGCCTCTAGTAAAGATCAATTGAAGAGAAATCCCTTTGATAGCTTGATTCCAAGAAGAAAATCCCTTGAGCCCAAGCTTCACAACTTCAAAAATTGAAAACAAAGTTGGGGAAGATGAAGGCTCTTCAAAAATCACTTACAAGCTTCACCTTGATACTTGGTTGAGAGATTATAGAAGAAAGAAGAGAAAAGGAAGAGAAGAAAGAGGAAAAGGGGCTAGGGTTTGGAGAGAAGGATTTAATGAAATCCTCTTCGCTTATATAAGCTAAGATTTTACATTTTGGTCATCCACCTCTAAAAGCCATTTCAAATTGAGTCAAATGAAGGATCACTTGGCTCATTTTCCGTCGGACGAGATCAAGTCTATAATGATAATTAACGTACTCGTCGAGATACGCGTGTTGGTATCAAGAGTTTTCGTATTCGACAAAATACGTAAAAATTCATATTTACACAAAAGTCCTTCGATTTCTTGTTTGAGTCTAAACTCCAATTCAATTCATGTAAGCTTACTCAAAGCTTCATTATCATGTCATTAAGCCTAAATCATTCATTTTAAGCTAAATCAATATCATTCGGTCATAAACCATTGTTAGTTTAATTAAACCTAATTAATTAGCCTTAATTGCAATCAATTAGAGTTAATCTCAATTAACTCGGGACGGGGTCTTACACCGGGTTTCCTTCCTGCATGTTATTTTCTAAAGGGTCTTAGTCCCTTTGCTAAGTAATTAAAAAAAAAAGTTCATAATGATAAGATTTGAATCGACCCTTTTAACTTTTGACTTCTGATGGAACCAACATTTGAGCCCAATCAACAAAGGGCTTAGGTTTAAGATTTTTATTTTTATTTTTATTTTTATTTTTTGAAGAAGGTTATGTTTAAGATTTGGATTTAGGTTACCCACAGTTATGAATCGCACCATTTTTAAATTTCTGGACAAAGTGGAATTTCTAGATGCCCCTTTGGGCTTTTAAGCATCCAGTAATTTAAAAAAAAATGCATTAGAAGTGGAATTTTTGGATTCTCAAAGGTCAAAAGAGATCTTTCATGTGGCTGGAATCCAGAAATGTTAGTAAAAAAAATATGGAATTCCTAAATTTCAAGGGACAACCTGTCCCATCATGTCCAGAAATTTCTGGACATGGTAAATTTCAGAAATTCCACTAAAAAAAAACAGGTCCTATAAGTAATAACCGTGTAGGGGAGAGGTGAAGTGCAGATAAATGGGTCCTGTGAAATCCTTATTGTGGTTCCTGTTCCGAAACTGGAAACCGGATCAGACCCCACCATCAATCAGCTTTTGAAGGATGGCCCATGCCTTTTTTTTTTCGCCATACAAGCTGTACTCTCGCTCCATTCAATCTAGATAGTAATTAGGATGACACATCCGCAAGTTCAGACACTTCATCCATGAGGCTTCCTTCCACTCAGAGAGATAGGAGTTAAAAAGGTCTGTAACTTTACAGTGAGACCCACCCATTAAACATGGTGCATGGGCTATCTCAAATTTCACCTCAATAACAGTTGATCCAATCATAAGATAACATTTCATAAGACCGTTAATATTTTTAAACAAATGATCAGCCTTATTGTGGGACGAACTCCACAATGGTTAAAATGGGGTGAACAGATCTAATTTTCAATAGGTTAACCACTATTTAACTCAGGATTTGTCCAAGTCAAAGGCTTGGGGGATCCATCCTCCCCATCCGCAGGGTTCCACATGGGACACACCATGTCTATAAATAAATGAGAATCTGTTGCTATCAACGTGTAATGAGAAAGAAACGAACAGATTGCAAGTGGTCCCCACCGTGGATGAGACGTCTTGTCTCATCTCATATGTCTCTTAGGTCTCAACAGTATCCGTGCAGTGATGACTCATCGCTCTCACACATACACCTGTGGGCATCTTCCTCACTCACATGCACTGACCTCTCTCTCCATTTCTTCTCAAAGATATCAAATGATACCAAGGCAGTAGAGATACCTCTCTCACCAGCTACAAAACAAATTGAAAAAGTCCAACTCCAATCAACCCCTCCCATCTCTCTCTCTCTCTCTCTCTCTCTCTCTCTCACTCTTTGTTTTTTCCCCTGCCACCATGAAACACTGAAATAGTAGTAAAAACTGCTTTGTCCCTTTCCAAGATCTACCATTCCTACCACCCACCCAACATCATGGTCATTAAGTTTCATAATCAATTTCTGAAAAAAAAAAAAAAAAACCCATCTTCAATGCCATCAACATTCATCACATTTAATGCAACATAGATACACAGAGAAAGAGGGAAGAAAAATCAAAACACATTTCACTGCGTTCACGTGTGGTTCATGATAAGGTAGATTAGATACAGTACAATAGAAATACAGTGTAGCAGAAAATAATAAGAAACGGATCAAAAGACAGATATTTCCATCCCCAAAAGCTTCAGAAATGCCAATAAACAAAAACCCAAAATAGAAGTTGAAAAAAAGAGAAAAAAAAAATACGGAAAAGAAGAGCTAGAGCTAAATTAGCTTAGGTTCTGACCGCCAATAAAGAAGGAGATGCATCAATCTTGTGATGGTTTTGATCTCCAGGTCTTCTTCCATCACTAGTAGTAGTACCATTGGCCTTGTTATTATTAATATTATCTGATGACGAAGCCGAGATGTAGGACGATGATGATGATTTGGTTGAAGAAGGCCTGAAAGCTCTCATGGGGCTAGCAAAAGCCCAACCCCAGCTCTTGCTCCTCCCATGTGGGGTGGCCCCACCACCCTGAGAGATCCGGCCGTTGAAATCATCAGACACCCAGTAAGATGATGAAGATGACCCACCCATCATTCCGAAAATGCCCCCACACTTCACCTTCTCCTTGATCCGGTCGTCGGCGGCGGCCGACACGCGGTGGAGGACGATCTTTGGCTTCGCCTCCCTCTGCGACTCCACCCGCCGGAGGGCGCAGTCCCCGAGCCCCGTCGAGATCCGCTCCAGGAAGTCGCCGGAGAAGCTCCGGCTGCCGCACCCAACCGACCTCGATCTCGCCACCTTCCGGCCGAACGACGACGACGCGTGGCTGCTGCTGTTGGGGCTCTCGTTCTCATCCCCCGACGACCCGCCGGGGTCGTCCTTCCGGCCGCCGGGGCTGCTAGGCTGGTGGTGGTGGTGGTGGTGGTGGGGCTTGGCCGCCCTCCGGCGGAGAAAGGACCAGAAGCCTCTTTTGAGGCGGGGGCTGTCGTCAGTGCAGTGGTGGCGGGGGACAGCGACGGAGCGGCTACGCTTGAGGACGAGAGCGCCGGCGTCGGAAGAGATGACCTTTTTCTTCTTGTGGGCGAAGAAGGGGATCTGGGTCCGACCCCCTACGTTGATGTTGGTATTGTTAACGACTGCTACTCCCCCAACAGCAGTTGCAGAAACGTAGTCGGATCTGGAAGGGGAAGAGGAAGAGGAAGATGGAGCTGGGACAGGGTAAAAAGAGTTGGATTTGGAGGAAGAAACGAGCTTTCCAAGCTTCTCCTGAAGGCAGAAAGCGCATATTCCTCCTGGGTTGTTCCTGTATGGATGGTCACTGCATTGCATACCTTCCCCCATGTCCTCTATTTTCTCTCCCATCCTCTTATTGCCTCCTCTTCTTCTTCTTCTTACTGTTTGGTTGTGTTCGTCTGTGCTTGATGTTGCTGGAGCTCTTGCTCTCTGTTGCTTTGATGTAAAATCCAAAACTAGTATTTTGGTATGGGAGAAAACAGCTAAGAGCCTAAAGACTAGGTGGAGAGAGAGTGGAGCAGTGAAATTTTAAATATGGAGCAGAGTGCAGAAGCACGTGGAGGGAGGAGTTGTTTAAAGAGACGGGGGGAGGGGTGGCAGGTCAGATGGAGAGACAAGAGAGAGAAGATGGAAAAAAGACAAAAACCCCATCTCGATGATAGGACTATACCTTTCCATGGTATAAATCAACGGTGCAAAACAAAGGAAGCCAAACAATCCGGGTTGAGTCTAAATCATATCCTCCTGTGTCTTTGACTAGAGAATACATAAGGCGAAGGGGTGGAACCCACAGTAAGGGCACTGATGAAAAATTGGAGCCGCTCAAAATTAACCGTGGATGTTCATGTTGACTGACATCACTGCAATATGATTTGACTCTTAACATAATATTCACCATATTATTAGCTCTCTTACCATAATATTCACCATATTATTAGGTACACAATCTTATACCCATACTTATTTATAATGTTTTTCTTCGTATCATCAATGGGCCAACTTCTATTAATTTTTTTTTTTTAAGATTCTATTAGATTTAAAACTTGGCAATATCCCAGAGCAGGTCGTATTTTAAAGCTATCTCCACTGTGGGTTCTACACTTCTACCCATTCAATTGGGCAATTCTCTAGCCTCAGTGAGGGCCGCTCATAGAAAGGACCTTTGCAGATAGCCCCAAGTTTTCAGTTTTCACCCAATAGAGAGCCGAGGTGGTTTCACTTCAACATTTAAGATTGATGACTGATTGATATAAAAAGTAATCAAGCCGTGTTAAAATATTTTTGAGCTTTTAGCGGATGTCCTGTAAATAGGCCCTGTTATATTAATTTTTAGTCTTTTACTTTTTCAATTTAATGCCTTTCTTCTGTCTAAAATCTTTAATATTTCGACTTCAAGGTTTTTAAAATAAAATGATATTTATCTCTAAATGCATAAATTTAATAATTTAGACTTATTTTTCTCTTAAATTTGTAACATTAATAATTATATTTAGTGGGGGAGAATAATCGTACATAAATTTATTTTTATCAGTATAGGACCTATTTCATTATATTTAAATTAATCATAATGACAATGAAAGCATGTGCTTATAGTTGGTTGTAGTTGATTCAATCCATTGACATTGACGAAAGTTTCAAATTACATGATTAAGCTCTATTTGCATTAAAGAGTTATTAAGAGATACAATTGGGATTTGGGATAAAATAATGGTATTTTTATAAATAATAATATATTAATTTTTATTTAACGGATGTAAGGGCAAAACTGTCATTTTTATAAAAGTTCAACATAAATCTCATAGTGATTATCTATTCTCATTACGAATATTGATTTTAGGGACATAAAATGTATTGAATTAAAGGGCACAGGCCTATTTACAAATACAAAAACCGCATGAGTCTATTTGCAAATCATACAAACCTTAAGAAGAAATATAAAAAAAAAAAAAAAAAAAAAAACTCAATACTTTTTTATTATCAAAGAGTGAATCTTATGTTCGAAGTTGGAACAAACTCTTCTTAATTGAATAAAATTTGAAGATACACATGGAGACAGAGCGTCTATTTTCCTTGGCTAAGATTTTAGTAGGTAGAATGCTTTGTAGGACCAGATACATGTCTAATAATAAGGGTTTCAGATAGTGAACGATTGGTTGGTGTAAGTTTCCTTTAAATCAGGAATGGACCAGGTCTAATTGTGAAACGTTAGATATAAAGCCCACAAACCCCTTTTACATGCGGGTTTAAAAAACCTGGAGCGAGATTCGTCATGGCAAGCTGTAGAAGAGCCCAATAGAAACAAAATGATTCAATATCTTGAGGACACGTGTTAGTTATGTAAGATGAGAGAAGGAAAGACCTATAAGTGGATTCCGATCCTTAGTGCTTTTCGATCCATGCAACAAATTTTTGGTAAAATTAGAGAAAGGTCCCTATAAGTTAATGTTTTCAGCCTCCAGTCTAAGGAAAAAATTTTTATAGCCTATGGTCCACTTTACCTAGGCTGTTTGCCGCGAGAGGTCCCTGAACCCACATGTTTTCATTTTTAAGGACTAAATTGCCCCTGTAACTGACGCAGCATGTGATATAGTGGTCCTCAACATGTAACGATTAGTCAGCAATGTGTCACTGTTGACACCAAAAATGTCACTTTGCCTCTTCAAGATCCAAAAAGCTACATGAAGTCGCAACCTGCTATAAATAGGCAATGTTACTTCCAAAAAATCAAATCTTGTCAGAATCAAACAAAAATTTTAAGATCCTTCAAGACAGCCAAAAGAGGAGTACACACGAAGTTTCGGGCCATTTCAAAATCATTTGGCCTAACTTCGCTTCTCCAGCAGGTAAAAAGGAGCTTCTGGCGGCGAAAGCATCGGAGACACCAAATCTTCGATCAGAGCCTGTGGATGGTCTCAAAATACATCCAAAAGGCTCCACGTCAAGTTCCAAGTCAAACCGACAATGCTTGACCCTACATCAACCCTCGAACAGCTTAATCAAGCCTCTCAGCGGCGAGAACCACCGAGGCCATCACTCATCAAAAAGAGTATATTGACGGCTTCAAATGCTTACAAAGGGCTACACATCAAATTTCAGGTCATTTCGACAACATTTGACCATACTTTGACGCTCGGAAGCCAAATCAGGCCTCTCGACAGCGAAGCTCCCGGGACCATGGTTTTCAAGATAGAGCCTATGGATCATCTCAAAATGACTCCAATAGGTTCCCTGTCAAATTTCAAGTCAATCGGACATCGGTTGACCGCACATCAAAGCGCGACATCTTCATCGCGACAAAAAAAAGTCTACTGGCGATAGGACCCTAAACGGCTTCAAAACTCAAACAAAAGCCTATGGTTGATCTTATTTATTGCTCAGAAGGCTTCACTCCAAATTTTAGGTCATTCCGACATCGTTTGACCCAGTTTCGGCTTCTGATGGAAAATCGACAACTCTACTTGACAAAGTCTTCGGCTTTCCCGAAAAATTGGAAACTTTGCACTCCAAAATGCAAGTATTTTTGTCAAATTTTCTATAGGAAAATCAGGCCAATAAATGATAAAAAATGTCAAGAAAAAATACAGAAGAAAAAAAGAATCGAAGAACATCAAAAACGGCGGCAAAACGGGACAAAAGGGGGGAAATCCCCCCCAGGGTCGCAGACCCCTGCAACCCTGGCCCATGGTCGCCTGCGACCATGGAGCCCGGAATCGCCGGGTTGCCCCAGAAAGCCCATTTTCGTCGTTTTTCCGCGATTCGAAGCTTCCGACTCCTGTGATTTTTCAAAACTCATACTTTTGATACACCAAATCCTTTGACATCCGTAAAAATCACGGGTCAATCGTCAAGAGTATCAAAATCAACATTGATCGCCAACCTGTTAACCAAAAAAGTGTGCTTTCTTCCCGACCGATCGAGAAATCGACAGGACAGATGGCATCGACCCGCTGTTGGCAACCAATACCTGAAGTTACATGGTCATCCGATGTTGATCTACATGAAGATCCATCGATGATCATCCCCAGAAGAATCCCAAAAGATGCGGCACGGCCTGCGACTCTTCAACTGCTCGACGACCACTTAATGCGATTAAATGACTAGCTTTATTGCAGTTATTAATTCATTTCTTTGGACGGCCCAATCAGAAGCAAGCATCCGGGAGTTACAAGTCAAGAGATTCGTGGTTTTTTAAACCATGAAACTCCTCCCATCATGGCAATTAAAGGCGATTAAATGCCCTCAATATCCACCGGCCAATCAGAAGCCAAGAAAAAGAAGTTACAAAATAAAGGAATTAAACCCTGTAACTCCTCCCATTATGCGACTTAATGACAATAAAAGCCCATAAACCCTCCTAAATGGCTACCAAGAGCCTATAAATAGGAGAGCATTCCAAAGAAATCCAGATCGGAAGAAAAACAGATATCCCAGATCAGAAAAAAGCACAGAAAATCCGAGAGAAAGAAGAAAGAAAACTCTGCCGAAGTTCTGCACCGGCCACCACTACAAGGTGACAAAAGTCCCTTGGGGGTTACCCCCCCCCCCCCAAGGTCCTTGCCTTCTCTTTCTGCCTCCAATGGCTTAGACATGGCTTTTCAGCCCCTCTACTTAGCTTTTTATTGGACATAGGACCTCCTCTTGGTCTTTGTCCTAAAAAAACCTGAGGTTATAGCCAAGCCAAGCGAATCAAGAGCATCCTCTATTCTCATCTGCATGGATGATGGCGAAGTCCACACATGGCTTGTGACCGTCAATCTTAACGAATTCCCCACAATCTCCTGAGAAGTTAGATCCTCCTTTTCTTGTTTTTCATTGTAGTTTGTATTTTTTCTAAAGAGACAAAAATCATAACTCTTGTCTTTCATTATTGATAAGAATTGTAAATTGGCTATAAACGCTAAAATCGGCTATAAACGCCAAAAATCGGCTATAAATGCCAAAAAAAGCGCCTTTCACGGCAAATCAAGAAAAAATGTCTTTTTTTTAAATATATGTGCAATGGAAACTCGAAAGTAGTTGATTTCCTTTTTACTTGCGAAGGTCGATTTCTGGATCACCACTTGCAATTCTAAGTAAAATATAAAATCTGGCAGACCCACACAGAAAAATGTTGATACCCGCTTCTGCCCCCGGGCGCGAAAGGGTCGTACCCAACGGACTCCCACGTCCGCCGACCTTGGTAGCACCGAGCATGAACGCGCGGTCCATCAAGCTGGCATATCCGGTGGGACTCGTTTATTTGAGAACACGATGCTAGAAATGAAATATTTGCATATCATATCTATTGCTCTATGCTTATACTTCTTTTCTGGATTCCTTGGCTACTTTCTAATTGATGGCCTATGTTGGATTCCGCATCTAAAAAAAATGAGATGAGATTTTTTGGAAATTTCTAATTCTTTGAATTTATTTCCACTTTTTCTCTTTTAAAAAAAATCAGATTTCTCAGTTTGGATTCAAAATTGAGAAACATTGATCCTCTCCTATCGTTCATCGTGCTTGCAGAAATGTTGAGCCTGTTCGACTAAGGTTTTGGGCCATCGTTTCTCTTCGATGAGTTCATTAGAGATCTAAAAAAAATATTAGATTTTTCAATTTGGATTCAAAATTGAGAAACCTTGATCCTCTCCTATCGTTCATCGTACTTGTAGAAATGTTGAGCCTACTCGACTAAGGTTTTGGGTCATCGTTTCCATTCGATGAGTTCATTAGAGATCTAAAAAAAAAATCAAAAAATTAGATTTCTCAGCTTGGACTCAAAATTGAGAAACCTTGATCCTCTCTTATCGTTCATCGTGCTTGCAGAAATGTTGAGCCTGTTCGACTAAGGTTTTGGGCCATCGTTTATCTTCGATGAGTTCATTAGAGATCTAAAAAAAAAAATCAAAAAATCAGATTTTTCAGTTTGGATTCAAAATTGAGAAACCTTGATCCTCTCCTATCGTTCATCGTGCTTGTAGAAATGTTGAGCCGTTCGACTAAGGTTTTGGGCCATCGTTTCTCTTCGATGAGTCTATTAGAGATCTAAAAAAAAAGAAAAATCAGATTTTTCAGTTTGGATTCAAAATTGAGAAACCTTGATCCTCTCCTATCGTTCATCGTGCTTGCAGAAATGTTGAGCCTGCTCGACTAAGGTTTTGGGCCATCGTTTCCCTTCGATGTTTTCATTAGAGATCTAAAAAAAAATCAAAAAATTAGATTTCTCAGTTTGGACTCAAAATTGAGAAACCTTGATCCTCTTTTATCATTCATCGTGCTTGCAGAAATGTTGAGCCTGTTCGACTAAGGTTTGGGCCATCGTTTATCTTCGATGAGTTCATTAGAGATCTAAAAAAAAAAAAATCAAAAAGTCAAAATTTTCAGTTTGGATTCAAAATTGAGAAACCTTGATCCTCTCCTATCGTTCATCGTGCTTGTAGAAATGTTGAGCCGTTCGACTAAGGTTTTGGGCCATCGTTTCTCTTCGATGAGTCTATTAGAGATCTCTAAAAAAAAAATCAGATTTTTCAGTTTGGATTCAAAATTGAGAAACCTTGATCCTCTCCTATCGTTCATCGTGCTTGCAGAAATGTTGAGCCTCTTCGACTAAGGATCTGGGCCATCGTTTCTTTTCGATGAGTCTATTTGGGATCTAAAAAAAAGACATAGACCACTAAGGTTAAACCAATTGCGTTCTTTGATCACGGTTGATTCAAGAAAAGCCTTGTCTAGAGTGTGGAGACAACTTGACTGTTATAGGCAAGGGTCCTCCAAACGAGTTCATTAAGTAATCCTACCCTTACCTGGGGGCAATTCTATCAATTGAGATTTCATAAGACCGGGTTAGGAGGCCTATGTGTACTCTCTCGTCTTTTAAATAAAATATTTTTCAAAATAAAAAATTTAAAATAAAAAATTTCAAAAAATAAAAAAAAATTTCAAAAAAAAAAAAATTCTTAAAAAAAATAAATTAAAAAAAGAGAAATCTTCAAAAAAAAAAAACTTCTGTCATGTTTTGGGTTCAGATCGGAGAAATCTTGGTCTCCTCTTTTCTAAGCACTGGCGCTCGCGGAAATCGTTGAGCCCGTGTTCAGATTGGAATGCATTTTGCTCTCTTTGATGAACCCGATCTTGGCCTTTCAAAAAAAAAAAAACTCATCATTTTTGGATTCAGATCCGAGAAATTATGGTTCATTCCCTTCTGAGTGAAAGATCATGCGATATTTCAGATATGGACATCACTAGGGGAAGACATCCATGGCTGATTTGGAATAAGCAAAACAAATTTTAAAATATCTGATCTCAGTAGCGCAGAACAGCCATATAAATCGCATAAAAACTCCATTGAATCATGATCAACAAGTGTATAATAAAAGGAGATAAAAGAAGACTATTACCTTGATAATATGAAGACTTTAAATATCTTAAAATAAAGATCCAAAGGGCTGATCTCAGATCTGCATTCAGCAATCTGGTTGCTGGAATTTTCAGCAGTAGCCTTGCTTTTGATCTTCTCCTCTATTTCACTTCCAAATTTGATTGGCTAAGATAGTGGGATCTGAATATGAATTTCTTGATGGGTTTCTGAATTATATTATATGAAAAAATTCAGACTTGAAGCTCTCTTCAAGGAAGAAGAATAAGAGGCCAAGGACGTGTGCAAGAATAGGTGTAGACGGCCAAGGAATGTATTCCACTTTTTATTGCAAACCTAGGGATGACTTTCCCTAAAGACTTTTCCTACTAATCCTCTTGGACGTCCCTCAAAAGGAATATACCATACTAAGATTTATTTCCTTCTAAGTGCACTCCAATTAGAAAAGGAAAATAAAATGGAACATCCCATAAACTTACCAATTAGTTACCTTAGGTGTGCAACACCTACTAATTTTAAGTTTCTAAAATAAAAAGGAAACTATACTATAGGAATTGTTATCCAAAGATGAGTCCAACTTTCTAAGTAAAGAAACCTACTCAAAGTTGGAAACCTCTCACAAGTAGTTCCTATTATGGCTGACCCACATGATTATAAATCACACCATGGCCCACAAGTCAATAATTTCGCTAGAGTCAAATTCATGTATGCCATCAAAGGCCTATTTGAATTTAAACTCAAAATTATTTTTCCACTAAAATAATTCAACCACATGTCATCTAAACAAATTAGAAAACCATGCCAATATAGGAAAGTGACTAGAGAAGGGACCAAAAGACATATTTGCCCTTGGCTCCCAAAATGACCAAAATGTCCATGCTAAACCCATAGCAACATTAAGACCATTTTAACCTTAACTCATTCCACTAAAGAGTTATGGTTGAACTCCAGGAACAAATATTTTATATGATTTTAAGCTAGTCAGAAAGTGACAGTTGTCTTCGACCTACTAAGTGAAATGACCAAAATGCCCCTCTATGTAACATCCATAATCAAGTCAGGTTATCAAAGGCACTATCAACCTTCTCGATTACATCTCAACCTTAGAACTTCATATCCTTGACTTAATCATCATCCGGATATCATTCTCTTGGTCCAGGGAACGACCCACAAGTTCAATATCCATATGGAACATCCATATACTAAGATCTTAGATTTTGATGATTAATCGGATAATTCTAAGGGGACGATCACTCCATCATTAGATGGCACAGATTCTTTATTGCATCTGCATGTCCCAACTGATCAAGCCCGATCACCCAAAACACAGAGATGTTGACCCATGTGAATGATCTCACCCATAGTGAATTAAAGCACAAGAACTCGACTTCGTCAGTTCATCCACAAATGCTCAAGATTAAGAGCACTGGTCACTCAGTAGCATGAGGTGACTCGATCTCTCTCAGTGATAGTACTATTTTAGAGATCACACCTACAATGGTCCTGTTCAATGCATAACATATGCACTAATGAGATAAATCCGGAAAAGGCCTCCCGTGACTTAGGTAAGTCACCCTGAATACAGGAGAGTATCTCACTATAACTTACACCAAGATGAAGTGCCCAACTCCATCTCTCAGTTATGAACAAATTTATTGTTTCCAATGTCCATGAGTGAGACCTATCTGTGTGTAGCCACTACACACCTAATTCATTTACTAGAAACAATGGGCCTTACACAACCATACATATATACAGTTTAAAGATAAAAGAGTCATTCCATTAAGTAACCAGTAAATATCCAGTAACATAGATGAAAATGCAGCCAGTGGGCTTTAGGGCATACACCAATCCCAACAAACTCCCACTTGCACTAAAGATCACGACTTTCTAACCTAACTCCCATAGACTCAACATGAGAAGTAAACACTTTCTCAGTAAGAGTCTTAGTAAATGGGTCAGCTAAGTTATTTGCTGAGGCAATCTGCTCCACCACTATTTCTCCTTCCTGGATGAATTCCCTGATCAAGTGGTACTTTTTTTGAATTTGCTTGCCTTTATTGTGATTCCTGGGTTCTTTGCACTGTGCTACAGCACCAGAGTTGTCGCAGTACATGACAATCGGTTTTTGCACTGCAGGAACAACTCCCAATTCCAATAGGAATTTTCTGAGCCATACTGCTTCCTTTGCAGCTTCTGATGCTGCCACATACTCTGCTTCCATGGTAGAATCAGCAATATAGGATTGCTTGACACTCCTCGATGATATAGCCCCTCCTGACAGAGTAAAGACGTATCCTGAAGTAGACTTTTTGGCATCTCTATCAGATTGGAAATCAGAATCTGCATACCCCAAAGGCGTTAGATCATCTGCTCGATAGGTTAGCATATAATCTTTCGTTCTCCGTAGATACTTGGAATATATGCTTAACAGTTGTCCAATGCATAGGTCCAGGGTTTGACTGATATCTGCTAACCATTCCAATGGCAAAGCAAATATCTGGTCTAGTACATAACATAGCATATATGAGGCTTCCAACAGCGGATGCATATGGAACTCTACTCATGCTCTCTATCTCTTCAGATGTCTTTGGACATTGATCTCGAGACAGTGGTACTCCATGTCTAGAAGGTAGCAAGCCCTTCTTGGAGTCATGCATGTTAAACTTGACCAATATTTTCTCAATATATGAAGATTGGGATAAGGCTAACATCTTATTCTTGCGATCTCGCAAAAGCTTGATCCCTAAGATATAGCTGGCCTCACCCAAATCCTTCATCTGAAATTGAGAGGATAACCAAACCTTTGTGGATGACAATATACCAACATCATTTCCAACGAGCAATATGTCATCTACATACAGAACCAAAAATGCAATTGCTTTTCCACTTCCTTTCTTATACACACATGGTTCATCAATATTTTGATCAAAGCCAAAAGATTTGACTGCCTGATTAAACTTGATGTTCCATGCTGTAGATGCTTGCTTAAGTCCATAAATGGACTTCTTAAGTTTACAAACCATGTTATCTTGGCCACTAGCAATGAAACCCTCTGGTTGCATCATATAGATGCATTCGTCAAGACTTCCATTAAGAAAAGCTGTCTTGACATTCATCTGCCATATCTCGTAGTCTTAATGACATGCGATGGCCAAGAGAATCCTTATGGACTTAAGCATAGCCACTGGTGAAAAGGTTTCCTCATAATCGATACCCTCTTTTTGAGTATATCCTTTCGCCACCAGTCTTGCTTTGAAGGTTTCCACCTTGCCATCCACTCCTCTCTTCCTCTTGTAGATCCACTTGCACCCTATGGGTTTAATCCCTTCAGGTGCATTCACAAGTTCCCAGACTTTATTGGAATACAAAGAATCCAATTGAGATTTCATCGCTTGCTGCCACATGTCAGCATCTATATCCGTCACTGCTTCATCGTAACTAGCAGGATCCTCAACCAGATCTTCGGAGTCTGTCTTAAAAGATATTCCTAGATATCTTTCTGGCTGTCTTGAAATTCTCCCACTACGACGAGGCTCCGGAGTGTTAAAAGGAATATCCTGTTCATCTACCGCCTTAGGACCTGGTACAGATGTTATAGGAGATCCGGGAAGAATCTCCTCAAAAATCTCCCGGAACAATCCCATGTCGTGTGAGGTACTCTTTGAACTCACCTAGGAGGTACTCGCCACCTCGATCAGATCGAAGGGCTTTGATATGTTTCCCTAGTTGTAACTCCACCTCAGCCTTGAATTGCTTGAATTTATCAAACGCCTCAGACTTGCGTCGCATTAAGTACACATATCCATACCTAGAGTAATCATCAGTGAAGGTGATGAAATACTCATAACCTCCTCGAGCCGGTTTGTTCATAGGACCACACACATCAGTGTGAACCAATCCTAACAACTCTTTTGACCTTAGTCCCTTTGCAGAGAATGACCTTTTGGTCATCTTTCCCTTGAGACAAGATTCGCACTGAGGCAAAGGTTCAAGATCTAATGAGCTCAAAGGCCCATTTTCTACCAACCTCTGAATTCGTTTTAGGTTAATGTGACCCAAACGTAAGTGCCAAAGATATGTGTTATTGATTGAAGATACCTTCCTTTTAAGGGAAGTTGAGATTTCTTGTTGTACATTATGCAGTGTGGGAGCAATAGGATATATATAAAATAAGTTGTCATGCATTCTACCGGAACATATAATATTTCCATCTCCACTGATATCAACACCAGAATGGAAGGAAACTGAATAATTAAATTCAATGAGTCTGGAAACTGAAATTAAATTCTTCCTCATGTCCGGAACATAGAAAACATTATTTAAAATTAATATCCTATCAAATGAAAAATGTAAGGAAACAACTCCCACTGCAACTGCCCAAACTTTGGCTCCAGTTCCAACTCTAAAAGCAAACTCTCATTTCTCAAACTTCTGCATTATCTGAAACCCCTGCAATGAATTGCAGATATGATTAGTGGCTCCAGAGTCTACTATCCACGAATCAGTAGAATCAACCACAAGACAAGTTTCAATGTAGTAAGAAAGAGATATACCTTTCTTAACTGAGGCTAGGAACTTGGGACCTTTGAGGCCACACTTGAAGCATTTCCCTTTTGGCTTTTCACCTATACACTTGTCCTTCTTTTTACCAGTATTGCCCTTTTTCTGTCCCTTTCTGATGGACCGCGCTCCTGCGCCTGGTCCTACCGAGGTCGGCGGACGTGGGAGTCCGTTGGGTCCGACCCTTTCATAACCGGGGGGCAAGGGCGTGCATAAACATTTCTTTTGTGTGGGTGTGCCGGATTTTCTATTTTTACTTGGAATTGCAAGTGTTGATCCGGAGATCAACTTTCGCAAGTAAAATGGAAATCAACTTCTTTCAAGTTTTCCATTGCACATATATTTAAGAAAAGAGACATTTTCTTGATTTGCCGTGAAAGGCGATTTTTTTGGCATTTATAGCCAATTTTGGTGTTTATAGCCGATTTTTGGCATTTATAGCCGATTTCGGCGTTTATAGCCGATTTACAATCCTTATCAATAATGAAAGACAAGAATTGTGATTTTGTCTCTTTTGAAAAAAATACAAACTACAATGAAAAGCAAGAAAAGGAGGATCTAACTTCTCAGGAGATTGTGGGGGGACCTGTTCAGATTGACGGTCGCAAGCCATATGTGGACTTCGCCATCATCCATGCAGATAAGAATAGAGGATGCTATTGATTCGCTTGGCTTAGCTATAACCTCAGGTTTTTAGAGAACAAAGACCAAAAGGAGGTCCTATGTCCAATAAAAAGCCGAGTAGACGGGCTGAAAAGCCACGTCTAAGCCATTTTGAGGCAGAAGGAGAAGGCAGGGACCTTGGGGCGGGGGTAGGGGTACCCCCCAAGGGACTTTTGTCATCTTGTAACGGTGGTCGGTGTAGAACTTCCGCAGAGTTTTCTCTCTTTATTTCTCTGAATTTTTGTGCTTTTTTCTGATCTGGGATCTGTCTCGTTTTTCCGATATGGAATTCTTTGGAATGCTCTCCTATTTATAGGCTTTTAGGTAGCCATTTAGGAGGGTTTATGAGCCTTAATTGTCATAAAGCTGCATAAAGGGAGGAGTTACAAGATTGAATTCTTTATTTTGTAACTCCTTTTTCTTGGCTTCTGATTGGCCGGAGGAGATTGAGGGCATTTAATCGCCTTTAATCGCCATGATGGGAGGAGTTTCATGGGTTAAATGCCATGAATCTCTTGACTTGTAACTCCCGGATGCTTGCTTCTGATTGGTCCGTCCAAAGAAATGGATTAATGACTGTAATAAAGCTAGTCAATTAATCGCATTAAGTGGTCGCCGAGCAGTTGAAGAGTCGCGGGCCGTGCCGCGTCTTCTGGGATTCTTCTGGCGATGATCATCGATGGATCTTCATGTAGATCGACATCGGATGACCATGTAACTTCAAGTGTTGGTTGCCAACAGCGGGTCGGTACCATCTGTCCTGTCGATTTCTCGATCGGTCGGGTAGAAAGCACACTTTTTTTGGTTGACCAGGTGGCGATCAATGTTGTTTTCGATACTCTTGATGATTAACTCATGTTTTTGACGGATGTCAGAGGATTTGGTGTCTCAAAAGTATGAATTTTGGAAAATACCAGAGGCCGGACGCTTCGAATCACGAAAAAACTGCGAAAAACGGGGTTTCCGGGGCCCACCGGGCGATCTCGGGCCCCAGGGTCGCAGGGGCCTGCGACCCTGCGCCTGCGACCCTGGGGGGGGGTTTTCCCCCTTTTGTCCCGTTTTGTGTCCGTTTTTGCTGATTTTTTATTCTTTTTTCTTTTGTATTTTTCCTTGACATTTTTGATCATTTATTGGCTTGATTTCCCTGTAGAAAATCTTATGAGGATCCTTGCATTTTATTTTGCAAAGTTCCCAATTTTCCGAGAAAGCCGAAGACTTTGTTGCGCAGAGTTGCCGATTTTCCATCAGAAGCTGAAATTGGGGCAAACGATGTCGGAATGACCTGAAATTCGAGGTGAAGCCTCCTGAGTAATAAATAAGACCAACAATAGGCTTTTGTTTGAGTTTTGAAGCCGTTTGGGTACCTATCACCAGTAGACTTGCTTTTGTTGCGATGAAGATGTCGCGGTTTGATGTGCGGTCAACCGATGTCTGATTGACTTGAAATTTGACGGGGGACCTATTGGAGTCATTTTAAGATGATCCATAGGCTCTGTCTTGGAAACCATGGTCCCGGGGAGCTTTGCCGCCGAGAGGCCTGATTTGGCTTCCGAGCGTCAAAGTATGGTTAAATGTTGTCGAAATGACCTGAAATTTGACGTGTAGCCCTTTGTAAGCATTTTGAAGCCGTCCATGTGCTCTATCTGATGAGTGATGGCCTCGGTGGTTCTCACCACCGAGAGGCTTGATTTAGCTGTTCGAGGGTTGATGTAGGGTCAAACGTTGTCGGTTTGACTCGGAACTTGACGTGGAGCCTTTTGGATGTATTTTGAGACCATCCATCGGCTCTGATAGAAGATTTAGTGTCTACAATGTTTTCGCCGCCGAGAGCTCCTTTTCAGCTGCCGGAGAAGCGAAGTTAGGCCAAATGATTTTGAAATGGCCCGAAACTTCTTGTGTACTCCTCTTTTGGCTGTCTTGAAGGATCTTGCAGTTTTTGTTTGATTCTGACAAGATTTGATTTTTTGGAAGTAGCATTGCCTTTTTATGGCAGGTTGCGACTTCATGTAGCTCTTTGGATCTTGAAGAGGCAAAGTGACGTTTTTGGTGTCAACAAATGCCCCCTCGAGGTACAGCGACGAGTTGCTTATCATTTGTAGTCGATGTGCCTCGAAGAGATTTGTGAAGGAGAGCCTGTGACTTGACCAAGAGTCTTTGAGAAGTCTTTCTTTTTGGTATTTGTAGCCTTTTGTGCTTCCAAGGGAATTTTATGGTAGTGAAAGGGATCACATACCATCTCGAGGCAAAGTTTTGAAGATGACATTAGGGATGTGGATTTGGGTTTTGACCTTGTGACCTAAGAGGCTGTATGTGGCAGGTTAGGGGGTCGGGTATGGTTTTGACCGTGTGACCCAACAAACTGTATGTGGAATGTTGGGGGATCAATTTTGGTTTTGATCTTATGACCTAACAGGCTGTATGTGGCAAGTTAGGGGATCAGGTTTTGGTTTTTGGTTTTGGTCTTGTGACCTAACAAGCTGTATGTGGCAAGTTAGGGGACCAGGTTTTGGTTTGATTTTTGTGGAATGTCAATTTCAAGATTTTGGCTCAATTTGGTAGATGAGGCTGGATGGTTTGATTTTTGGAAGCTCATGGGGCTTGGAATTCTTTTTTGTATGGTCGAATCAACTCAAAAGAGGCATGGAACCATTTTTGTATACTCTTGGTAAGAGGGATTTCTCTTTGACTAAAAGCCCAAATTTTTTTTTTTAAAGTGCCTAGGTGGTCAAACCTGGCTCATATGGGCTAACCCATGGGACCTTAAGCTTCTGAAATTGCTTAGATCTCATATGGTGTAATTTTTGTAAAGAATATCCAAAAATATCTCATTCGGATAGAGAATATCTAAGAATATCTTTACTTGGAGAGAATATCTCATGTTCCCATTATTTTGGGAGAGAATATCTCAAGATATCTTTCTTTTGGGAAAGAATCCTTCATTGATCCTATCTTTTGGGAGAAAATCTCTCATTGATTTCTTTTTGGGAGAGAATCCCTCAAGATATCTTTCTTTTGGGAAAGAATCTTTCTAATCTCTTTCTTTTGGTAAGGTTACTAATTAGTAACACTTACCTCTTTCTTCTTTCCTTCTTTGGTTTGCTCTCTTCTATAAAAGCAAGGAGGAGGTTGGATCTCTTGCTCTTATCGCTTTCTTTTGCAACAATCCCAAGAGGGCTTCAAGACCAAGAGTTCTTCTTCTTCAAGATCTTCAAGACTTTTCTTCTTCTTCTCCATCAATGGCTTCAAGTAAGTTCCCTTTTTCAAGAAAACTCCATTGTAGGAAAAATAAAAAGTTCTTTCTTCTTTTTTTTTTTGTTTCTTTCTTTTCTTCTTTTTCTTTTTTGAGAAAGTTTCTTTTTTTTTTGTTTTCTTTCTCCCTCTCTTTTTTTTTTGAGAAAGTTTCTTTTCTCTTTTTTTTTTGTTTTCTTTCTCCCTCTTTTTTTCTGAGAAAGTTTTATTTTTCTCTTTTTTTTTTGTTTTCTTTCTCCCTCTTTTTTTTTTGAGAAAGTTTTCTTTTTTTTTTAGCAGAGGAAGACTTGGTGATGCCTGAGGTTCCAGTCGATGAGGTGGTGACGGATCCTGTCGGGGCACCTGAAGAAGAACCGAGGGACTCTGGAGTGAATCCAGAATCTCCAATTGGTATGACTTCTTTTGTTTTCTTCTTTTTTTTTTGTCTGTGGCATGGTTTGCTAACATTTTTCTTGCCAGCTGACATGCCACAGGATTCCGATGACTTTGAACCATCGATGGACGCAAATGTTGATGATGCTTCCGATGCGTTCATGGAGGAAGAGAGTCTTCCGCCAGTTGTCGAAGAAGGTATTTTGTAGTAATAACCCTGATAATGATTTTCAAATAGGATTATATTCATACCTTTTTGTGCTTCTTTGGCAGGTATTGAAGTGACAGAGGAGAGTCCGTCGCTTCCTTCAGAACCAGAGCAAGGGATGCCAGAGGTTGATCCAGAGGTAGAGACTCCTGGGACCAGTTCTGACAATGTTGAGGAGATACCTCGTGCTGAGATTCCTTCCCGAGCAGGAGCAGCTTCAACTGGAAAGAGTTCTTTTGTTACTCTTCCAATGAGTGATGACATGAGCAGTCGACCAATGGAGTTGGGCGAATCTTCAGCTGGGCCATCTCTTCTTTTTGCGAAGAAGGTTGTGGTGCGGGTTCTGAGCTCTTGGATTGAGACTCTGCTTTCTGGGCACTTAGATGCCGGATTTGGGATGATCTAGCATGTGCGTGAGATTCTTGGTGATGCCGAAGAGGCTGGTCTGGATGTCACAAGTGCCAGGGCGATCGTTGATAGGATCATTGAGCTGGGTGACAGGTGGTTTGAGACCATGGGTTTTCCTAACGACCAGTTCTTCAAGGAGATGTTCCTGGACCCTGCGGATAAGGCTCAGTCTAACCTGGATGAGGCTACAGAAAGCAGGAAGCAGGTAGTCCTAGAGAAGAACTTAAAAGAGCTAAACATCATTGGGCTGACACATGACCTTAACATCCTTGATAGGGAGGTCGATGAGGCCAGGAAACGTCTTGAGCATCTGCAGGCACAAGTCGCTGCCAAGTGGACTGCAATAACAGAGGCTCGTGACATGGAGAGTGCTCTGATTTGCAGGGTTGCAGATGCCAATCGAGTTCTTAAAAGGAAGTCTGAAGAGAACAAACAATGGCAAACTGCTCGGGGGAAGCTTTCCGGTGCGAAAGAAGGGTTACAGCCCACTCCAGCATCTCATGGCAAATTCCTGAAGAAGCGTGCCTTGGAATCCCTGACGGTGAGGCCAGAAGTTTGCTTAAGGAGCTGAACTCTTGGCTAGAGACCATTTTTGATTGAGCTCCTATTTTTTTTTTAACAGAAACCATCCTTCTCTTTTTTTTTTAGTACCACTTGTATTTTTTTTTGGTACTCTTTTTTTTTTGTAGTGCTTGTGAACACTTTTTTTTTTGGGTACCACATGTATTTTTTTTGGTACTCTTTTTTTTTGTTATCCCTATGCTCACTTGAATCTTTTTGTGATAAAAGTAATTGCTAAATGGGATGCCCTTTTTTTGTTTTCCCTACGCTTGCTTAAATCTTTTTGTGATAAAAGTAATTGCTAAATGGTATTTGATCAAAAGCTTGTCATTTTGTGAAAATCTTTTGTCAAATGATTGTTTTGGCATGGAAGCCAGATTTTTTTTTGTGGCATGGAAGCTGATTTTGGCATGAGAGCCAGCTTTTTTGTGGCATTGATAGCCGAGTTTTTTTTTTGAAAGCCAAAGTTTTTGGTTTGTGGCATTGATAGCCGGTTTTGGTGGCATTGATAGGCGGTTTGTTTTGTGGCATCTATAGCCGGTTTTTTTGAAAGCCAATTTTTTTTGTTTGTGGCAATGATAGCCGGTTTTGTTTTGTGGCATTGATAGCAGGTTTGTGGCATTTATAGCCTGTTTTGGTGGCATTTATAGCCGGTTTGTGGCATTTATAGCCGGTTTGGTTTTCAAAAAATATAAGTATCGACTAAAAGTCGCCTCCCTGCTGAATGTTCTTGCCAGTATCGATGGAATGTCGCATCCTTGCTCATTCGGTTGCGAGTATCGATGGAATGTCGCATCCTCGCGGATTTGGGTGCAAGTATCGATGGAATGTCGCATCCTTGCTTTTCAAAATTTTTGATTTTGTGGGTACTGACTTGATGTCGTTTCCCCACAATTTTTTGAAATTTGTGGTTTTCTCGAACCTTTGGGTTATGGATATCAACTGAAATGTTGCATCTCCATGGTTTTTTTTTTTAGGTTTTTTCGAACCTTTGAAATTTGGGTTGTGGATATCAACTGAAATGTTGCATCTCCACGGTTTTGGATTTTGCAAGTATCGACGAAATTTCGCTTCCCTGCAATTTTGGAAGTGTCGAACGTAGTTCGTATGCTTCCAATTTGTGCAAGTATCGACTAAGCGTCGCTTCCCCGCGGTTTTTTTTTTTTTTGAAAAACCATTTTTTTTTGTTTAAAGACACGAGGGTCATAAGTTTTGACCTAAAACCATTTAGGCGGTAAAAGTTAGGGTGGACTAGGGTGGAAATCCCTGAATCCAGATTTTGTTTCAAACCATGAATTTTGAGTTCAAGGGTTGAAAATTTTGGTCAAGTTAGGGAAAGGTTCCTAAACTTGGGTTTTTTGAACAATGAAACGATGAAAGTAAGCATTGTTTAAATTTTTAGAAATTTCAACATTTGATATGAAAATTATAAAAAAAGGTGGGTTTAGCGAGCGTGTACCTGGAAACCGGTTTTGGCCGTACAGGCATTGCTCTTACCCAGTTGGGTAAGTCTTCAAGGGTAGTACCGCTTTAAGAGCTTGCCGTTGATGGGCAGCATACATCTGTCACCTTCCATGTTTAGGAGTGCGTATGCGCCGTTGGAGAAAACCTTGTCGATGACGTAGGGTCCCTCCCATTTTGGCTCAAATTTGCCTTTGGACTTGTGAGCGAAGACCATTGGTCTTTTTACCGCAAGGACCAAGTCACCCTTTTTGTAGGCGCGTTGCCTGACCTTTTTGTCAAAAGATCCTGCCATGCGTGCTTGGTAAAGTTCAATGCTTTGTTAAGCTTCGAGCCGTCTCTCATCGAGATTGTCCAGCTCATGGAGTCGCAATTTGACATTGCTTTCTTGAGTCATGTCATTTTGCAATGATACCCTCAAGGAAGGAATTTGTACTTCCAAGGGCACGACAGCTTCGCATCCATAGACCAAGGAGAATGGTGTGCTATGGGTTGGTCCTCGAACGGTGGTTCGATAGGCCCGCAAAGCTTCAGACATTTTGTCGCTCCAGTCTCTTTTGTGACTAGAGACCATTTTCTTGAGGATTTTGCAGAGTGTCTTGTTGAAAGCTTCTGCTAACCCGTTTGCTGCCGGATTGTATGGAGTCGAAGGACAGCTTTGGATTTTGTACTTATCGCAGAACCTGTAGAATCAATGATCCCGGAATTGTGGTCCGTTATCATGGACGAATCTTTTGGGTATGCCGAAACGACAAATGATGTTGGTGCGCAGGAACTGAAGGACTGATGAGGTCTTCATTTCGTTGAACGCAAATGCTTCTGACCACTTGGAGAAATAATCCGTAGCGGCGAAGATGAAGCGATGACCTTTGCTCGAAGGGGGAGAAATAGGACCTATGATGTCCATACCCCAGGCTTCGAAAGGCCATGAAATCGCTGTAGGATGCAGCCATTCTGGAGGCATGTGAATGTAATCTCCATGAACTTGGGATTGTTGGCAGCGCTTAGCAAATTGCATTGCGTAAGCTACCATGGTAGGCCAATAATAACCTAACCATTTTATATGATCATAGAGCTTGGGACCAGCATGATGAGCTCCGCAAATACGAGCATGAACTTCTTTGAGTGTTTCTTCAGCCTCTTGTTGTGACAAGCAGTGTAGAAGTACTCCGTTGAAGGATTTCCTGTAAAGGATTTTTGAAGGAATATCCAAATGAAAGCTTGGGGTTCGCCTTTGGATGCTTACCCGTTCTTTTGGATCTTCAGGTAGGATTCCGAACATAATGTAATTAATGAACGGATCCCTCCAGTCGCCGATTGAAGTTTGAAGGATTGAAATCCGACTTCCAACCACTTGGTGGCATTCAACAACAGCTTGGTGTGTGTTAAGAGGAGGAAGGATTCTTCTTTCGTACACTGTGATTTGCATGTTTTCCCCTTCCTAGATTGCCATGGATGCGGCAAGTCCAGCTAGGGCATCTGCACGTATGTTTTCACCTCTACGAATGTGGGTGATGTGACAGATGTCAAACTTTTGCAGAAGTGATTGTGCCTTGTTGTAGTAAGGCAGCAAATCTGGATTCCTGACTTCAAATTTTTGATTCATCTGGTTGACGATCAGTTGAGAGTCTCCAAAGACTTCCAATATGGTGATACCGGATTCGGTGGTGAGTTCCAATCCTAGGATCAGAGCTTGATATTCAGCTGCATTGTTTGTGCATGGTTCTAGTCGTGAGAATGCGTGTGGAATCATGTATTTGTCGGGGCTAACAAAGAGGATGCCAACTCCCGAGATCAGCTGTCTTTTTTCATTTGTCCTGGTTGCACCGTCAAAGTACATGTCCCAGGAGGCACTTTGCGAGAAAGTCTCCACATTGTAGACTGGTTCGTCTGGGAGATCATCTCTGAGCAGAGAATCTTTAGGCAATGGATGCTCTGCGAGGAAGTCCGCTAGAGCTTGCCCTTTGATCGCCTTTTGTGGTACATACCTAACATCAAATTGTGACAGAAGGATGGACCATTTTGCCAGTCGAGCATTGAGAGAACCTGCCTTTGTGACAAGGACCTTCAAGAGGTTGACTTTCGAGACCAGGTATACTGTGTTGGAAAGCAAGTAGTGACGCAGCTTTTGTACGGCGAACATCACTGCAAGACATTCTTTTTCGACTGGAGAGTAGCGATGCTCTGCACCTACTAGCATGCGGCTGAGGTAATATAGAGCAGCTTCTTTTCTTTGATCATTTTCTTGCGCAAGCAGAGCTCCCAAAGAGTGATCAAGGGCTCTTGTGTACAAGATGAATGGTTTTCCAGTGGTAGGAGCAGCTAACACTGGAGGTTTTGTCAGGTATGACTTGATGTCTTGGAAAGCAGCTTCACAGTCAGCATCCCAGACAAAGTTTACACCTTTTTTCATCAACCGGGAGAATGGACGGCATTTCCCCGAAAGATTGGAGATGAACCGTCTGATGTAGGCTAATCTCCCTTGAAGCCCTTTGAGTTCTCTCAAGGTTCTTGGAGAGGGCATTTCTAGAATGGCTTTGACTTTTATAGGGTCAAGCTCTATTCCAGCTTTCCGAACTAAGAATCCGAGGAACTTACCCGATGAGACGTCGAAAAAGCATTTCAAAGGATTCATCCGCAGTTTGTGTTTGCGAAGCCGGAGGAAGACTTCTTGAAGGTCTTCGAGATGATCTTCTTTTCTTTTGCTTTTGACGGCGAGGTCATCAACGTAACATTCAACCGTCTTGTGCTGCATATCTTGGAATATTTTCATCATAGCCCTTTGATATGTGGCACCAGCATTTTTCAGACCAAATGGCATGACAGTGTAACAATACACGCCAAATGGGGTCCGAAAATTGTATGTTTTTCATCTTCAGGATGCATCTTTATCTGATTGTAGCCAGAGAAACAATCATGAATGTCATTCGCTCGAATCCACAGGTATTATCAATCATTACCTCTGGTATGGGGAGCGGAAATTCATCTTTTGGGCATGCGCCATTCAGGTCTCTATAGTCAATACAGACCCTGATCTGCCCGTTTTTCTTTGTCACGGGGACAATGTTGGCCAACCATTCAGGATGTTGTTCCTCACGGATGAAGCCGACGCTTTTGAGTTTTTGAACTTCTTGTTCAATTTTATCCATCACATCTGGACGAAATCTTCTTTGGCCTTGCTTGACATGCTTGATGTCTTCTTGAAGATTGAGTTTGTGAACCGCTATTTTGGGGTCTAAGCCAGGCATTTCAGCGTAAGACCATGCAAAGCAATCAACGAACTCACGAAGAAAGGCGATATACTCGGGTAACTCATCATCCTTTATATTCTTGCTTATGAATACAGGACGTGGGTTATCTGGTGTTCCCAAGTCTATCTTTGAACAGGATCTTCTGTTGGAAGGTTCGAAGGTGGTTCCTCCACAATATTTTCGGAGACTTCCAGCTCAACGAAACCTTCTAAGGTTTCACAGGCATTTCCAGACCAAGGTTTTGTTCCTTTCCACTGGTCTTTTTGATCGGTAATTGTCACACCCCGAAACCGGGTGCTGCAGTGATCCGATCTCGGAATGCAAAATTTTGGAATAAATTTGAAACTTTTGTTATATTTCCCAAGATCCGCGTGAATGAGGATAATAAAATTCCATCACGATCAGAGTATATTTTCACGGAAGCTAATCATGGTGTTACGACCCGGAGTCCGTGGCCATCAGATTCCGTGTCGCACTCGACCAATATCATAAAACCATTATAGAAGCCGACTGGCACAAATCATAATTCAAAGAATACTGAGCTGGTAGTAACAGGACTATTTATTTCCCACATATTCAAATTACAATTAATAGTGTCTTAATTGCAAACCCAAGAAAAAGGCTAACAAAGCCATACAAAAATATCCAACTAAACAGAACTACTACCCCCAATATTTTGATACGAACTCCGGTGCCAATCTTGACATCTAGATGATATCAATGGGTAGCCTCTCACGTCAGACCGACAGCTCCACCACCTCCTCCGATCAAACATGTAAAAACAGAACGAGAGAAAACTGGCACCAAACAAACAGGGTCAGACACGACGGTCTGGCAAGCAAATAAAGAAGTAATATGTAACATGGGCATTTATAAAACCTTATGGAATCATTGTAAATCAATTTAAAGAGTCTAAACAATAATATCAATAAATCATGATAAAACGATCGAAAGACCGAACATAAATATCAAAGCAAATAAATGAACAGTCTCTGAAGTATAAATATCTCGAAAAGATAACAGCTTACATAAAACATTTAATAATTGGAAATATATTTAAAATCCTGAATAATAGAGACAATACGATAAAAGATCGATTCCATAAACATTAACAAATTTAAAGAATATACTGAGTATAAACAAACAAGAATCATAAAACAAATTAATAAACAGATAAATCATTGGCAACCACACATAGCTATATTCTCCTATTACCGAAGTAACAAGAGCAGACAGAACCGTAGCCACTACACGTGGGACCGGAAACAGAATCAGAACCGTAGCCACTACACGTGGGACCGGCAGATAAAAACCGTTGCCATGGTTGGTACAGACAGAATCCAAACTGCAGCTGGCAGACAAATTAAAGATCCCAAGCAGGGTGATCAGCCCGACAAGGTGACCTAAGCCTAGTGGTGCCTTTAGTTTTCAAGACTCGAACCGATACAAATCAAACCATAATAATCCCTTTGGCTCATGGGCTCACACTACAAAGCTCTGGCCCCATCTTGCCTCGAGGTTTTATTTTTGAAATAATAGTCTCTTTGGCTCATGGGCTCGCACTACAAAGCTCTGGCCCCGTATTGCCGCGAGGTTTTATTTTCAAAATACTAATCTTATCGATGAAATCCCGAATGTGACGAACCACTCCAATCTCCTTTCCAATCGATTCGGAGAAAACATACAAATTTCTAGGGTAAACCACTCAAATACACATCAAAGTAGTTTATATAAAATCATGCGATCAATCCTTTCAAACATGGAAAACCACATGATTTTATAACAAATCACCGATGCTATTCAAATTAGTTTACCGAAGAATACAAATACATTCTCTGACTTGAAATAGAATGAAATAGTGTAGAATGACTTAATGACTTACCAAGGAACCATCTCAATACCCATTTAACCTTTAAACATTGATTAATAAAAGAATATGTTTGATGCCAACGAAAATCCACAACATTTAAATGATAAAGTGCGCATTGAGACTTGAAAGATTCCCGGGTAATTTCACATATGCTTATTCTCTCATTGTTCTCATTCCCATTTCACAATTTTCCAAGCATCAAAATTTACCCAAAACATTCATGGGCTCTTAGACATAAAAAGGGGATTAACGGACCACAAATCAAGGAGGAGAAACGGGCTGAAAAGGGCCTGAAACCGGCCTGACAAAGAGCCCCAACCAGTCCGCGAAACAGCCCAAAGAATGGGCCCAGACAGACCTGGGCTAGCTCGAGCGACCCAGGGTCCGCTCGAGCTAAGCCCAGGCAGAGCCTGGTCCGCTCGAGCGGCCCACTGGGCTCTGTCCCAGTCCGGGCTGAGTGCATTTCTGCACTCTTTTGCGCATTTTCTTGATTCCTTTTCCCCCTCTTTCTTCCATACATATTTTTACAATAACTTGGACCCTTTCTTGACCTCCACAAATCATCAAATCATCATCCACAATCAATCCAATTAATCCAAACACAATACTTTGAAATCAAAGTTTTCTTCCTTGGCTTTGAACACAAACACTTAACATAAAGAAGCTAAGTTTCAAAATGACCAAAGTGAAAACAAACTTTCAATACATTGCAAGACAATAACATGAGAGAAAATCAAGCATAACATTCCTCCATTTGTCCAAAACAAATCTATGAGTCATGAAGAGATAATAACATAGAAAGAAAAACATGAAATGGAACTTATAACATGGAATCTTCATATTAAGTGGAATATTCACTTGCCTCAAGCCAAAATGAAAGCTAAGATGCTCTTCAAACAATGCTCTAGGGTCTCAAGCTCCCAATCTACAAAAACCCCCAAAAGTTTCCCAAGAAAACCCTAAGAATCAAACCTTTGCAAATCTCCATGAAAACCCTTTGCATAAATGAGGAAAATACTCCAAATGGTTTGAAAAACAAGGATATCAAGTAAGAAATGCCATTGCTAACCTTTGGTAGTTCAAACAAAGAAGAAGGGCTTGAAATAGGGATCTTCTCTAGCTCAAATCTCTTGAAAAATACATCCTTGGAAAGCTTGGAAGGTGGGCAAGAAAGGTTGGAGATCAAATCCCCATTTAGCATCCAAGAAGAAGAGATACAAGAAGAGAGAGAGTGGCTGGAAAAGGGTTCCAGCCACAGCTGGAAAGATTACAGGAAATGGGAGAAGAAGAAGAGGGTTCAGCCCTTTTTATAAAGTGGGCAAGTGGGTCCCATGGGCCCCAATCTTACAAAGGCTGAAACTAACATTTGTGGGTCCCGAATGAAAATGACGAAGAAGACAAAAACGATCAGCGAAATTTCTACTTTCCAAAAAGTATATTTTCCCCAAATTCTGAAATTTTCGAAATTTATGGACAGAATTAGTGAAAATGTCATTTTTGCCCATTTTTCTCGAAAAACGCGATTTCAGAGCATCAAATCAAAATTGTCAAAACATGAAAGTTGTTCAACTCAATAAAATGAGTCAAAAGGAGAAAAATTTGTAATTTTTCCAAAATAAGAATAATTTCTCACAAAAATACATTTTACAAAGACCGGGTCAAACTAAAGTCAACGGTCTTCAAAATCTCCAAGGCTATGAAAAATCTAGTCAAACTCCAAAAGCAAGGTCAAACCAACTCTAATCTCATTTAAAAAGCTAAACCATAATTAAAATAATACTAAACAAAAGAACTGGGGGTCGGGGTCTTACAGTAATTTTCCCAAGGCTTAATAAGAATAATTTCTCACAAAAATACATTTTACAAAGACCGGGTCAAACTAAAGTCAACGGTCTTCAAAATCTCCAAGGCTATGAAAAATCTAGTCAAACTCCAAAAGCAAGGTCAAACCAACTCTAATCTCATTTAAAAAGCTAAACCATGATTAAAATAATACTAAACAAAAGAACTGGGGGTCGGGGTCTTACAGTAATTTTCCCAAGGCTTGCTATGAGATGATCCAAATCGCCTGTTGAAACCGGGTCGAAGTAGGCTGCTTGTTTTGGAGATGAGGGTTCTTCTGGGTCAGAAGACCACACGTCTGTGCCATCGGACAACTCCTCTTCATTTTCGGAGAAATCGTGCCAATTGGATGAGCTTCCTGGATCTTTATCAGGTGACTCATCGAAGAGATATCCAGGGAGATCGATGTCTTCATGGATTTGAGATGTTGAGGCTTGGTCAGTATATTGACTTTTAAGCCTTTGTGTCAACTATCTCAGGGGAGTGTCGGGATCATACCCTAACCCGTGTGAAGACTTTTCTATATAGCCGTAGAGTCTCCAATCTTCCAGCTGGCTTTTGGTCAAGACGGGCCCCAATGGCGTGAGAATACCGCATCCTTCTCCCAAACCGACTGGATTTTGAGCGTCATAGCCCATTTTCTTCATAATAGCTTGTGCCACAGAACTATATAAGGATAGTTGAGGCATAGCTTTATTTTGGAAAGGTTCAAGCATAGAGTTTGATGAAGAAGCATCCGATTTATGGAAGAAGATCGGCTTTTCCTTTGCTGAAGTTCCTGGAACAACGAAGGAAGCTGACGTAGGATCTTCTATGTCAGAAGTTGTCTCCATTGGAGTAAGAGCAGGCTGAACTTGCTGAGTGTCAGCTTGGCTTGATGATGTGTCGTCTTCTGGCTCTGAATCCGAATCCGTGTCTTGCATGATAGACACGAAAGAGACAACAAATTTGCCCCCAGGCTTTTGCTTTGCCTTCTTCACTTTAGTTGTGATGACCAAAGGCTTTGAAGGTTTGAGGGAGATGATGAAGGGAGTTTGAATGCTCTTTTCAGATTTACCGGATGGTTTGTTTTCTTCCGGTGATTGTTGAGGAGCTTTGCCTTTATCTTTCTAGAGATTTTTGGCAAAGGATGCTGTGTGCTTATCCTCTTCTTCTTTTTCACCTTCATACATCTGTGAGTCTGCGAAGTGGACTTCTTTACCTTTGAAGGGTTTTCTGTCCGTAAAGACTCGATGTATCATGCCGTCGTCGCCAACAAACTTGATGCATTGATGTAGAGTTGAAGGGACAACGCCATTCTCGTGGATCCAAGGGCGTCCGAGAAGGATGTTGTAGCATGAAGGGGTTTTTATTGCATACACAGTGACCTCAGAAATAAGATCACCGATCTGCAACTTGAACCTGATTTTGCCGATAGGCCTTTGAGTACTCCCATCGTATCCAAAGATAAATACAGATGTGTGGCTCAGCTTGCTGGGTGGGATGCCCAACTCTTCGAGAGCCGATGTGGAGATGAGGTTGAGTGCAGAACTTGGGTCGATCTAAACTCTGTGCATAGGCATTTCCTTGATGTACCCTGTGAAGTACAGGGGTCGGTTGTGCCTGGTTTCGCCAAGTAGGAGGTCGTCCTTTGTGAAGGCGATGGTTGCACTGGCTGCTTTTTTAACCGAGAGGCATTCAATGCATGATCCCTCAGGTTTCTTCTTTTCTTCCTTTGAGGAGGCTTCTGAGTTTTTGACCCGGTAATCCATTTCAATTTGGAGGACTTGCGGGGCATGTTTGTCGACATCCTTATTCAGCTTTTGTAATTCTGAAATGAGATTATCACGAGTGTGCGGAGACATTCGCAATAAATCCAGGATGTGCAGACGTGCAGGTATGTGCTTGAAGTGTTCAATCAAGTCATACTTAAAAGCCTCCTTAGGGCCTGCATGTTCATCATTGTTGCCACTAGGGGCGCTTACAACATCTTTTCCCGAAGGATTTACATATGTAAAGGAAGATTGGTTGTAATTTTTGTGGTAGTCCCGGCCAGAGCGGGTGCCTCTATCAACTTCGAGAGCTTCTTGAGAAGGGTCTTCGTTTGGAAGATTGTCTTCAGGATCAAGAGGCTGTCGTTTTTCATTTGCTGAGGATGTATCAGCAGCAGAGTTGCCATCCTCAGTGATTGTGTTGCACGGAGCATTTTCCGGGAACAAGTCCTGAACAACATCCAGCAACCTTTCTTCTTTGTTGACTAATTCATCATCCCAAGCATCAATAGCTGGGAATTCTTCAGTCAGTAAGGGTGTGAACTTTGAAGTCACAGTCTCAGGAGAAGAAACCTGAGAGGGTGTCATCTCAGTGAAAGTCACGTGAGACGAGGTGGCTCCAGAAGATACATTGCTAGGCGTCACCGGAGTGTAAGTGCTCTCATCAGACGATGCTTCGGAAGAGCTATAATCCCGAATTATCACATTACAGGAAGCTCTGACGGGAGACGTTGCCTGATCGGAGTCAGACTCATCCTCGGGTGTAAGAGGATTGTCTATCCAGCAATTTTCTCCATTTTCAGGAGTTAAGGGAGGATGTACCTGATGGTCTTCAGGGACTTCAGGCTCTGGATTGCGAGGAGGCTCGTTGATGCGTTCTTGCTCTTGTTCTAGAGCGAGACGCTACAAGATCCTTGCATATTCTTCAAGATCAGGCATGGGAGCCAAATCTTCTTCTTCATCAACTCTTTGTGGCTCAAGACGGTTGATTTCCACTGGAGCAATGAGAGGTGCTGGGTCAGCAGCATCTTCTTGTACAGCCTCTTGGTCTTCTTCATCATCAGACCAGGATCCTTGTGGCTGTAGAGGGTTATACCAGATTACTGGCATAAGATGAGACTCAGGAACCCATTCTTCATCGGAGAGATATTCTCCTGTTTCAAGGGACTCCTCCCACTCATCTGTGTAGTTGGATTCGAATCCATCATCGGTGTCGCTGGACTCGTATCCATCAATGGAGAATCCAACTACCGAATTGCAACAGTATGATGCCTCCTGCATGGCTTCTTTGAATTGAGGTGGCATGAAATCACTGAGAGTGAATTTTCTTACCCCCTTTGAAGTCTCTGGAAGGGATGTTTTTGTTGCCTCCAGTGAAGCGGTAGAGGAAGCCTCTGCCTTTTCTTTGACTTCTTGTTTTGGCTGGGTCTTCTCTTGTCGTTTGAGCTTGAGGAGATGTTTCCTAGCCTTTCTTCGCTGCTGAGCTATAGGCTTTGTTTTCACGACCTCCTAGTTTTCATCTTCCAGGAGATCGGGATGTACCCATATGGGTTGTCCGTCTGGTGTCGGGTAAGGAACCACTTCCTCGGACGCTTGGATTGAGTTTATCACCTTGAAGGAAGTAGTGATCTTCTTCTTTGGTGATTTTGATGTTTGTCCATATGTCACCATGTTGACGGAGGCAGGCCCATAGTTTTTGTCAAAGGTGATGACTCCATTTTTCCACATCTCGTTTATTTTTCCCCTCACAACAAAGCATTGATTGAGAGGATGTGAGATCATCTGGTGGTATGGACAGTACCGAGGATCGTTGGTTTTGCCAACATCACCCGGTCTTTTTGGTTCAGGCAAGGTGAGCTTGCCATTTGCCACAAGAGCCCCGAAGATTTCATCAACATCTTTATCAAACGGGTATTTCTTCTCTACTCGTTCTTTGAAGGCATCTAAGAGTTCAGGTCTCTTACCCGCAGCTTTGTTTTCAGCTTTCTTTGGTAGCTGAGGAGCTGACTTGGTCTGCACATTGAGGACCTCTTTCTTCTTTGGTTTAGAGGTTGCAATGGCGGTTGGCTCTTTTCTTGATGATTTCTGACTGTTGAGGTATTTAATCACCGTTTCAGCTTCCATGGAAGCTTCTAGGAGTTCTCCCAGGTTTTTTGATTTGTTGCCGATGATCATGGAGCGGATTCTGGCTCTCATGTTGTTTCGGCAGATGTCGACTAGCGACGCTTGTGGCAATACATCAGAGCATTTGTATGCCATTGCTTTCCACTTGTGAATGAAGTCATATGTTGACTCATTCTCCCCCTGTTTTAGGCTGCACAGCTGAGCCATAGTAGCGGGATGGTCCTCACCTTTGAAGTGAGTCAGGAAGCGTGTCTCTAGCATGGCCCAGTTTTGGATCGAGTCCTCCGGCAGAGTGGAGTACCAATCGAAGGCCGTACCTTTTAGGGTACTTGCAAAGAGGCGGATCTTGAGTGCATCTTGATCCGCGATAGCTCCCGTCAGGATCTTGAAGTGGATGACGTGCTATCTGGCTGATCCTTTCCCCGTATATGTTTGGAGAGTAAGATGCTTGAATTTGGTGGGGGACGGGACCGAGTCCATCCATAAGGGATATGGTGGCTTGATCCGATGCTCCTTGAGTATATCCTTTTCTTTTGCTTTGGCGAGGATACTGTCTATGTCCTTTTTGGTGAGGGCGCATGACTCATTTTCTTCTCCATTTACCTCATCGTCTTGATGATTCGGAGGAGGTTCATTGTTCGCCTGATTTTGGAAGGCGAGGAGAAGGTTTTCCATCAGAGTTTCAATCCTCTGTTGGCCTTGTTCCAACTGCTTGATGCGGGTGATCGCATCATCTTGAGGTGGATTGCGGGGTGGTGGCTCAGAATTTATAGCCAAGACGTTCATCCTTCGTGATTCGAATGTAGAAACTGTCCTGGTGACTGAGCTGGGGCTCATTCTTTTTGAAGAAGAGCTTGAGGAAAGATCACTCCGCCGTCCTTTGCTTGAAGGAGTAGGGGATTCTTCTGAATGTCTTCTTATCCTGGAGACGCTGTGGGTCATCGGACGTCGGACATGGATTTTTGTTGCTGACTTTTGGCGCCTTCTGGTTTTTCCAACCATATGGACGGTAGCAACTTGGTTGGGTCTATCTTTTTCGACCCATTTGGGAGAGATTTGAAGTGTAGGAGGCTGGGTCCTTTGCTTCTCTAGTCTCTTTTGTCTATACGACGCGCGGCGGCGTATGCGACGAGCAATTTGAGCTTCGGTCAGCTCTGGCTGGGCTTTGACGATGAAGGATATGCTCCCTCGGGCGCAGCAGCCGAGCCTGTCTTCTTTGCAGCTGAGCAAGGACAGGATGCAAACCCTGTCCTTCGCCTGTTGCAGCGAAGCTTTGAATTTTTGGAGTTCGGCCCCTGTAGAGATGAAGGGTCGAACTACGGGTTTGTAGGCCTTAGCAGGTGCTTGCAGAGGCCTTGTGATGCATGATCTGATTTTGGGCTTGTAGGAACAAGCCGGCTCATGCTGGTTTGACTTAGGAGTCAGGTTGGAGATGGGTCTCTCCTCTTTTATGTAGGCAAGAGGGTAGAGCTGGTTCTCCTTGAGTGGGGTCAGGAATGCTGCCTTGGTAGATGTTTGGGACCTTCTTTGTTTTGGTGAAGGTCTTGGGGACCAAGTCTTGGGATGGACCTAGTTGTTTGATGGTCGAGGCTTCGTGGGGCTGCCACGGGCTTCGGGCCTTCTGGTGCTTGCCTTTGGTGTCACGGTAGTGACACGTTGAGAGGCGAGTTTCTGCTTCTTAGAGGGAGCAGTTTGTTCCTCGGGAAGTGGGAATGGTCCCAGCGTCCCAAAGACGATAGTCCGGGGAGTCGAGGTCGACCCGAAGTTCAGAGAGTTGCCGAGGGAGTTGACACTTCGGCAGCTGATGGGGCGCTTGTAGGTGCGCGTAGTTTGCTTCTGTTGAAGCATAAGTTGGTGCTTGTTCTCGTCGAAGGTAATGGTTAGTGAAGCTGCCATTGTTAGTTTTCGAAAAGTTTATGAAACAAGACCACATCCATTAGTAATCACAAGAATATAATGATCATAAATGGGAAGTTCTATGGTTTTGTCTTTTCAAATTGCTCGAGGGAGATGACCCAAGCAATATGAAAAAGGCAGAAAGCCATAGAGGGTACAATTGTTCTGATCGCAGGTATGGTAAGCCCAGAATGAACGTCCCAGTGACTGCTAAAAGCAATTGTGAACTTAAATTCGACTTATCGAGAAGCAGAGCTTGCTCGAGGTAAGAAGAATATAAAGTTGGAGTTACAAATGTGCCGGTCGCGAATACAGTAGACTCTGAAAGGGCGTATTAGTACCGCTAGACACAAATGTTTGGAGACCGCATCCATGAGATGAGATTCTCTGTTTTAAAAGGTCGAGATTGGATTCATCAAAGAGAGCAGATGGTATTTCGATCTGAACACGGGCTCAGCGATTTCCACGAGCGCCAGTGTTCAGAAAGAATGAACCATAATTTCTTGGATCTAAATCCAAAAATGATGAGTTTTTTTTTGAAAGGCCAATATCGGGTTCAGCAAAGAGAGCAAAAGGCACTCCAATCTGAACACGGGCTCAGCGATTTCCGCGAGCGCCAATGCTCAGAAAAGAGAAGACCAAGATTTCTCCAATCTAAACCCAAAATGACGGAAGGTTTTTTTTTTTTTTTGAAGATTTTTTTTTAATTTTTTTTTTAATTTTTTTTATTTTTTATTTTAAAATTTTTATTTTTAAAATTTTATTTTTTAAAAAAAATTTATTTAAAAGACGAGAGAGTACACATAGGCCTCCTAACTCGGTCTTATGAAATCTTGATTGATAGAATTGCCCCCAGGTAAGGGTAGGATTACTTAATGAACCCGTTTGGAGGACCCTTGCCTAGAATAGTCAAGCTGTCTCCACACTCTGGACAAGGCTTTTCTTGAATCAACCATGATCAAAGAACACAGTTGGTTTAACCTTAGTGGTCTATGTCTTTTTTTTTGTTTTTTTATATATTTATTATTTTTTTGATCTTTAATGAACTCATCGAAGAGAAACGATGGCCCAAAACCTTAGTCGAACAGGCTCAACATTTCTGCAAGTGCGATGAACGATAGGAGCGGATCAAGGTTTCTCAATTTTGAATCCAAAATGAGAAATCTGATTTTTGTTTTCTTATTTATATATATATTTAGATCTTTAATGAATTCATCGAAGAGAAATGATGGCCCAAAACCTTAGTCGAACAGGCTCAACATTTCTGCAAGCGCGATGAACGATAGGAACAGATCAAGGTTTCTCAATTTTGAATCCAAAATAAGAAATCTGATTTTTTTACTTATATATATATTTTTTAGATCTTTAATGAATTCATCGAAGAGAAACGATGGCCCAAAACCTTAGTCGAACAGGCTCAACATTTATGCAAGCGCGATGAACGATAGGAACGGATCAAGGTTTCTCAATTTTGAATCCAAAATGAGAAATCTGATTTTTTTTTTGAAAAGAGAAAAAGTGAAAATAAATTCAAAGAATTAGAAATTTCCAAAAAACCTCATCTCATTTTTTTTAGATGCGGAATCCAACATGGCCACAATCAACAAGTAGCCAAAGAATCAAGAAAAGAAGTATAAGAATAGAGCAATAGATATGATATGCAAATATTTCATTTCTAGCATCGTGTTCTCAAATGAACGGGTCCCACCGGGTGTGCCAGCTTGATGGACCGCGCTCCTGCGCCTGGTCCTACCGAGGTCGGCAGACGTGGGAGTCCGTTGGGTCCGACCCTTTCGTAACCTGGGGGCAAGGGCGTGCATTAACATTTCTTTTGTGTGGGTGTGCCAGATTTTCTATTTTTACTTGGAATTGCAAGTGTTGATCCGGAGATCAACTTTCGCAAGTAAAAAGGAAATCAACTTCTTTCAAGTTTTCCATTGCACATATATTTAAGAAAAGAGACATTTTCTTGATTTGCCGTGAAAGGCAATTTTTTTTGGCATTTATAGCCGATTTTGGCGTTTATAGCCGATTTTTGGCGTTTATAGCCGATTTTGGCGTTTATAGCCGATTTACAATCCTTATCAATAATGAAAGACAAGAGTTGTGATTTTTGTCTCTTTTGAAAAAAATACAAACTACAATGAAAAGTAAGAAAAGGAGGATCTAACTTCTCAGGAGATTGTGGGGGGACCCGTTCAGATTGACGGTCGCAAGCCATATGTGGACTTCGCCATCATCCATGCAGATGAGAACAGAGGATGCTATTGATTCGCTTGGCTTGGCTATAACCTCAAGTTCTTAGAGAACAAAGACCAAAAGGAGGTCCTATGTCCAATAAAAAGCCAAGTAGACTGGCTGAAAAGCCACGTCTAAGCCATTTGGAGGCAGAAGGAGAAGGCAAGGACCTGGGGGGGGGGGGGGGTATCCCCCAAGGGACTTTTGTCACCTTGTAGCGGTGGTCGGTGTAGAACTTCTGCAGAGTTTTCTCTCTTTCATTCTCTGAATTTATGTGCTTTTTTCTGATATGGGATCTGTCTCGTTTTTCCGATCTGGAATTCTTTGGAATGCTCTCCTATTTATAGGCTTTTAGGTAGACATTTAAGAGGGTTTATGAGCCTTAATTGTCATAAAGCTACATAAAGGGAGGAGTTACAAGATTGAATTCTTTATTTTGTAACTCCTTTTTCTTGGCTTCTGATTGGCCGGAGGAGATTGAGGGCATTTAATCGCCTTTAATCGCCATGATGGGAGGAGTTTCATGGGTTAAATGCCATGAATCTCTTGACTTGTAACTCCCGGATACTTGCTTCTGATTGGTCCGTCCAAAGAAATGGATTAATGACTGTAATAAAGCTAGTCAATTAATCGCATTAAGTGGTCGCCGAGTAGTTGAAGAGTCGCGGGCCGTGCCGCGTCTTCTGGGATTCTTCTGGCGATGATCATCGATGGATCTTCATGTAGATCGACATCGGATGACCATGTAACTTCAGGTGTTGGTTGCCAACAGCGGGTCGGTACCATCTGTCCTGTCGATTTCTCGATCGGTCGGGTAGAAAGCACACTTTTTTTTGGTTGACCGGGTGGCGATCAATGTTGTTTTCGATACTCTTGATGATTAACCCATGTTTCTGACGGATGTCAGAGGATTTGGTGTCTCAAAAGTATGAATTTTGGAAAATACCAGAGGCCGGGTGCTTCGAATCGCGAAAAAATGGGGTTTTCGGGGCCCACCGGGCGATCCCGGGCCCCAGGGTCGCCGGCGACCCTGGGGGGGGGGGGGGGTTTCCCCCTTTTGTCCTGTTTTGTATCCGATTTTGCTGTTTTTTTATTCTTTTTTCTTCTGTATTTTTCCTTGACATTTTTGATCATTTATTGGCCTGATTTCCCTGTAGAAAATCTGATGATAATCCTTGCATTTTATTTTGCAAAGTTTCCAATTTTCCAAGAAAGCCGAAGACTTTGTTGCGTAGAGCTGCCGATTTTTCGTCAGAAGCTGAAACTGGACCAAACGATGTCGGAATGACTTGAAATTTGAGGCAAAGCCTCCTGAGCAATAAATAAGACCAACCATAGGCTTTTGTTTGAGTTTTGAAGCCGTTTGGGGTCCTATCACCAGTAGACTTGCTTTTGTCGCGATGAAGATGTCGCGGTTTGATGTGCGGTCAACCGATGTCCGATTGACTTGAAATTTGATAGGGAACCTATTGGAGTCATTTTAAGATGATCCATAGGCTCTGTCTTGGAAACCATGGTCCTGGGGAGCTTTGCCGCCGAGAGGCCTGATTTGGCTTCCGAGCGTCAAAGTATGGTCAAATGTTGTCGAAATGACCTGAAATTTGACGTGTAGCCCTTTGTAAGCATTTTGAAGCCGTCCATGTGCTCTATCTGATGAGTGATGGCCTCGGTGGTTCTCGCCGCCGAGAGGCTTGATTTAGCTGTTCGAGGGTTGATGTAGGGTCAAACGTTGTCGGTTTGACTCGGAACTTGACGTGGAGCCTTTTGGATGTAATTTGAGACCATCATCAGCTCTGATCGAAGATTTAGTGTCTCCGATGTTTTCGCCGTCGGGAGCTCCTTTTCAGCTGCCGGAGAAGCGAAGTTAGGCCAAATGATTTTGAAATGGCCCGAAACTTCTTGTGTACTCCTCTTTTGGCTGTCTTGAAGGATCTTGCAGTTTTTGTTTGATTCTGACAAGATTTGGTTTTTTGGAAGTAGCATTGCCTATTTATGGTAGGTTGTGACTTCATGTAGCTCTTTGGATCTTGAAGAGGCAAAGTGACATTTTTGGTGTCAACACTTTCCCTTATCCTGCTTCTTCTTGAACTTCTTCCCTTTTGGGTTCAGTTTAGAGGAAGACTGGAAAAAGTGAGCTTGGGCTTTGGGCTTCATGATAGTCTCTGCTGCCTGGAGTTCTTTCATTAACTCAGATAGAGTCATGTCCATCTTGCTCATATTGAAATTGAGCTTGAACTGAGTGAAAGAGTCTGGCAGAGTTTCGAGAATTCATATCAGTTTGACTCTCTGCATCAATCTCAGCCCCTAGAATCTCAGCCACATTGAAACAATCCATCATCTTGAGCATATGCTCTCTGACAGGTGTTCCCTCAGCCATCCTAGTATTCATGATTGTCCTTATATCAGCTTGCCTAGCTGGCCTGCTTTTGTCTGCGAACATCTCAGACAAGGACATCATGATGTCAGAAGCTGTGTCCATTTGCTCGTGCTGTGTTTGCAACATGTTGGACATGGATGTAAGCATGTAACATTTAGCCATGCTATTCGCTTTCTTCCTTTTCCTTTCAGCCTCTAGTTGGTCATCAGTAGAATCAGCATAAATCTCAGTACAGGGTTCCGACAAAACATACTTGTACTCCTCAGCAGTGAGTACTATGTCAAGATTTCTCTTCCAATCTACGTAATTAGGGCTAGTTAGTTTGTTCTCACGAAGAATGCTCATCAACGGGCTAAAAGAATCCTTAGTCATCTCTATTTGGATTTGAAACAGCTTATAATTAGACGGGCAGTATATATTTAACATGCATATGGTGCTAGATATAAAAGGAAAAAGATGCACAAAACTTTTTTACATTATTTAACCCTAATCATAATGTATCAGTGTTTCAACCTCCTCATAGACCCTCCATCGAAGGGATGGACGAGCCTACAGTCACGTCGAATTAAGGTATGCTTATTTGGATTATCACTATCTGGATACACATATCCAGTGGCAGTCCAATCACTGATTGGTTTGGCCTCATATGACAAATAACTCTAACTCCTAGGGAGAGGTCATTACCGTCTTATGTCAAGTGTATTACCATCTCTTATGAAATTTCCCAGAATGTCTATGACTTGAGTCCTCCGAAGGGAAGTGACTTTAATCCATTCTTAAAGTGAACTTTAGTAAAGAGCTCCACCGAAGGGATGGCCGCTCCCACCAACACTTCATTGACATTCTATAGAAGTGATCTTTAGTAAAGAACTCCACCGAAGGGATGGCCGCTCCTACTAACACCTCATTACGAATATTCACATTAGTTCACCCACTAACCCATTAAAGTGATCTTTAGTAAAGAACTCCACTGAAGGGATGGCCGCTCCCACTAACACCTTATTGAGATAACATGAACCGAGAATGGAAGACCGTGGGGTTTTTCCAAACCCCTCTCCCACTTGATTATTTATCACTAGGGTTTTTAAATAAAATATTCTTTTTGACCTTTACATTGTTTACTCAAAAACTCTTTTAAATCTAGCAAACTTAGTTAATTAAAATTATGACTCAATGACTTAAGTCATCTTAAAAATAAATAACATTTGCTTTAAAACATTTGAGTAAATCCCTTTAAAGAGTAAAAAACCTAACTTGGGTTATGAGAACTCTTAGGTAGCATCTTATTAGATTTTAGTTTAGCCTCTTTTGGAAACCAAGGGTACCAAGATAAACTAAACCCTAACCAATTTTAAACCTTAAACAAATAGAAGGTGCTGGTCTAAGTTTCATTTAAAAACAATTAGCCAAACTAACAACAATCCAATATAGAAAGATGCCAATTTTAAAACCTAATGGTGGCCATGTTTCTAGGTGACAATTATAGTAATTATATAAAGCATTCAACCATGCATTCCATATATAAAAGCAAATAATAAAAGAATGCAATCCTTGATGGCTTCCTGCTCTTTGGATTTCAAATCCTTATCGAACAAGGACATCAAAAATAGATCTCATCTTGCACCAAGAATCCTTGTCTCCTCCATCACTAAGGAACCCGGTTACTAGCGACCTATCTTGCTTGAAGCTTTCTTCTTCTTGCTTGTTAAAATTAATGAAATTTATACAAGCAAACCCATGAAAAACAGAACCAAAAATCACATTGGAGATACCTATGCCTTTCAAGAAAGCTTACATCTAGACAAGTTGGAATAAAAGTAAGGAAAAAAATACAACTTCCTATGATTGCTAAACGCGCAATCGTAAACTTTCCAACTAAAAAAAAAATATCCATATCCACACAATAAAAATGCGAACCATCAAGGATGCAAATATGGCTGCAAACAAAGAGGTTAGTGCATGCAAAATGCAATGTACAGCACTATACAGATCTGGAAAATAAATTCCAGCAATCTGAAAAACAGCCTGCACGCATTATACAGCATCATACAGATCTAGAAAATAAATTCCAGAGGGTGCCACCATGCCCTTAATTAAACTAGGACTAATATTAACACAACATGGGATCATGATTTCACATGGAGTGGCTCTGATACCACTGAAAGATCATGCGATATTTCAGATCTGGACATCATTAGGGGAAGACGTCCATGGCTGATTTGGAATAAGCAAAACAGATTTTAAAATATTTGATCTCAGCAGCGCAGAACAGCCATATAAATAGCATAAAAACTCCATCAAATCATGATCAACAAGTGTATAATAAATGGAGATAAAAGAAGACTATTACCTTGATAATATGAAGACTTCAAATATCTTAAAATAAAGATCCAAAGGGCTGATCTCAGATCTGCAATCAGCAATCTGGTTGCTGGAATTTTCAGCAGTAGCCTTGCTTTTGATCTTTTCCTCTATTTCACTTCCAAATCTGATTGGCTAAGATAGTGGGATCTGAATATGGATTTCTTAATGGGTTTTCTGAATTATACTATATGAAAAAATTCAGACTTGAAGCTCTCTTCAAGGAAGAAGAATAAGAGGCCAAGGACGTGTGCAAGAATAGGTGTAGACGGCCAATGAATGTATTCCATTTTTTGATTGCAAACCTAGGGATGACTTTCCCTAAAGACTTTTCCTACTAATCCTCTTGGACGTCCCTCAAAAGGAATATACCATGCTAAGATTTATTTCCTTCTAAGTGCACTCCAATTAGAAAAGGAAAATAAAAAGGAACATCCCATAAACTTAGCAATTAGTTACCTTAGGTGTGCAACACCTACTAATTTTAAGTTTTTAAAATAAAAAGGAAACTATACTATAGGAATTCTTATCCAAAGATGAGTCCAACTTTCCAAGTAAAGAAACCTACTCAAAGTTGGAAACCTCTCACAAGTAGTTCCTATTATGGCCGACCCACATGATTATAAATCACACCATGGCCCACAAGTCAATAATTTAGCTAGAGTCAAATTCATGTATGCCATCAAAGGCCTATTTGAATTTAAACTCAAAATTATTTTTCCACTAAAATAATTCAACCACATGTCATCTAAACAAATTAGGAAACCATGCCAATATAGGAAAGTGACTAGAGAAGGGACCAAAAGACATATTTGCCCTTGGCTCCCAAAATGACCAAAATGTCCATGCTAAACCCATAGCAACATTAAGACCATTTTAACCTTAACTCATTCCACTAAAGAGTTATGGTTGAACTCCAGGAACAAATATTTAATATGATTTTAAGCTAGTCAGAAATTGACAGTTGTCTTCGACCTACTAAGTGTAATGACCAAAATGCCCCTCTATGTAACATCCATAATCAAGTCAGGTTATCAAAGGCACTATCAACTTTCTTGATTACATCTCAACCTTAGAACTTCATATCCTTGACTTAATCATCATCCGGATATCATTCTCTTGGTCCAGGGAGCGACCCACAAGTTCAATATCCATATGGAACATCCATATACTAAGATCTTAGATTTTGATGATTAATCGGATGATTCTAATGGAACGATCACTCCATCATTAGATGGCATAGATTTTTTATGGCATCTGCACGTCCCAACTGATCAAGCCCGAGCACCCAAAACACAGAGCTGTTGACCCATGTGAAGGATCTCACCCATAGTGAATTAAAGCACAAGAACTCGACTTCATCAGTTCATCCACAAATGCTCAAGATTAAGAGCACAGGTCACTCAGTAGCATGAGGTGACTCGATCTCTCTCAGTGATAGTACTATTTTAGAGATCACACCTACAATGGTCCTGTTTTATGATGACATATGCACTAATGAGATAAATTCGGGAAAGGCCTCCCGTGACTTAGGTAAGTCACCCTGAATACAGGAGAGTATCTTACTATAACTTACACCAAGATGAAGTGCCCAACTCCATCTCTCAGTTATGAACAAATTTATTGTTTCCAATGTCCATGAGTGAGACCTATCTGTGTGTAGGCACTACACACCTAATTCATTTACTAGAAACAATGGACCTTACACAACCATACATATATACAAGTTTAAAGAGAAAAGAGTCATTCCATTAAATAACCAGTAAATATCCAGTAACATAGATGAAACTGCAGCCAGTGGGCTTTAGGGCATACACCAATCCCAACATTGAGTACTAGCGCTCGCGGAAATCGCTGAGACCGTATTTGGATCGGAATACCATCTGCTCCCTTTAATGAATCCAATCTTGACCTTTCAAAATAGAGAATCTCATCTCATGGATGTGGTCTCCAAACATTTGTGTCTAGCGGTACTAGTACGCCCTTTCAGGGTCTACTGTATTCGCGACCGGCACATTTGTAACTTCAACCTTATATTCTTCTTACATCGAGCAAGCTCTGCTTCTCGATAAGTCGAATTTAGGTTCACAATTGCTTCTAGCAGTCATTGGAGCACTCATTCTGGGATTACTATACCTACGATCAGAACAATTGTACCCTTTATGGCCTTTTGCCTTTTTCATATTGCTTGGGTCATATCCCTCTAGCGATTTGAAAAGACAAAACCATAGAATTCCCCATTTATGATCATTATATTCTTGTGATTACTAATGGATGTGGTCTTGTTTCAGAAATTTTTTGAAAACTAACAATGGCAGCTTCACTAACCATTACTTTCGATGAGAACAAGCACCAACTCATGCTTCAATAGAAACAAACCACGCGCACCTACAAGCGCCCCATCAGCTGCCTAAGCGTCAACTCCCTCGGCAACTCTCTGAACTCCGGGTCAACCTCGACTCCCCAGACTATCGTCTTTGGGACGCTGGGACCATTCCCACACAAATGCTCATTCCAAGAAACAGAAACTCGTATCTCAACGTGTCACTTGAAAGAAACTGCGATTCAGATCTGAACATCACTAAGGAAGGACGTCCATGGCTCATTTGTATCAAAACAGGTTTTAAAAAATCTGATCTTGGCAGCATAAATCAGCCATGTTGATCGCTTAATAACTCCATGAATTCATGACCAACAAGTGTATAATTAAAGGAGATTCAAGAAGACTATTACCTTGAAGATTTGTAGACTTCAAATCTCTGAAATAATAGATCCAAAGGGCCGAACTCAGACTTGCAATTAACAAACAACTTGCTGGAATTTTCTGCAGTAGAATTACCTTTGATCTTCTTCTCTATCTCACTTCCAAATCTGATTGGCTATGATGGTGGGATCTTAATCTAGATTTCTAGATGGGTTTTGAGAACTATTTTCTATGGAGAAAATCTCAGACCTTGAACTATCTTCAAAGAAGAAGTAAAAGGGGCTGGACGTGTGGGATATTGCTCTCTTTTGTTATGGACGTCCAAGGGGAAGGTTTCTCCTTTTTATAGAAACTTTGGGAATCCTTTCCTAAAAAGTTATCTCTTCTAATTCTCATAGATGTCCTAAAAGGAAAGTATAATCTAAAGATTTATTTCCTTTTAGAAACACTCCAATTAGAAAAGGAAACTAAAGGAACATTCCATAAACTTTGGCAATTAGTAATCCTAGTTGCACAACACTTACTAATTTAAGTTTCTAATTCAAAAAGGAAACTTTCTTATAGGAAAACTAATCCAAAGAGGAGTCCAACCTTCCAAGTAGAGAGAGCTACTCAAAATTGGAAGCCTTACCCATGGAATTCCCATTATGGACGTCCCACATACTAATGGACACCATGGCCCACAAATAATTTATCTAGAATTAAATTCATGTATGCCATCAAAGGCCTATTTGAATTTAAACTCAAAATTATTTTTTCACTAAAATAATTCAACCATATGTCATCTAAACATTTTAGGAAATCATGCTAATCTTGGAAGGTGACTAGAGAAGGGACCAAAAGACATATTCGCCCTTGGCTCCCAAAATGACCAAAATGTCCATGATAAACCCATAGCAACATAAAGACCATTTTAACCTTAACTCATTCCACTAAAGAGTTATGGTTGAACTCCAGGGACAAATATATAATATAATAAGCTTGTCAGAAAATGACAGTTGTCTTCGACCTATTAAGTGTAATGACCTGAATGCCCCTCTATGTAACATCCATAATCAAGTCAGGTTATCCAATGTACTATCAACCTTCTCAATTACATCTAAACATTAGAACTTCATATCCTTAACTTAATCATCATCCGGATATTATTCTCTTGATTCAGGGAGTGACCCACAAGTCCAATATCCAAATGGAACATCCATATACTAAGATCTTAGATTTTGATGATTAATCGGATAATTCTAAGGGGACGATCATTCCATCATTAGATGGCATAGATTCTTTATTGCATCTGCACGTCCCAACTGATCAAGTCCGAGTACCCAAAACACAGAGCTGTTGACCCTATGAAAAGAATCTCACCCATAGTGAATTAAAGCACAAGAACTTGACTTCGTCAGTTCATCCACAAATGCTCAAGATTAAGAGCACTGGTCACTCAGTAGCATGAGGTGACTTGATCTCTCTCAGTGATAGTACTAATTTTAGAGATCACACCTACAATGGTCCTGTTCAATGCATTGCATATGCACTAATGAGATAAATCCGGGAAAGTCCTCCCATGACTTAGGTAAGTCACCTTGAATACAGGAGAGTCTCTCACTATAACTTATACCAAGATGAAGTGCCCAACTCCATCTTTCAGTTATGAACAATTTTATTGTTTCCAGTGTCCATGAGTCAGACCTATCTGTGTGTAGCCACTACACACCTAATTCATTTACTAGAAACAATGGGCCTTACACAACCATACATATATACATGTTTAAAGAGAAAAGAGTCATTCCATTAAGTAACCAGTAAATATCCAGTAACAAAAGATGAGAGTGCAGCTAGTGGGCTTTAGGGCATACACCAATCCCAACAAACTCCCACTTGCACTAAAGATCACTACTTCCTAACCTAACACCCATAGACTCAACATGAGAAGTAAAGACTTTCTCAGAAAGAGTCTTAGTGAATGGGTCAGCTAAGTTATTCGCTGAAGCAATATGCTCCACCACTATTTCTCCATCCTGAATGAATTCCCGGATCAAGTGGTACTTTCTCTGAATGTGCTTGCCTTTCTTGTGATTCCTGGGCTCTTTGCACTGTGCTACAGCACCAGTGTTATCGCAGTACATGACAATCGGTTTCTGCACTGTAGGAACAATTCCCAATTCCAATAGGAATTTTCTGAGCCATACTGCTTCCTTCGCGGCTTCCGATGCCGCCACATACTCTGCTTCCATGGTAGAATCAGCAGTACAGGATTGCTTGACACTTCTCCATGATATAGCCCCTCCTGATAGAGTAAAGACGTATCCTGAAGTAGACTTTCTAGCACCTCTATCAGATTGGAAATCAGAGTCTGTATACGCCAAAGGCGTTAGATCATCTGCTCAAAAGGTTAGCATATAATCTTTCGTTCTCCGAAGATACTTGAATATATGCTTAACAGCTGTCCAATGCATAGGTCCGGGGTTTGACTGATATCTGCTAACCATTCCAACGGCAAAGCAAATATCTGGTCTAGTACATAACATAGCATGCATGAGGCTTCCAACAGCGGACGCATATGGAACTCTCCTCATGCTCTCTATCTCTTCAGATGTCTCTGGACATTGATCTTGAGATAGCGGTACTCCATGTCTAGAAGGTAGCAAGCCCTTCTTAGAGTCATGCATTTAAACTTGACCAATATCTTCTCAATATATGAAGATTAGGATAAGGCTAACATCTTATTCTTGCGATCACGCAAAAGCTTGATCCCTAAGATATAGCTGGCCTCACCCAAATCCTTCATCTGAAATTGAGAGGATAACCAAACCTTTGTGGATGACAATATACCTACATCATTTCCAATGAGCAATATGTCATCTACATACAGAACAAAAAATGCAACTGCTTTTTCACTTCCTTTCTTATACACACATGGTTCATCAATGTTTTGATCAAAGCCAAAAGATTTGACTGCCTGATTAAACTTGATGTTCCATGCTCTAGATGCTTGCTTAAGTCCATAAATGGACTTCTTAAGTTTACAAACCATGTTATCTTGGCCACTAGCAATGAAACCCTCTGGTTGCATCATATAGATGCATTCGTCAAGACTTCCATTAAGAAAAGCTGTCTTGACATCCATTTCCCATATCTCGTAGTCATAATGACATGCGATGGCCAAGAGAGTCCTTATGGACTTAAGCATAGCCACTGGTGAAAAGGTTTCCTCATAATCGATACCCTCTTTCTGAGTATATCCTTTCGCCACCAGTCTTGCTTTGAAGGTTTCCACCTTCCCATCCACTCCTCTCTTCCTCTTGTAGATCCACTTGCACCCTATGGGTTTAATCCCTTCAGGTGCATTCACAAGTTCCCAGACTTTATTGGAATACAAAGAATCTAATTTAGATTTCATCGATTGCTGCCACATGTCAGCATCTATATCCGTCACTGCTTCATCGTAACTAGCAGGATCCTCAACTAGATCTTCGGAGTCTGTCTTAAAAGACACTCCTAGATATCTTTCTGGCTGTCTAGAAATTCTCCCACTACGACGAGGCTCCGGAGTGTTAAAAGGAATATTTTGTTCATCTACTGTCTCAGGACCTGGTACAGATGTTATAGGAGATCCCGGAAGAATCTCCTCAAGGGTTTCTTTACAACTAAGCTCTCGGTACATCATACAATCATTCTCTAAGTACCTAGCATGAGTGCTGATAAGCACTTTTTGCTCCTTTGGATGATAAAAGATGCCACCTCTCGTTCCCTTAGGATACCCAATGAAGTAGCACATTTCCGATTTGGGTTCCAGCTTGGTAGCTTTATCATTCAGCACATAGGCTGGACAACCCCAAATGTGGATATGTCTTAAACAGGGTTTTCGACCTGTCCACATTTCTTGCGGTGTCCTAGGCACTTATTTAGAAGGTACCAGATTTAAAATGTATGCTGCTGCTTCTAGGGCATATCCCCAAAAAGATATAGGTAGGGTTGCATGACTCATCATGGACCTTACCATATCAAGAAGGGTACGGTTTCTTCTCTCTGTTACACCATTTTGCTGGGGTGTACCCGGTGCAGACAACTGAGACACAATCCCATGTTGTGTGAGGTACTCTTTGAACTCACCCAGGAGGTACTCGCCACCTCGATCAGATCGAAGGGCTTTGATATGTTTCCCTAGTTGTAACTCCGCCTCAGCCTTGAATTGCTTGAATTTATCAAACGCCTCAGACTTGCGTCGCATTAAGTACACATATCCATACCTAGAGTAATCATCAGTGAAGGTGATGTAATACTCATACCCTCCTCGAGCCGGTTTGTTCATAGGACCACACACATCAGTGTGAGTCAATTCTAACAACTCCTTTGACCTTAGTCCCTTTCCAGAGAATGACCTTTTGGTCATCTTTCTCTTGAGACAAGATTCGTACTGAGGAAAAGGTTTGAAATCTAATGAGCTCAAAGGCCCATCTTCTACCAACCTCTGAATCCGTTTTAGGTTAATGTGACCCAAACGTAAGTGCCAAAGATATGTGTTATTGATTGAAGATACCTTCCTTTTAAGGGAAGTTGAGTTTTCTTGTTGTACATTATGCAGTGTGGGAGCAACAGGATATATATAAAATAAGTTGTCATGCATTCTACCGAAACATATAATATTTTCATCTCTACTGATATCAACACCAGAATGGAAAGAAACTGAATAATTAAAGTCAATGAGTCTGGAAACTGAAATTAAATTCTTCCTCATGTCCGGAACATAGAAAACATTATTTAAAACTAATATCCTATCACATGAAAAATGTAAGGAAACAACTCCTACTGCAAATGCCCAAACTTTAGCTCCAGTTCGAACTCTAAAGGCAAACTCTCCTTTTTCAATCTTCTGCATTATCTGAAAACCCTGCAATGAATTGCAGATATGATTAGTGGCTCCTGAGTCTACTATCCATGAATCAGTAGAATCAACCACCAGACAAGTTTAAATGTAGTATGAAAAAGATGTACCTTTCTTAACTGAGGCTAGCAACTTGGGACAATCTTTCTTCCAATGACCTTTGAGGCCACATTTGAAGCATTTTCCTTTGGGCTTTCCATCAGTACCCCTGTCCTTCTTTTTACCAGTATTGTCCTTTTTCTGTCCTTTTCCCTTATTCTGCTTCTTCTTGAACTTCTTCCCTTTCGGGTTTAGTTTAGAGGAAGACTGGAAAAAGTGAGCTTGGGCTTTGGGCTTCATGATAGCCTCTGCCGCCTGGAGTTCTTTCATTAACTCAGATAGAGTCATGTCCATCTTGCTCATATTGGAATTGAGCTTGAACTGGTTGAAAGAGTTCGGCAAAGTTTCGAGAATCATATCAGTTTGACTCTCTGCATCAATCTCAGCCCCTAGAATCTCAGCCACATTGAAACAATCCATCATCTTGAGCATATGCTCTCTGACAGGTGTTCCCTCAGCCATCCTAGTATTCATGATAGTCCTTATAGCAGCTTGCCTAGCTGGCCTGCTTTTGTCTGCGAACATCTCAGACAAGGACATCATGATTTCATAGGCCGTGTCCATTTGCTCGTGCTGTGTTTGCAACTTGTTCAACATGGAAGCAAGTATGTAGCATTTAGCCATGCTATTCGCTTTCTTCCATTTCCTCTCAGCCTCTAACTGGTCATTAGTAGAATTAGCATCAATATCAGGACAGGTTTCCATCAAGACATACTTGTACTCCTCAGCAGTGAGTACTATGTCAAGATTTCTCTTCCAATCTATGTAGTTAGGGCCAATCAATTTGTTGTCACGAAGAATGCACATCAACGGACTAAAAAAATCTTTACCCATCTCTCTCTGGATATGAAACGGTTTATAATTAGACAGGCAGTATATATGTAATATGCATATGGTGCTTGTTATAAAAGGAAAAACAAAGCACAAAACTTTTTACATTATTTAACCCCAATCATAATGTATCAGTGTTTTAACCTCCTCATAGACCCTCCATCGAAGGGATGGCCGAGCCTACAGTCACGTTGAATTAAGGTATGCTTATTTGGATTATCACTTTCTAGATACACATATCCAGTGGTAGTCCAATCACTGATTGGTTTGGCCTCATATGACAAATAACTCTTAACTCCCAGGGAGAGGTCATTACCGTCTTATGTCAAGTGTTTTACCATCTCTTATGAAATTTCCCAGAATGTCTATGACTTAAGTCCTCCGAAGGGAAGTGACTTTTATCCATTCTAGAAGTGAACTTTAGTAAAGAGCTCCACCGAAGGGATGGCCACTCCCACCAACACTTCATTGACATTCTATAAAAGTGATCTTTAGTAAAGAACTCTACCGAAGGGATGGCCGCTCCTACTAACACCTCATTACGAATATTCACATTAGTTTATCCATTAACCCATCAAAGCGGTTTTTAGTAAAGAACTCCACTGAAGGGGTGGCCGCTCCTACTAACACCTTAATGAGATAACATGAACCGAAAATGGAAGGCCGTGGGGTCTTTCCAAAAACCCCTCTCCCACTTGATTATTTATCACTAGGGTTTATACTATTTGACCTTTACATTGTTTACTCAAAAACTCTTTTAAATCTAGCAAACTTGGTTAATTAAATTTATGACTCAATGATTTAAGTCATCCTAAAAATAAATAACCTCTGCTTTAAAATATTTGAGCAAAACCCTTTAAAGAATCAAAAACCTAACTTGAGTTATGGGAACCCATAGGTAACATCTAATTAGATTTTAGTTTAGCCTCTTTTGGAAACCAAGGGTACCATGATAAACTAAACCCTATCCAATTTTAAACCTTAGACAAAATAGAAGGTGCTGGTCTAAGTTCTGTTTAAAACAATTTGCCAAACTAAAAACAATCTAATATAAAAAGATGCCAATTTTAGAACCTAATGGTGGCCATGTTTCTAGGTGACAATTATATCAATTATATAAAGCATTCATCGATGCATTCCATATATAAGAGCAAATAAAAGTATGCAATCCTTGATGGCTCTCTGCTCTTCGGACTTCTAATCCTTATCGAACTAGGACATCAAAAATAGATCTCATCTTGCACCAAGAAGCCTTGTGTCCTCCACCACTAAGGAATCCGGTTACTTGCAACCTTTCTTGCTTGAAACTTTCTTCTTCTTGCTTGTTCCAACAAATTAAATTTATACAAGCAAACCCATAAAAAACAAAACTCCAAATTACATTGGAGATACCTATGCTTTTTAAGAAAGCTTACACCAAGACTAGTTGGAATAAAAGTAAAGAAAGAATTACAACTTCCTATGATCGCTAAACGTGCAATCGTACACTTTCCAACTAATGAAAAAACATCCAAATCCACATAACAATCATGCGAACCATCAAGGATGCAATACATGGCTGCAAACAAAGAGGTTAGTGCATGCAAAACACTATGTACATCATTAAACAAATCTGGAAAATAAATTCCAGCAATGTTAATGAAACTTGCACACAACAAGCATCACTAAAGAAATCTAGATATAACTTTAGTAGGGTACCACCATGCCCATAATCAATCTAGGATTAATTAAACACAACATTGGATCATGATTTCACATGGAGTGGCTCTGATACCACTGAAAGAAACTGCGATTCAGATCTGAACATCACTAAGGAAGGACGTCCATGGCTGATTTTTATCAAAATAGGTTTTAAAAAATCTGATCTTGGCAGCATAAATCAGCCATGTTGATCGCTTAATAACTCTATGAATTCATGACCAAAAGTGTATAATTAAAGGAGATTCAGGAAGACTATTACCTTGAAGATTTGTAGACTTCAAATCTCTGAAATAATAGATCCAAAGGGCCAAACTCAGACTTGCAATTAGCAAACAACTTGCTGGAATTTTCTGCAGTAGAATTGCCTTTGATCTTCTTCTCTATCTCACTTCCAAATCTGATTGGCTAAGATGGTGGCATCTTAATCTAGATTTCTAGATGGGTTTTGAGAACTATTTTCTATGGAAAAAATCTCAGACCTTGAACTATCTTCAAAGAAAAAGTAAAAGGGGCTGGGCGTGTGGGATATTGCTCTCTTTTGTTATGGACGCCCAAGGGGAAGGTTTCTCCTTTTTATAGAAACTTTGGGAATCCTTTCCTAAAAAGTTATCTCTTCTAATTCTCATAGATGTCCTAAAAGGAAAGTATAATCTAAAGATTTATTTCCTTTTATAAACACTCCAATTAGAAAAGGAAACTAAAGGAACATTCCATAAACTTTGGCAATTAGTAATCCTAGTTGCACAACACTTACTAATTTAAGTTTCTAATTCAAAAATGAAACTTTCTCATAGGAAAACTAATCCAAAGAGGAGTCCAACCTTCCAAGTAGAGAGAGCTACTCAAAATTGGAAACCTTACCCATGGAATTCCCATTATGGACGTCCCACATACTAATGCACACCATGGCCCACAAATAATTTATCTAGAATTAAATTCATGTATGCCATCAAAGGCCTATTTGAATTTAAACTCAAAATTATTTTTCCACTAAAATAATTCAACTATATGTCATCTAAACATTTTAGGAAATCATGCCAATCTTGGAAGGTGACTAGAGAAGGGACCAAAAGACATATTTGCCCTTGGCTCCCAAAATGACCAAAATGTCCATGCTAAACCCATAGCAACATAAGGACCATTTTAACCTTAACTCATTCCACTAAAGAGTTATGGTTGAACTCCAGGGACAAATATATAATATAATAAGCTCGTCAGAAAATGACAGTTGTCTTCGACCTACTAAGTGTAATGACCTGAATGCCCCTCTATGTAACATCCATAATCAAGTCAGGTTATCCAATGTACTATCAACCTTCTCGATTACATCTAAACCTTAGAACTTCATATCCTTAACTTAATCATCATCCGGATATTATTCTCTTGATCCAGGGAGCGACCCACAAGCCCAATATCCATATGGAACATCCATATACTAAGATCTTAGATTTTGATGATTAATCAGATACTTCTAAGGGGACGATCATTCCATCATTAGATGGCATAGATTCTTTATTGCATCTGCACGTCCCAACTGATCAAGTCTGAGTACCCAAAACACAGAGCTGTTGACCCTATGAAAAGAATCTCACTGTTGACACCAAAAATGTCACTTTGCCTTTTCAAGATCCAAAGAGCTACATGAAGTCCCAACCTGCCATAAATAGGCAATGCTGCTTCCAAAAATCAAATCTTGTCAGAATCAAACAAAAACTGCAAGATTCTTCCAGACAGCCAAAAGAGGAGTACACAAGAAGTTTCGGGCCATTTCAAAATCATTTGGCCTAACTTCGCTTCTCCGACAGCCGAAAAGGAGCTCTCGGCGACAAAAGCTCTCCGGGACCATGGTTTCCAAGACAGAGCCTATGGATCATCTTAAAATGACTCCAATAGGTTCCCTGTCAAATTTCAAGTCAATCGGACATTGATTGACCGCACATCAAACCGCGACATCTTCATCGCGACAAAAAGCAAGTCTACAGGTGATAGGACCCCAAACGGCTTCGAAACTCAAACAAAAGCCTATGGTTGGTCCTATTTATTGCTCAGGAGGCTTCACACCAAATTTCAGGTCATTCCGACATCGTTTGGCCCAGTTTCAGCTTCTGACGGAAAATCGGCAGCTCTGCGCGACAAAGTCTTCGGCTTTCTCAGGAAATTGGAAACTTTGCAAAATAAAATGCAAGGATTCTCATCAGGTTTCCTACAAAGAAATTAGGCCAATAAATGGTCAAAATGTCAAGGAAAAGTACAGAAGAAAAAAGAATCGAAAAACAGCAAAAACGGACGCAAAACGGGACACGAAAGGGGGAAAACCCCCCCAGGGTCGCAGACCCCTGCGACCCTGGGCCAGGGTCGCCGGCGACCTTGGAACCCGGGGTCGCCGGGGAAAGCCCCGGAAACCCCGGTTTTCGCCATTTTTTTCGCGATTCGAGGAGCCCAGCCTCTGGTACTTTCCAAAATTCATGCTTTTGAGACACCAAGTCCTCTGACATCCGTCCAAAACACGGGTCAATCATCAAGAGTATCGAAAACAATATTGATCGCCACCCGGTCAACCAAAAAAAAGTGTGCTTTCTACCCGACCGATCGAGAAATCGACAGGACAGATGGCACCGACCCGCTGTTGGCAACAAACACCTGAAATTACATGATCATCTGATGTCGATCTACATGAAGATCCATCGATGATCATCAACAGAAGAATCTCAAAAGACGTGGCACGGCCCGCGACTCTTCAGCTGCTCGGCGACCACTTAATGCGATTAATTGACTAGCTTTATTACAGTCATTAATCCATTTCTTTGGACGGCCCAATCAGAAGCAAGCATTCGGGAGTTACAAGTCAAGAGATTCATGGCATTTAACCCATGAAACTCCTCCCATCATGGCGATTAAAGGCGATTAAATGCCCTCAATCTCCTCCGGCCAATCAGAAGCCAAGAAAAAGGAGTTACAAAATAAACAATTCAATTTTGTAACTCCTCCCATTATGCGGCTTAATGACAATAAAAGCCCATAAACCCACCTAAAAGGCTACCTAAAAGCCTATAAATAGGAGGGCTCTCCAAGAAGAAAGGACATCAGAAACATCAGAGAAAAACACACACACAGAGAACACAACATCAACAGACAGCAGACAGAAATCCAGAGAAAGGAAAAAGAGAGAAAACTCTGCGGAAATTCTACACCGGCCACCGCAACAAGGTGACAAAAGTCCCTTGGGGGGTACCCCCCCAAGGTCCTTGCCTTCTCCTCCTGCCTCCAATGGCTTAGATATGGCTTTTCAGCCCGTCTACTCGGCTTTTTATTGGACATAGGACCTTCCTTTGGTCTTTGTCCTCTAAAAACCCGAGGTTGTAGCCAAGCCAAGCGAATCAATAGCATCCTCTGTTCTCATCTGCATGGATGATGGCGAAGCCCACATATGGCTTGCGACCGTCAATCTAAACGAGTCCCCCACAGTCTCCTGAGAAGTTAGATCCTCCTTTTCTTGCTTTTCATTGTAGTTTGTATTTTTTCAAAAGAGACAAAAATCACAATTCTTGTCTTTCATTGTTGATAAGGATTGTAAATCGGCTATAAATGCCAAAATCGGCTATAAACGCCAAAAATCGGCTATAAACGCCAAAATCGGCTATAAATGCCAAAAAAATCGCCTTTCACGGCAAATCAAGAAAATGTCTCTTTTCTTAAATATATGTGCAATGGAAAACTTGAAAGAAGTTGATTTCCTTTTTACTTGCGAAGGTTGATCTCCGGATCACCACTTGCAATTCCAAGTAAAAATAGAAAATCTGGCACACCCACAAAAAAAGAAATGTTGATGCACGCCCCCCTTTGCCCCCCGGTTACGAAAGGGTCGGAACCAAACGGACTCCCACGTCCGCCGACCTCGGTAGGAACCCGGGCATCCGGGAGCGCGGTCCATCAAGCTGGCACACCCGGTGGGACTCGTTTATTTGAGAACACGATGCTAGAAATGAAATATTTGCATATCATATATTTTGCTCTATGCTTATATTTCTTTTCTCGATTCCTTGGCTACTTTATAATTGGTGGCCTATGTTGAATTCCGCATCTAAAAAAAATGAGATGAGATTTTTTGTTTGGAAATTTCTAATTCTTTGAATTTATTTCGACTCTTTCTCTTTTCAAAAAAAAAAAAAAACAAAAAAACAAAATCAGATTTTTCATTTTTGGATTCAAAATTGAGAAACTTTGATCCTTTCCCTTCTGGGCACTGGCGCTCGCGGAAATCGCCGAGACCGTGTTCGGATCGGGGGTTGGGCCATTGTTTCTCTTCGATGAGTTCATTAAAAATCTAAAAAATATATATATATATATATATAAAAGTATAAAAAATTTTAGATTTCTCAATTTGGATTCAAAATTGAGAAACCTTGATCCTTTCCCTTCTGGGCACTGGCGCTCGCGGAAATCGCCGAGACCGTGTTCGGATCGGGGGTTGGGTCATTGTTTCTCTTCGATGAGTTCATTAAAAAAAATCTAAAAAAATATATATATATATATATAAAAGTATAAAAAAATTTAGATTTCTCAATTTGGATTCAAAATTGAGAAACCTTGATCCGTTCCTATCGTTCATCGCGCTTGCAGAAATGTTGAGCCTGTTCGACTAAGGTTTTGGGCCATTGTTTCTCTTCGATGAATTCATAAACATAAAAAAAAAATATAAAAAAAAAAAAGACATAGACCACTAAGGTTAAACCAACTGTGTTCTTTGATCATGGTTGATTCAAAGAAAAGCCTTGTCCAGAGTGTGGAGCCAGCTTGACTGTTCTAGGCAAGGGTCCTCCAAACGGGTTCATTAAGTAATCCTACCCTTACCTGGGGGCAATTCTATCAATCAAGATTTCATAAGACCGGGTTAGGAGGCCTATGTGTACTCTCTCGTCTTTTAAATAAATTTTTTTTTCAAAAATAAAATTTTTAAAAATAAAAATTTAAAATAAAAAATAAAAAATAAAAAAAATATTCAAAAAAAAAATCTTAAAAAAAAAATAATAAAAAAAATAAAATAAAAAAAAGATTTAAAAAAAAAAAAAAAAAAATCTTCAAAATCTTCAAAAAAAAAAAACTTCCGTCATTTTGGGTTTAGATTAGAGAAATCTTGGTCTTCTCCTTTCTGAGCACTGGCGCTCGCGGAAATCGCTGAGCCCGTGTTCAGATTGGAGTGCCTTTTGCTCTCTTTGATGAACCCGATATTGGCCTTTTAAAAAAAAAAAACTCGTCATTTTTAGATTCAGATCTGAGAAATCATGGTTCATTTCTTTCTGAGCACTGGCGCTCGCGGAAATCGCTGAGCCCGTGTTCAGATTGGAATACCATCTGCTCTCTTTGATGAATCCAATCTTGACCTTTCAAAACAGAGAATCTCATCTCATAGATGCGGTCTCAAAACATTTGTGTCTAGCGGTACTAGTACGCCCTTTCAGGGTCTACTGTATTGCGACCGGCACATCTGTAACTCCAACTTTATATTCTTCTTACCTCGAGCAAGCTCTGCTTCTCGATAAGTCGAATTTAAGTTCACAATTGCTTCTAGCAGTCACTGGGATGCCCATTCTGGGCTTACCATACCTGCGATCAGAACAATTGTACCCTCTATGGCATTTTGCCTTCCTCATATTGCTTGGGTCATCTACCTCGAGCAATTTGAAAAGACGAAACCATAGAACTTCCCATTTATGATCATTATATTCTTGTGATTACTAATGGATGTGGTCTTGTTTCAGAAATTTTCGAAAAACTAACAATGGCAGCTTCACTAACCATTACTTTCGACGAAAACAAGCACCAACTTATGCTTCAACAGAAGCAAACCACGCGCACCTACAAGCGCCCCATCAGCTGCCGAAGTGTCAACTCCCTCGGCAACTCTCTGAACTCCGGGTCGACCTCGACTCCCCGGACTATCGTCTTTGGGACACTGGGACCATTCCCACTTCCCGAAGAACAAACTGCTCCCTCCAAGAAGCAGAAACTCGCCTCTCAACGTGTCACTACCATGACACCAAAGGCGAGCACCAGAAGGCCTGAAGCCCGTGGCAGCCCCACGAAGCCTCAACCTGCAAACAACCAGGTCTACTCCAAGACTTGGTCCCCAAGACCTTCACCAAAACAGAGAAGGTCCCAGACATCCACTAAGCCAGCATTCCTGGCCCCACTCAAGGAGAACCAGTTCAATCCTCTTGCCTACATGAAAGAGGAGAGACACATCTCCAACCTGACTTCCAAGTCAACCCAGCATGAGCCGGCTTGTTCCTACAAGCCCAAAATCAAGTCATGCATCACAAGGCCTCCACAAGCACCTGCTAAGGCCTACAAATCTGCAGTTCGACCCTTCATCTCTACAGGGGCCGAACTTCAAAAATTCAAAGCTTCGCTGCAACTGGCGAAGGACAGGGTTCGCATCCTATCCTTGCCCAGCTACAAAGAAGACAGGCTCGGCTGCTGCGCCCGAGGGAGCACATCCTTCATCGTCAAAGCCCAGTCAGAGCTGACCGAAGCTCAAATTGCTCGTCGTATACGCCGCCGCGCGTCGTATAGACAAAAGAGACTAAAGAAGCAAAGGACCCAGCCTCCTACACTTCAAGTCTCTCCCAAATGGGTCGAAAAGGAAAGACCCAACCAAGTTGCTGCCGTCCATATGGTTGGAAAAACCAGAAGGCGCCAAAAATCAGCAACAAAAATCCATGTCCGACGTCCGATGACCCGCAGCGTCTCCAGGACAAGAAGACATTCAGAAGAATCCCCTGCTCCTTCAAGCAAAGGACAGCAGAGTGATCCTTCCTCAAGCTCCTCTTCAAAAAGAATGAGCCCCAGCTCAGTCACCAGGACAGTTTCTTCGTTCGAATCACGAAGGATGAATGTCTTGGCTACAAATTCTGAGCCACCACCCCGCAATCCACCTCCAGAAGATGCGATCACCCGCATCCAGCAGTTGGAACAGGGCCAGCAGAGGATTGAAACTCTGATGGAAAACCTTCTCCTCGCCTTCCAAAATCAGGCGAACAATGAACCTCCTCCGAATCATCAAGACGACGAGGTAAATAGAGAAGAAAATGAGTCACGCGCCCTTACCAAAAAGGACGTAGACGGTATCCTCGCCAAAGCAAAAGAAGAGGATATACTCAAAGAGCATGGGATCAAGCCACCATATCCCTTATGGATGGACTCGGTCCCGTTCCCCACCAAATTCAAGCATCCTACTCTCCAAACATATACGGGGAAAGGATCAGCCAGACAGCACGTCATCCACTTCAAGATCCTGACGGGAGCTATCGCGGATCAAGATGCACTCAAGATCCGCCTCTTTGCAAGTACCCTAAAAGGTACGGCCTTCGATTGGTACTCCACTCTGCCGGAGGACTCAATCCAAAACTGGGCCATGCTAGAGACACGCTTCCTGACTCACTTCAAAGGTGAGGATCACCCCGCTACTATGGCTCAGCTGTGCAGCCTAAAACAGGGGGAGAATGAGTCAACATATGACTTCATTCACAAGTGGAAAGCAATGGCATACAAATGCTCTGATGTATTGCCACAGGCGTCGCTAGTCGACATCTGCCGAAACAACATGAGAGCCAGAATCCGCTCCATGATCATCGGCAACAAATCAAAAAACCTGGGAGAACTCCTAGAAGCTTCCATGGAAGCTGAAACGGTGATTAAAGACCTCAACAGTCAGAAATCATCAAGAAAAGAGCCAACCGCCATTGCAACCTCTAAACCAAAGAAGAAAGAGGTCCTCAATGTGCAGACCAAGTCAGCTCCTCAGCCACCAAAGAAAGCTGAAAACAAAGCTGTTGGTAAGAGACCTGAACTCTCATGACGCCTTCAAAGAACGAGTAGAGAAGAAATACCCGTTTGATGAAGATGTTGATGAAATCTTCGGGGCTCTTGTGGCAAACGGCAAGCTCACCTTGCCTGAACCAAAAAGACCGGGTGATGTTGGCAAAACCAACGATCCTCGGTACTGTCCATACCACCAGATGATCTCGCATCCTCTCAATCAATGCTTCGTTGTGAGAGAGAAAATAAATGAGATGTGGAAAAAACGGAGTCATCACCTTTGACAAAAACTATGGGTCTGCCTCCGTCAACATGGTGACATGTGGACAAACATCAAGATCACCGAAGAAGAAGATCACTACTTCCTTCAAGGTGATAAACTCAATCGAAGCGTCCGAGGAACTGGTTCCTTACCCGACACCAGACGGACAACCGATATGGGTACATCCCGATCTCCTGGAAGATGAAAATTGGGAGGTCGTGAAAATAAAGCCTACAGCTCAACAGCGAAGGCAGGCTAGGAAACATCTCCTCAAGCTCAAACGGCAAGAGAAGACCCAGCCAAAACTAGAGGTCAAAGAAAAGGCAGAGGCTTCCTCTACCGCTTCACTGGAGGTAACAAAAACATCCCTTCCAGAGACTTCAAAGGGGGTAAGGAAATTCACTCTCAGTGATTTCATGCCACCTCAATTCAAAGAAGCCATGCAGGAGACATCATACTCTTGCAATTCGGTAGTTGGATTCTCCATTGATGGATACGAGTCCAGCGACACCGATGATGGATTCGAATCCAACTACACAGATGAGTGGGAGGAGTCCCTTGAAACAGGAGAATATCTCTCCGATGAAGAATGGGTTCCTGAGTCTCATCTTATGCCAGTAATCTGGTATAACCCCCTACAGCCACAAGGATCCTGGTCTGATGATGAAGAAGACCAAGAAGCTGTACAAGAAAATGCTGCTGAACCAGCACCTCTCATTACTCCAGTGGAAATCAACAATGTTGAGCCACAAAGAGATGATGAAGAAGAAGATCCGGCTCCCATGCCTGATCTTGAAGAATATGCAAGGATCTTGCAGCGACTCGCTCTAGAACAAGAGCAAGAACGCGTCAACGAGCCTCCTCGCAATCCAGAGCCTGAAGTCCCTGAAGACCACCAGGTACATCCTCCCTTAACTCCTGAAAATGGAGAAAATTGCTGGATAGACGATCCTCTCACATCCGAGGATGAGTCTGACTCCGATCAGGCAACGTCTCCTGTCAGAGCTTCCTGTAATGTGATAATTCGGGATTATAGCTCTTCCGAAGCATCGTCTGATGAGAGCACTTACACTCCGGCGACGCCTAGCAATATATCTTCTGGAGCCACCTCGTCTCACGTGACTTTCACTGAGATGACACCCTCTCAGGTTTCTTCTCCTGAGACTGTGACTTCAAAGTTCACACCCTTCCTGACTGAAGAATTCCCAGCCATTGATGCTTGGGACGATGAATTAGTCAACGAAGAAGAAAGATTGCTGGATGCTGTTCAGGACTTGTTCCCGGAAAATGCTCCATGCAACACAATCACTGAGGATGGTAACTCTGCTGCTGATGCATCCTCAGCAAATGAAAAACGACAGCCTCTTGATCCTGAAGACAATCTTCCAAACGAAGACCCTTCTCAAGAAGCTCTCGAAGTTGGTAGAGGCACCCGCTCTGGCCGGGACTACCACAAAAATTACAACCAATCTTCCTTTACATATGTAAATCCTTCGGGAAAAGATGTTGTAAGCGCCCCTAGTGGCAACAATGATGAACATGCAGGCCCTAAGGAGGCTTTCAAGTATGACTTGATTGAACACTTCAAGCACATACCTGCACGTCTGCACATCCTAGATTTGTTGCGAATGTCTCCGCACACTCGTGATAATCTCATTTCAGGAATTACAAAAGCTGAATGAGGATGTCGACAAACATGCCCCGCAAGTCCTCCAAATTGAAATGGATTACCGGGTCAAAAACTCAGAAGCCTCCTCAAAGGGAGAAAAGAAGAAAACTGAGGGATCATGCATTGAATGCCTCTCGGTTAAAAAAGCAGCCAGTGCAACCATCGCCTTCACAAAGGATGACCTCCTACTTGGCGAAACCAGGCATAACCGACCCCTGTACTTCACAGGGTATATCAAGGAAATGCCTATGCATAGAGTTCAGATCGACCCAGGTTCTGCACTCAACCTTATCTCCACATCGGCTCTTGAAGAGTTGGGCATCCCACCCAGCAAACTGAGCCACACATCTGTATCTATCTTTGGATACGATGGGAGTACTCAAAGGCCTATCGGCAAAATCAGGTTCAAATTGCAGATAGGTGATCTTATCTCTGAGGTCACAGTGTATGCAATAAAGACCCCTTCATGCTACAACATCCTTCTCGGACGCCCTTGGATCCATGAGAATGGTGTTGTCCCTTCAACTCTACATCAATGCATCAAGTTTGTTGGCGACGACGGCATGATACATCGAGTCTTTGCGGACAGAAAACCCTTCAAAGGTAAAGAAATCCACTTCGCAGACTCACAGATGTATGAAGGTGAAAAAGAAGAAGAGGAGAAGCATACAGCATCCTTTGCCGAAAATCTCCAGAAAGATAAAGGCAAAGCTCCTCAACAATCACCGGAAGAAAATAAACCATCCGGTAAATCTGAAGAGAGCATGCAAACTCCCTTCATCATCTCCCTCAAATCTTCAAAGCCTTTGGTCATCACAACTAAAGTGAAGAAGGCAAAACAAAAGCCTGGGGGCAAATTTGTTGTCTCTTTCGTGTCTATCATGCAAGACACGGACTCGGATTCAGAGCCAGAAGACGACACATCGTCAAGCCAAGCTGACACTCAGCAAGTTCAGCCTGCTCTTACTCCAATGGAGACAACTTCTGACATAGAAGATCCTACGTCAGCTTCCTTCGTTGTTCCAGCAACTTCAAGCAAAGGAAAAACCGATCTTCTTCCATAGATCGGATGCTTCTTCATCAAACTCCATGCTTGAACCTTTCCAAAATAAAGGTACGCCTCAACTATCCTTATACAGTTCTGTGGCACAAGCTATTATGAAGAAAATGGGCTATGACGCTCAAAACCCAGTCGGTTTGGGAGAAGGACGCGGTATTCTCACGCCATTGGGGCCCGTCTTGACCAAAAGCCAGCTGGAAGATTGGAGACTCTACGGCTATGTAGAAAAGTCTTCACACGGGTTAGGGTATGATCCTGACACTCCCTTGAGACAGTTGACACAAAGGCTTAAAAGTCAATATACTGACCAAGCCTCAACATCTCAAATCCATGAAGACATCGATCTCCCTGGATATCTCTTTGATGAGTCACCTGACAAAGATCCAGGAAGCTCATCCAATTGGCACGATTTCTCCGAAAATGAAGAGGAGTTGTCCGATGGCACAGACGTGTGGACTTCTGACCCAGAAGAACCCTCATCTCCAAAAGAAGTAGCCTACTTCGACTCGGTTTCAACAGGCGATTGGGATCATCTCATAGCAAGCCTTGGGAAAATTACCGATCAAGAAGACCCGTGGAAAGGAACAAAACCTTGGTCTGGAAATGCCCTTGAAACCCCAGAAGGTTTCGTTGAGCTGGAAGCCTCCGAAAATATTGTGGAGGAACCACCTTCGAACCTTCCAACAGAAGATCATGTTCAAAAGATAGACTTGGGAACACCAGATAACCCACGTCCTGTATTCATAAGCAAGAATTATAAAGGATGATGAGTTACCGCGAGCGAATGACATTCATGGGATGGTTTCTCTGGCTACAATCAGATAAAGATGCATCCTGAGGATGAAAAACATACATCCTTTCGAACCCCATTTGGCGTGTATTGCTACACTGTCATGCCATTTGGTCTGAAGAATGCTGGTGCCACATATCAGAGGGCTATGATGAAAATATTCCAAGATATGCAGCACAAGACGGTTGAATGTTACGTTGATGACCTCGCCGTCAAAAGCAAAAGAAAAGAAGATCATCTCGAAAACCTTCGAGAAGTCTTCCTCCGGCTTCGCAAACACAAACTGCGAATGAATCCATTGAAATGCTTCTTCGGCGTCTCGTCGGGTAAGTTCCTCGGATTCTTAGTTCGGAAGCTGGAATAGAGCTTGACCCCATAAAAGTCAAAGCCATTCTAGAAATGCCCTCTCCAAGAACCTTGAGAGAACTCAAAGGGCTTCAAGGGAGATTAGCCTACATCAGACGGTTCATCTCCAATCTTTCGGGGAAATGCCGTCCATTCTCCCGATTGATGAAAAAAGGTGTAAACTTTGTCTGGGATGCTGACTGTGAAGCTGCTTTCCAAGACATCAAGTCATACCTGACAAAACCTCCAGTGTTAGCTGCTCCTACCACTGGAAAACCATTCATCTTGTACACAAGAGCCCTTGATCACTCTTTGGGAGCTCTGCTTGCGCAAGAAAATGATCAAAGAAAAGAAGCTGCTCTATATTACCTCAGCCGCATGCTAGTAGGTGCAGAGCATCGCTACTCTCCAGTCGAAAAAGAATGTCTTGCAGTGATGTTCGCCGTACAAAAGCTGCGTCACTACTTGCTTTCCAACACAGTCTACCTGGTCTCGAGGGTCAACCTCTTGAAGGTCCTTGTCACAAAGGCAGGTTCTCTCAATGCTCGACTGGCAAAATGGTCCATCCTTCTGTCACAATTTGATATTAGGTATGTACCACAAAAAGCAATCAAAGGGCAAGCTCTAGCGGACTTCCTCGCAGAGCATCCATTGCCTAAAGATTCTCCACTCAGAGATGATCTCCCAGACGAACCAGTCTACAATGTGGAGACTTTCTCACAAAGTGCCTCCTGGGACATGTACTTTGACGGTGCAACCAGGACAAATGAAAAAAGACAGCTGATCTCGGGAGTTGGCATCCTCTTTGTTAGCCCCGACAAATACATGATTCCACACGCTTTCTCGCTACTGGAACCATGCACAAACAATGCAGCTGAATATCAAGCTCTGATCTTAGGATTGGAACTCGCCATCGAATCCGGTATCACCATGCTGGAAGTCTTTGGAGACTCTCAACTGATCGTCAACCAGATGAATCAGAAATTTGAAGTCAGGAAGCCAGATTTGCTGCCCTACTACAACAAGGCACAATCACTTCTGCAAAAGTTTGACATCTGTCACATCACCCACATTCGTAGAGGTGAAAACATACGTGCAGATGCCCTAGCCGGACTTGCCGCATCCATGGCAATCCAGGAAGGGGAAAACATGCAAGTCACAGTGTGCGAAAGAAGAATCCTTCCTCCTCTTAACACACACCAAGCAGTTGCTGAATGCCACCAAGTGGTCGGAAGTCGGATTTCAATCCTTCAAACTTCAATTGGCGACTGGAGGGATCCGTTCATTGATTACATTATGTTCGGAATCCTACCTGAAGATCCAAAAGAACGGGTAAGCATCCAAAGGCGAACCCCAAGCTTCCATTTGGATATTCCTTCAAAAATCCTTTACAGGAAATCCTTCAACGGAGTACTTCTACGCTGCTTGTCACAACAAGAGGCTGAAGAAACACTCAAAGAAGTTCATGCTGGTCTTTGCGGAGCTCATCAGGCTGGACCTAAGCTCTATGATCAGATAAAAAGGTTAGGATATTACTGGCCTACCATGGTAGCTGACGCAATGCAATTTGCTAAGCGCTGCCAACAATGCCAAGTTCATGGAGATTACATTCACATGCCTCCAGAATGGCTGCATCCTACAGCGATCTCATGGCCTTTCGAAGCCTGGGGTATGGACATCATAGGTCCTATTTCTCCCCCTTCAAGCAAAGGTCATCGCTTCATCTTCGCCGCTACGGATTACTTCTCCAAGTGGTCAGAAGCATTTGCGTTTAACGAAATGAAGACCTCATCAGTCCTTCAGTTCCTACGCACCAACATCATTTGTCGTTTCGGCATACCCAAAAGATTCGTCCATGATAACGGACCACAGTTCCGGGATCATCGATTCTACAGGTTCTGCGACAAATACAAAATCCAAAGCTGTCCTTCGACTCCATACAATCCGGCAGCAAACGGGTTAGCAGAAGCTTTCAACAAGACACTCTGCAAAATCCTCAAAAAAATGGTCTCTAGTCACAAAAGAGACTGGAGCGACAAAATGTCTGAAGCTTTGTGGGCCTATCGAACCACCGTTCGAGGACCAACCCATAGCACACCATTCTCCTTGGTCTATGGATGCGAAGCTGTCGTGCCCTTGGAAGTACAAATTCCTTCCTTGAGGGTATCCTTGCAAAATGACATGACTCAAGAAAGCAATGTCAAATTGCGGCTCCATGAGCTGGACAATCTCGATGAGAGACGGCTCGAAGCTCAACAAAGCATTGAACTTTACCAAGCACGTATGGCAGGATCTTTCGATAAAAAGGTCAGGCAACGCGCCTACAAAAAGAAGTGACTTGGTTCTTGCGGTAAAAAGACCAATGGTCTTCGCTCACAAGTCCAAAGGCAAATTTGAGCCGAAATGGGAGGGACCCTACGTCATCGACAAAGTTTTCTCCAAATGGCGTATACGCACTCCTAAACATGGAAGGTGACAGATGTATGCTGCCCATCAATGGCAAGTTCTTAAAGCGGTACTACCCTTGAAGACTTACCCAACTGGGTAAGAGCAATGCCTGTACGGCCAAAACCGGTTTCCAGGTACACGCTCGCTAAACCCACCCTTTTTTAGAATTTTCATATCAAATGTTGAAATTTCTAGAAATCTAAAACAATGCTTACTTTCATCGTTTCATTGTTCAAAAAAAAAAAATTCCAAGTTTAGGAACCTTTCCCTAACTTGACCAAAATTTTCAACCCTTGAACCCAAAATTCATGGTTTGAAACAAAATCCGGATTCAGGGATTTCCACCCTAGTCCACCCTGCCTTTTACCGCCAAAATGGTTTTAGGTCAAAACTTATGACCCTCGTGTCTTTAAACAAAAAAAAATGGTTTTTCAAAAAAACCGCGAGGAAGCGACGCTTAGTCGATACTCGCACAAATCGGAAGCAAGCGAACCACGTTCGACACTTCCAAAATCGCAGGGAAGCGACATTTCGTCGATACTTGCAAAATCCAAAACCGTGGAAACGCAACATTTCAGTTGATATCCACAACCCAAATTTCAAAGGTTCGAAAAAACCTAAAAAAAAAATGTGGAGACGCAACATTTCAGTTGATATCCATAACCCAAAGGTTCGAGAAAACCACAAATTTCAAAAATCGTGGGGAAACGACATCAAGTCAGTACCCGCAAAACCAAAATTTTTGAAAAGCAAGGATGCGACATTCCATCGATACTTGCACCTAAATCCGCGAGGATGCGACATTCCATCGATACTCGCAACCGAATGAGCAAGGATGCGACATTCCATCGATACTTGCAAGAACATTCAGCAGGGAGGCGAATTTTAGTCGATACTTGCATTTTTTTTGAAATCAAAACAGGCTATAAATGCCACAAACAGGCTATAAATGCCACAACCCGGCTATAAATGCCATCAAAACAGGCTATAAATGCCACAAACCGGCTATCAATGCCACCAAAACAAAACCGGCTATCAATGCCATAAACAAACAAAAAAAAAACTTGGATTTCAAAAAAAAAAACGGCTATCAATGCCACCAAAACAAAACAGGCTATCAATGCCACCAAAAAACCGGCTATCAATGCCGCAAAACAAACCGGCTATCAATGCCACCAAAATTGGCTATAGATGCCACACAAAAAAAAAAGCTGGCTCTCATGCCAAAATTGGCTTCCATGCCACAAACAAAAAAAACTGGCTTTCATGCCAAACAATCACTTGACAAAGATTTTCACAAAATGACAACCTTTTGATCAAATCCCTTTAGCAATTACGTTTATCACAAAAAGATTCAAGTGAGCGTAGGGATAAACAAAAAAAAGAGAGCATCCCATTTAGCAATTACTTTTATCACAAAAGGATTCAAGTGAGCGTAGGGGATAACAAAAAAAAAAAAAAGAAAAGAGTACCAAAAAATACATATGTAGCCAAAAAAAAAAAAGAAAGTGTTCACAAGCACTACAAAAAATAAGTACCAAAAAATACAAGTGGTACCAAAAAAAAGAAAAAGAGAGAAAGATGGTGTCTGTAAAAAAAAAAAAATATACAGGAGCTCAATCAAAAATGGTCTCCAGCCAAGAGTTCAGCTCCCCAAGCAAACTTTTAGCCTCAGCCGTCAAGGATTCCAAGGCACGCTTCTTCAGGAACCTGCCATGAGATGCTGGAGTGGGCTGTACCCCTTCTCTCACACCAGGAAGCTTACCTCGAGCAGTTTGCCATTGTTCCTCCTCATCAGACTTCCTTTTGAGAACCCGTTCGGCATCTGCAACCTGGTGAATCAGGGCACTCTCCCTGTCGCGAGCCTCTATTATGGCAGTCCACTTGGCAGCGACTTGTGCCTGCAAATGCTCAAGACGTTTCCTGGCCTCATCGACCTCCCTGTCAAGGATGTTAAGGTCATGTGTCAGCCTGATGATGGCTATCTCTTCTAAGTTCCTCTTTCGGACTGCCTGCTTCTTGCTTTCTGTAGCCTCATCCAGGTCAGACTTAGCCTTATCAGCAGGGTCCAGGAACATCTCCTTGAAGAACTGGTCATCAGCCAAACTCACGGTCTCAAACCACTTGTCACCCAGTGCAATGATCCTATCAACGATCGCCCTGGCACCTGTGACATCCAGACCAGCCTCTTCAGCATCACTGAGAATCTCCTGCACATGCTGGATCATGCCAAATCCGGCTTCCAAGTGCCCAGAAAAGAGAGTCTCAATCCAAGAGCTCAGAACTCGCATCACCACCTTCTTCGCAAAAAGAAGAGATGGCCCAGCTGAGGATTCGCCCAACTCCGTTGGTCGGCTACTCATATCATCATCTGTTGAAAGAGTAACAAAAGAACTCTTTCCAGCTGAATCTACTCCTGCTCGGGAAGGAATCTCAGCGCGAGGAATCTCCTCAATATTGTCAGAGCTGGTCCCAGGAATCTCTACCTCTGGATCAACCTCTGGCATCTCTTGCTCTGGAAGCGACGGATCCTCCTCTGCCACTTCAAAACCTGCAAAGGAAACACAAAAAGGTATGAATATGACCCTGTTTGAAAATCATTATCAGAGTTATAACTACAAAATACCTTCTTCGACGACTGGCGGAACACTTTCTTCCTCCATGAACTCATCGAAAGCATCATCAACATTTGCGTCGATCGATGGTTCAAAGTCATCAGAACCCTGTGGCAAGTCAGCTGACAACAAAAAAAAAATGTGTTAGCAAGCCAAGTCACAAACTCAAAAAAAAAAGAGAGCAAAAGAAGTCGTACCAATTGGAGATTCTGGATTTACTCCAGAGTCCCTCGGTTCTTCTTCAGGTGCCTCGACAGGATCCATCACCACCTCATCGGTTGGGACCTCAGGCATCACCAAGTCTTCCTCTGCTAAAAAAAAAAAAAGAAAAGCAGAAACAAGAAGCAAATCATAACATGGAAAAAAATCCCATGAAAAGAAATGGAAAGAGAAAAAGGAAGAATCATACCTTCACCGACGGTCTCTTCTTCTCGGCTTCTCTTCTCTGGAGGCTCGTCAGCATCCACTGGCACATCCTCATTGATAGTAAGAGGAACTTCCAAGTCAGGAGAATCCTCATGCTGCCCCTTGCTGCGATGATGACTCCTCCTCCTCTTACCTCTGCGGGCTCGCTTCTTAGAGGAACCTGCCCCGCTGTCAGAGTCAGGTTTGCCACTCGACTCCTCACTGGATGGTCTGCTCTTGCCAGTAGACTCCACGGAAGCTTGCCTCTGTGCCGCTTGCATCCAAGCGCCAAGTTCGGCTTCCTCCTGTTCTAGCTGCTCCAAAGCCTCATCAGGTATCTCTCGAACAGCTTCAGAACCGATGACGCCCTGGTCACCGAGAAAGCCTATCTTGTGCTTCTCTCCAGAAAGGAAGGCCCAAACTTCCTCTCGCCGGATGCCATCCGACTTTCCAAGGCCCTTTCCAGATGCCAGCTTCACATCAAGCTCCTTCTTGGAAAGCCCCCGATATGCCGAAAAGCTCTCCGCGAACCACTTCGCAAAGCCGGCAGTCCGGGAAGTCAGCAACACAGGATAAGAAATCATGGCTGTAGTGTCTTCAGCACTATAGAAAGCCCATGCATTTCTCCCGTCCTGTAAGCCTCCAAAGCGCTTCACCATGCTTGAAGGCGCTCCAACAACGCCTTGAGAAAAGCCCAGCTGCAAAGCAAAGCGAGAGGGTACATACGGCTGGATGTCGACGAAAAGATGTCTGCGGTACACCATCGTGCCGACACGTATGCTGAAAAGCCACTCTCTCTCTGCATTTGTCAAGGAATAATGCCTTCCCGACCCCGCCCTGGTAGAGTCTCGGGAGGCACCAAAATCAAAAGCCTTCTTCCGCAACTCCGGAGAAAGCTTTACTGAAGATTGCCCCATCTCGACGTCCCTGAACCGTCGGATCCTCATACGGGCAAACAAAAGTGATTCGGACACGGCTTTGCCCTTAGCCAGTCGAATCATCAGAGGATCATCATCCTGTGCAGCACCCAGCCGATGGAAGCCAGGACAGTGGTATACATACCACGAATAAAAGATATGGGCTGAAAATACCCTATTCATGGGAAGCCCAAGCCGAACCAGAAAAGCAGCAGCCTGCAGTTCGGTACACAGGTAGGAGTAAAGAGCTGGCACCAAAGCAAGCTGCTCTCCAAACGCCATCTGACAAGCCGGAAAAATACAATGCGGCCTGATGTGCGTTCCATCTCCTCCAGCAAAAACAGCCTCACCAAGCCAATAAGTGAGGTAAACAGCGAGATCTCTCCGCAGTGCAATGTCAGGACATATGGCGTTTGTACTTGCACAGAAATCTCTCAACTCTTCTTGCATGGCCAAGATCTTCTTACTGGATCCTGAGCTCCGGCTTCCTGGGTCACGCTATCAGAAGACTCCCTGCTATCAAAAAAGTTGGGGAATGAAGAGCAAAAACTCTTCCAACTGCTGGATCTAACTTTCGAACCCCCCTTCTCCTTCAAAAAATCATAGAAGGCGACGAGCTGAAAGTATAAAAGCCTGAACTCCTCAGACTGCCCCTCGAGGACGCTGTCAATCGGCATAAACTCCTCATAGAGTTTGCCGAGGATGGGCAATCCGGTAATGGCGCTCAGCTCCTTCAAAGAAAAACCAATCTCACCATTCGTCACAACGAAGGTATTGGTTTGTGGGAGGAATGACTCCAGCATAGCCATGAAGGCCTCGTCGGAAAAGATCACGGTCTCCCTAAAGGCGCGGACCGCATCAAAAATCCCGGCTTCCTTCAAAACGGCGCCACCAATCAGCAGGACGCGATCAGTCCACGACTTCCACTCGGAGTCAGCATTGAAAGCGACCTCGAAGTCGGAAAGGCTTGATCCAATTGCTGCCGTCACCGCTGAAAATACCAAGGCCCACCGGTCTCAAATCGACCGACGGATAATCAGAGCCCTGGTAGCCGCTGGATGGCATCAACAGGTCCATATCAACAGGCGACCTCTCCGTATATCCAGGAGAACCGCCAACAAAAACCCCGGTCTTGATTACATTTGTCCTTCTCACCCAGCTTGGAGGATCTTCCCTCTTAGGGCACGTGGGGGCAAGGCTCAGAATCGAGACGGTGCGATCAAACATCGACCGGGTAGTAACAGTCTTCTTCTCACCATCTGCTGTGAAGGAAAACTGAAAACATCTCCTCTGGTATGTCATGTCATCAGGGACTGCATCACCAAAGAAGAAGGTAGGCTTGGGCAAAACGCTCTGATCTTCCATCACCCATGGACGACTGCTTACCATGATCTTATAGAATTCCTCTCCCTTGAGAGTGATCAGTCGCTGCCTCATCTCATCTCTGTTGAGGGAGTCGCACTCTTCCAGATTTCTCTCAACATACTGGACCTTCTCAAAAGCCTGCTGAACGGCCGGATTAGAAGATCTAGAAGATCGACGAGGTACGCTTGTAGCAGGCTCTTTACCCTTGTTCGCTCTGGAGGAACCACCTGAAAAGGATGGAAAAGAAAAAGATCAAACATCAAAATGACAGAATCTCGCTAAAAAAAAATCTGGCGAAATTTTGACATGATGACGGGGCAATTCCGAAGAAAAGGAACTATCCCGAAAGAAATAGAACGCTGAAGATGGGCTCAACATCGCTGCGAGCTCCGAAACTCCAAACTTTCGAAACCTCAAAGTCTCCGCCAAAATCAGGAAGGGCTCAACATCACTGCGAGCTCCAAGTTCCCAAATTTGCAAAAACTTTCAGGTATGCTATCACATCATGCTACAAATTTAATTTACAAATTAAGCATGCATGAACATATAGGTTTGCAAAAAAAAAATTGCTATCATAGATGAGGCAAAAAAAAAAAAAAAAAAAGAAACTTTCTCTAAAAAAAAAAAAGGATGGGAAAGAAAACAAAAAAAAAAGAAAGAAACGAAACTCTCTAAAAAAAAAAAAGGGGAGGGAAAGAAAAAAAAAAAAGAAAAAAAATGAGGGCTGGGCCACAGAGGCCACTTGGCCTACGCCAGATCCGGACTATCTGTCCTGTGTGCGGCCCACACAAAAAAAAAAAACATGAAAAAAAAAAATAAAAGAAACAAGAAAAAAAACCACGCCGTAAAAAAAAAGGGGGGCAACACGTGGAAAAGAAAAAAAAAGAGAAGAAAAGAAAAGAAAGAAACAAAAAAAAAAGAAAGAACTTTATTTTTCCTACAATGGAGTTTTCTTGAAAAAAAAGGGAGAACTTACTTGAAGCCATTGATGGAGAAGAAGAAGAAAAGTCTTGAAGATCTTGAAGAAGAAGAACTCTTGGTCTTGAAGCCCTCTTGAGATTATTGCAAAAGAAAGTAATAAGAGCAAGAGATCCAACCTTCTCCTTGCTTTTATAGAGGAGAGCAAACCAAAGAAGGAAAGAAGAAAGAGGTAAGTGTTACTAATTAGTAACCTTACCAAAAGAAAGAGATTAGAAAGATTCTTTCCCAAAAGAAAGATATCTTGAAGGATTTTCTCCCAAAAAGAGATCTATGACGGATTCTTTCCCAAAAGAAAGATATCTTGAGATATTCTATCCCAAAAATAAAGGGATCATGAGAGATTCTCTCCAAGTAAAGATATTCTTAGATATTCTCTATCCAAATGAGATATTTTTGGATATTCTTTACAAAAATGACACCATATGAGATCTAAGCCATTTCAAAAGCTTAAGGTCCCATGGGTTAGCCCATATGAGCCAGGTTTGACCACCTAGGCACAAAAAAAAAAAAAATAAAATAAATTTTGGGCTTTTAGTCAAAGAGAAATCCCTCTTACCAAGAGCATACAAAAATGGTTCCATGCCTCTTTTGAGTTGATTGGACCATACAAAAGAAAATTCCAAGCCCCATGAGCTTCCAAAAATCAAACCATCCAGCCTCATCTACCAAATTGAGCCAAAATCTTGAAATTGACATTCCATCAAACCAAATCCTGGTCCCCTAACTTGCCACATACAGCCTGTTAGGTCACAAGACCAAAACCAAAAACCAAAACCTGATCCCCTAACTTGCCACATACAGCCTGTTAGGTCACAAGATCAAAACCAAAATTGATCCCCCAACATTCCACATACAGCTTGTTGGGTCACACGATCAAAACCAAACCCGACCCCCTAACCTGCCACATATAGCCTGTTAGGTCACAAGGTCAAAACCCAAATCCACATCCCTGATGTCATCTTCAAAACTTTGCCTCGAGATGGTACGTGATCCCTTTCACTACCATAAAATTCCCCTGGAAGCTCAAAAGGCTACAAATACCAAAAAGAAAGACTGCTCAAAGACTCTTGGTCAAGTCACAGGCTCTCCTTCAAAAATCTCTTCGAGGCACATCGACTACAAAAGTTAAGCAACTCGCCGCTGTACCTCGAGGGGGCATTTGTTGACACCAAAAATGTCACTTTGCCTTTTCAAGATCCAAAGAGCTACATGAAGTCGCAACCTGCCATAAATAGGCAATGCTGCTTCCAAAAATCAAATCTTGTCAGAATCAAACAAAAACTGCAAGATTCTTCCAGACAGCCAAAAGAGGAGTACACAAGAAGTTTCGGGCCATTTCAAAATCATTTGGCCTAACTTCGCTTCTCGACAGCCAAATCAGGAGCTCTCGGCGACAAAAGCTCTCCGGGACCATGGTTTCCAAGACAGAGCCTATGGATCATCTTAAAATGACTCCAATAGGTTCCCTGTCAAATTTCAAGTCAATCGGACATTGATTGACCGCACATCAAACCGCGACATCTTCATCGCGACAAAAAGCAAGTCTACAGGTGATAGGACCCCAAACGGCTTCGAAACTCAAACAAAAGCCTATGGTTGGTCTTATTTATTGCTCAGGAGGCTTCACACCAAATTTCAGGTCATTCCGACATCGTTTGGCCCAGTTTCAGCTTCTGACGGAAAATCGGCAGCTCTGCGCGACAAAGTCTTCGGCTTTCTCAGGAAATTGGAAACTTTGCAAAATAAAATGCAAGGATTCTCATCAGGTTTCCTACAAAGAAATTAGGCCAATAAATGGTCAAAATGTCAAGGAAAAGTACAGAAGAAAAAAGAATCGAAAAACAGCAAAAACGGACGCAAAACGGGACTCGAAAGGGGGAAAACCCCCCAGGGTCGCAGACCCTGCGACCCTGGGCCAGGGTCGCCGGCGACCTTGGAACCCGGGGTCGCCGGGAAAGCCCCGGAAACCCCGGTTTTCGCCGTTTTTTTCGCGATTCGAGGAGCCCAGCCTCTGGTACTTTCCAAAATTCATGCTTTTGAGACACCAAGTCCTCTGACATCCGTCCAAAACACGGGTAAATCATCAAGAGTATCGAAAACAATATTGATCGCCACCCGGTCAACCAAAAAAGTGTGCTTTCTACCCGACCGATCGAGAAATCGACAGGACAGATGGCACCGACCCGCTGTTGGCAACAAACACCTGAAATTACATGATCATCTGATGTCGATCTACATGAAGATCCATCGATGATCATCAACAGAAGAATCTCAAAAGACGTGGCACGGCCCGCGACTCTTCAGCTGCTCGGCGACCACTTAATGCGATTAATTGACTAGCTTTATTACAGTCATTAATCCATTTCTTTGGACGGCCCAATCAGAAGCAAGCATTCGGGAGTTACAAGTCAAGAGATTCATGGCATTTAACCCATGAAACTCCTCCCATCATGGCGATTAAAGGCGATTAAATGCCCTCAATCTCCTCCGGCCAATCAGAAGCCAAGAAAAAGGAGTTACAAAATAAACAATTCAATTTTGTAACTCCTCCCATTATGCGGCTTAATGACAATAAAAGCCCATAAACCCACCTAAAAGGCTACCTAAAAGCCTATAAATAGGAGGGCTCTCCAAGAAGAAAGGACATCAGAAACATCAGAAACACACAGACACAACATCAACAGACAGCAGATAGAAATCCAGAGAAAGGAAAAAGAGAGAAAACTCTGCGGAAATTCTACACCGGCCACCGCAACAAGGTGACAAAAGTCCCTTGGGGGGTACCCCCCCCAAGGTCCTTGCCTTCTCCTCCTGCCTCCAATGGCTTAGATATGGCTTTTCAGCCCGTCTACTCGGCTTTTTATTGGACATAGGACCTTCCTTTGGTCTTTGTCCTCTAAAAACCCGAGGTTATAGCCAAGCCAAGCGAATCAATAGCATCCTCTGTTCTCATCTGCATGGATGATGGCGAAGCCCACATATGGCTTGCGACCGTCAATCTAAACGAGTCCCCCACAATCTCCTGAGAAGTTAGATCCTCCTTTTCTTGCTTTTCATTGTAGTTTGTATTTTTTCAAAAGAGACAAAAATCACAATTCTTGTCTTTCATTGTTGATAAGGATTGTAAATCGGCTATAAATGCCAAAATCGGCTATAAACGCCAAAAATCGGCTATAAACGCCAAAATCGGCTATAAATGCCAAAAAAATCGCCTTTCACGGCAAATCAAGAAAATGTCTCTTTTCTTAAATATATGTGCAATGGAAAACTTGAAAGAAGTTGATTTCCTTTTTACTTGCGAAGGTTGATCTCCGGATCACCACTTGCAATTCCAAGTAAAAATAGAAAATCTGGCACACCCACAAAAAAAGAAATGTTGATGCACGCCCCCCTTTGCCCCCCGGTTACGAAAGGGTCGGAACCAAACGGACTCCCACGTCCGCCGACCTCGGTAGGAACCCGGGCATCCGGGAGCGCGGTCCATCACTCACCCATAGTGAATTAAAGCACAAGAACTTGACTTCGTCAGCTCATCCACAAATGCTCAAGATTAAGAGCACTGGTCACTCAGTAGCATGAGGTGACTTGATCTCTCTCAGTGATAGTACTAATTTTAGAGATCACACTACAATGGTCCTATTCAATGCATTGCATATGCACTAATGAGATAAATCCGGGAAAGTCATCCCATGACTTAGGTAAGTCACCCTAAATACAGGAGAGTCTCTCACTATAACTTATACCAAGATGAAGTGCCCAACTCTATCTTTCAGTTATGAACAATTTTGTTGTTTCCCGTGTCCATGAGTCAGACCTATCTGTGTGTAGCCACTACACACCTAATTCATTTACTAGAAACAATGGGCCTTACACAACCATACATATATACATTTTAAAGAGAAAAGAGTCATTCCATTAAATAATCAGTAAATATCCAGTAACAAAAGATGAGAGTGCAGCTAGTGGGCTTTAGGGTATACAAAGATCCCAACAAACACTACCGTGACACCAAAGGCGAGCACCAAAAGGCCCGAAGCCCGTCGCACCCCCACGAAGCCTCGACCCGTAAACGACCAGGTCTATCCCAAGACTTGGTCCCCAAGACCTTCACCAAAACAAAGAAGGTCCCAAGCATCCACCAAGCCAGCATACCTAGCCCTACTTAAGGAGAACCAGTTCTACCCTCTTGCTTACATGAAAGAGGAGAGACCCATCTCCAACCTGACTCCCAGGTCAACCCAGCATGAGCCGGCTTGTTCTTACAAGCCCAAAATTAGATCATGCATCACAAGGCCTCTGTAAGAACCTGCTAAGGCCTACAATCCTTCGGTTCGACCCTTCATATCTATAGGGGCCGAACTCTAAAAATTCAAAGTTACGCTGCAACAGGCGAAGGACCGAGTTCGCATCCTGTCCTTCCCCAGCTACAAAGAGGACAGGCTCGGTTGCTGCGCCCTAGGGAGCACATCCCTCATTGTTAAAGCCCAGCCAGAGCTGACCGAAGCTCAAATTGCTCGTTGTATACGCCGCCGCGCGTCGTATCGACAAAAGAGACTAGAGAAACAAAGGACCTAGCCTCCTACGCTTCAAGTCTCTCACAAATGGGTCGAAAAAGAAAGACCCAACCAAGTTGTTGTTGTCCATATGGTTGGAAAAACCAGAAGACGCCAAAAGTCAGCAACAAAAATCCATATCCGACGTCCAGTGACGCGCAGCGTCTCTAGGATAAGAAGACATTCAGAAGAATCCCCTGCTCCTTCAAGCAAAGGACGGCAGAGTGATCCTTCCTCAAGCTCTTCATCAAAAAGAATGAGCCCCAGCTCAGTCACCAGGACAGTTTTCGTTCAATCTCGAGTGGAACGTCCTGGCTACAAATTCTGAGCGACCACCTCGCAATCCACCTCAAGATGATGCGCTCGCACGCATCCAGCAGTTGGAACAAGGCCAGCAGAGGATTGAAACTCTGATGGAAAACCTTCTCCTCACCTTCCAAAATCAGGCGAACAATGAACCTCCTCCGAATCATCAAGATGATCTGGTAAATGGAGAAGAAAATGAGTCACGTGCCCTTACCAAAAAGGACGTAGATAGTATCCTCGCAAAAGCAAAAGAAGAGGATATACTCAAGGAGCATGGGATCAAGCCACCATATCCCTTATGGATGGACTCGGTCCCGTTCCCCACAAAATTCAAGCATCCTACTCTCCAAACATATACAGGGAAAGGATCAGCCATACAGCATGTCATCCACTTCAAGATCCTGACGGGAGCTATCGCGGATCAAGATGCACTCAAGATCCGCCTCTTTGCATGATGGACCGCGTGTTCCTTTGCTCGTTGCTACCGAGGTCGGCGGACGTGGGAGTTTGTTGGGTACGACCCTTTCGCGCCCGGGGGGCAGAAGCGGGTATCAACTTTTTTTTATGTGGGTGTGCCAGATTTTCTATTTTACTTGGAATTGCAAGTGGTGATCCGGAGATCGACCTTCGCAAGTAAAAAGGAAATTAACTTCTTTCAAGTTTCCATTGCACATATATTTAAGAAAAGAGACATTTTCTTGATTTGCCGTGAAAGGCGATTTTTTTGGCATTTATAGCCGATTTTTGGCGTTTATGTTGGATACCGCGATCACTGAGAGGGGGGGGGGGGGGTGAATCAGTGATTTCTAAAAACAGGTCCGATTCAACAACAAAACAAGTCAAACCACACAATGACACCAGATTTAACGTGGTTCACCGAAAGGCTACGTCCACGGTTCAAAGACTGTCCGAACACCAATCCGGGACAGATCTGAATCTTATTTAGTCGCTACAACGACAAAGAGCACCAACCCTTAGTTTCAGATAGCACCAACTATCTAGGAAGCACCTACTCCCTTTAGTTTCAGATAGCACCAACTATCTAGGAAGCACCTACTCCCTTTAGTTTCAGATAGCACCAACTATCTAGGAAGCACCGACTCCCTTTACAATTTATCTGCACCAACAGATAGGATCACCAAACCCCAAACACCAAGCACCAACTTGATGTACGAACAGAGTAGAAGATTAATTCTGTCTACAGCCCTTCCCCTCTACAATTCTCTCTCTCGCAATCCCTTACTAATTGAAATTAAAGCATAAACAGAGAGACACTTAACTCATGGACGAATCACCATCTTCTAGAGCATAATCCCGTCCACAATTGCTGTAGAAAGATGTAGCACAACAGCACACAGCAACAGCACCAGCTTTTCTCTCAAGAACTCTCTCTCTTTCTCTTCTCTTCTTCTCTCTCTGGTGTCTATTTAAGAACGACCCAAGCATGCCTTTATATAGGTTTTAATAACCCTTAATTGTATTCAAAACGGGCTACAATTCGTTTAGAAAGATTCCCAAACGAAATAGATAACTGTGCTGAATTTTCGTGCAAAACTTCTAATTCTGCGCAACTCTGGTTCCCGTGCTCGGTCGACATCATACTGTGCTCGGTCGACATCATACACTGTCTGGAATCAGTCACTTATCGAGCTCGGTCGACATCCCTGAGGGCTCGGTCGACCGAAGACACACTGTGTCACGAAAATAACTGGGAGCTACCAAAAACTGTTTTCTGCAGGTTTCTTCTTGCTCGGTCGACCTCATGAAGAGCCCGGTCGACCGCGTGCTCTGCATCAGGAATTCTTAATTCCTGGCTGTTTCAATTCTGTTTCCAATTCTGATTTCTTCTTTTAAGCTCTATCAATACCAGCTTATTAACATCATATTTGTGACAATGTGTTGACAAGAATTCCAACTCAAATCAATACTTGAGATGCTAACTTCTTCAATTCACCAAAAGACTTCTCAAGTCATCTCAAATTCCAACAATCTCCCCCTTTGGAATTGTTGGCAACACTATTGGAACTTCAACACTTTCAACTCCAGCTTGCAGCTCTTCCAAGTTCTTTTCAATACTCACTTGGAACCAATTCTGAAATTCGGAAATATCAACCATGCACTATCACAATCTCCCCCTAGCTTTCATAGTATAACATCTCTCCTTGCTATCGTAGCATAACATCTCTCCCCCTTTGACAACAAATCCAAAGGGACCAAACCGAGGAGCAAATAGGATATTCAATGAATGCATTGCTCCCCCTTTCAAGCACAACTCCTACGGTTTAGGAGAGTGAGTAACTCCTAACTTTTTCCGGAGATACTCAAAGACTTCCTTTGGCAGAGGTTTCGTGAAAATATCAGCCACTTGCTCAGTTGTTGGAACATACTCCAACTTGACCTCTCCATCAGCAACTTTATCTTTAAGAAAATGATAACGAATTGCTACATGCTTTGTTCGAGAGTGCTGAACAGGATTCTTAGATATATGAATTGCACTCGTGTTGTCACATAGGATCGGCGTAGGATCCGTTGTAGGAACTCCTAGATCAGAGAGCATTTGCCGCATCCATAACACTTGCGTACAACAAGTTGCCGCTGCAATATATTCCGCTTCCGCTGTCGAAAGGGATACTGAGTCTTGCTTTTTACTATGCCAAGCAACTAATCTTTCTCCAAGATAAAATGCGCCGCCGCTAGTACTCTTGCGATCATCTACGCATCCAGCCCAATCGGCATCAGAATATGCAACTAGAGTGAAGGATTTGCCTTTGGGATACCAGATACCAAGCTCCATAGTACCTTTCAGATATCGAAAGATTCTTTTCACTGCTGTAAGGTGCGTTTCAGTTGGTGCTGCTTGAAAACGTGCAACCATACATACTGCTTGTAGAAGATCTGGTCTTGTAGCAGTCAAGTAAAGCAAGCTTCCTATCATAGAGCGATAGGTGGTATGATCAACGGACGAGGCCTTATCATCTTTGCTAAGCTTCGTGTTCGTTGACATTGGTGTGCTCACTGGCTTGCTGTCTTCCATATTGAACCGTTTCAGCATTTCCTTAATGTACTTCAATTGTGATATGAAGATGCCATGTTTCAGCTGCTGAACTTGTAAACCAAGAAAGAACTTTAATTCTCCAAGCATCGACATCTCAAATTCTTTCTTCATCTCTTCTGCAAAATTCCTGCACATCTCTTCATCATTGCCACCAAAGATTATGTCATCAACATAAACAATGACAACCAGCTGTTTGCTTAACTCAGTTTTGACATATAGATTGCTATCAACAAGTCCTTTTCCAAAACCGATCTTGCGGAGATATAGGTCCAGCCTTGCATACCACGCCCTTGGCGCTTGTTTCAGTCCATAAAGAGCCTTTTTCAACTTGCATACTAGATCTGAATTTTTGCTGATGAGAAAACCATCAGGTTGCTCAATGTAGACTTCTTCTTCAAGTAAACCATTCAAGAAAGCTGACTTTACGTCCATCTGAAATACCTTGAAGGTTTTGTATGCTGCCAATGCAAGAAACATTCGAATAGCTTCCAGACGAGCCACCGGTGCAAAGGTCTCTTCAAAATCTATGCCTTCAACTTGAGCATAGCCTTTACAAACCAACCTTGCTTTGTTTCTAATGACTTGACCATTTTCATTCAGCTTATTCCGAAAGACCCATTTGGTACCAATAACATTCTTATCAGTAGGTCTAGGAACAAGTTCCCATGTGGAGTTCTTCTCAATTTGCTCCAACTCCTCATGCATAGCTTTCAACCAACTATCATCGAGACTGGCTTCAGCCACAGTCTTGGGTTCAATGGTGGACACAAGTGAGTAATTGCTAACTACACTTTGTCTAGTTTGAACGCCTGCCTTAGGATCTCCAATGATTTGATCCTTAGGGTGTTGCTCTACCCAAGTGCTGTGCTTCTTAGATGAAGTATCTTCTGAGTCATCCTTTGATTTCTCAGAATCATTAGATTCAGCCATCTCATCATCAATCGCACTCGAGTCCTCATAAACTGGACTGTCATTATGAGTTGCATTCTTTGGTTGATGGTTTTCATCAATTCTCACATCAGCACTTTCTATGATTTTTCTGGTTCTTTTGTTAAGACACCTATATGCCTTGCTAGTAGAGGAGTAACCCAGAAATATACCTTCGTCAGCTCTTTCTTCAAATTTGCCCGGATTTTGTTCGAGCCGCTTGATGTAACACTTGCTGCCGAAGACTTTGAAGTGCTTGACTGTTGCTTTTCTTCCAAACCATAGCTCATAGGGAGTTTTGACTTCATGTGGCCTGATCAAGCATCGATTTTGAATGTATACAGCCGTATGAATTGCCTCTTTCCAATACTTGTCAGCCATCTTGCTTTCACTTAGCATCGTACGAGCCATCTCTTGTACGGTGCGATTCTTCCGTTCCACAACTCCATTTTGCTGTGGAGTTCTAGGGGCTGAGTACTGTCTTTGAATGCCATGATGTTCACAATATTTAGTGAACTCTTCAGATGTGAACTCGCCTCCACGATCAGACCTTAAGATCTTGATACGTTTTTCCAATTGATTTTCAACCTGTGCTTTAAACACTTTAAAACGATCAAGTGCTTGATGCTTATGCTTAAGAAACAATACCCATGTCATACGAGTATAATCATCAATGCATAACATGAAATACTTATCTCCATTGGTGCTTTGAGTTCGCATCGGTCCACAGAGATCAGTGTGCACTAGCTCAAGAGGTTTCTTGGAATGATGCTCCTTTGACTTGAACATGACCCTCGTTTGCTTTCCCTTTTGGCAAGAGTCGCAAATGGGATTGGAAGGCTTTTCAACTTTAGACATGCCTCTTACAGCCTTTGAATTGCAAATCTTTGACATGTTGTCAAAGCTTAGATGCCCAAGGCGTTTGTGCCACAACCAACTTTCCTCTGTCCGACTCATCAAGCAGGTCTTTTCAGCTCCATCTGACAATGTATAGAGATTTCCAGCAGTTCTTGATCCAGTTGCCACTGTTTTCCCGTTGCTACTCTTCTTGATGGCAAACCCATTCTTTGTGAAGATAACTTCATGACCCTTGTCACAGATCTGGCTCACACTAAGCAGGTTGTGTCTCAATCCAGACACATATAAGACTTCTTCCGATCTGATCTTGTTTGCCATAAGCTGAATAACACCTTTTCCGCAGATTTTGGCACCATCATTGTTGCCAAACTTCACTGAACCGCCTTCATAGTGCTGTAATTTGATGAATTTCTCTTTATCACCAGTCATATGGCTTGAACAACCACTATCAAGGACCCATGGTGCTGTCTTCTTTTGTGCATTGAATGCCGTTTGCACAATGAGAGATTCTTTGAGACTTTCTGCACTTTTCTTTGCCCTCCATGCCTTAACTAACTTGGGTTTCTTTTCAACCTGAAATTTGTTAGCAATATGCAACCTACAATCCCTAGCCAAGTGTCCATAATTATGACATATATAACACTCAATTTTGTGGCTACTTAGGATTGAAAAAGGATTCCTAGTCACAAATGGACTGTTTCTTACATAGAATTTGCAATCAGCTCTTTTATGTCCAAACATATTACAATGAAAGCAATAACCATAGAATTTGTATCTTCTTTGTGGCTGGTTAGTTTTCATTACCTTTCTAACAGGAATGGACTCCTTTCTAGGTTGAGTGGGCTTCATGGAGTTAGAGGGTGCAGTGACTTGCTTCACAAACTCTTTCCTTTTAGGAGGTGCAATCTTAGAGGATTCACCTTTCTCAAATCCTAGACCAAATCTGAAGTGGGCTGGTCTTTGAACTTTCAGTAGTTCATTGAGTTTCATAGTCCCTTCAATCGCTTGGAGCGCTTTGAGTTTTTTACTATTTTCCAAATTTTCAGCCTTTGCTCTAGCGATCTCAGTTTCAAGTTTCATAGCCTCTTCCTTTTTGATACTTATTTGGTTTTCAAGGACTTCTACCATTCTTTTATATTCTTCTACTTGATTTTTCAAAGAAATAATAGAGCTTTCAGATTCATGGAGAAGTTTCAGATTTTTCTTACTTGATTTGCGTTCCATGCTTAGCTCCTCAAGTGCGGCTATGAGTTCCTCTTCAAGATTGACTTCAGCCTCCTCATCCTCTTCCGGATCTAGCTCTTCTTCTTCTTCAACAGTGACCATGAAGAGAGCTTCGGTTGATTCATCATCGTCTGAAGTTTCAGACGTGCTGTCATCTTGTTGACATAGAAAGTTTTTAGCTTTGCCCCTTTTTCTGAAATTTCTCTTTCCTTTACTCTTTTCAGCATAAGAGTCACTTTCATTGTCTTCTTTTAGCGGACACTTCGCAGCAAAGTGACCAATACCTCCACAATTGAAGCATTTAAAGGGTAGCTTCCCTTTGTACTTGCCAATGCTTCCTTTCTTCAACTTTCTAACAAATTGAGCCTCAAGCTCATCATCATCAGAATCAATATCATGACCAGCAGTCTCTTTTGCCTTTTTCTGAACTTTGAAGGCCGCTTCCTTATCAGATGAAGACGTCTTTCCTATGCGCATCTCATAGGCGGTTAGAGAACCATGTAATTCATCCATGGAAAATGCATTCAGATCTTTGGCTTCTTCAATGGCTGAGACTTTTGAATCAAACCGGGGAAGAAGAGATCTTAGAACCTTTTTGACGATGACCGGCTCTTTAATCTCCTCCCCTAGTCCACGAATGTCATTCGTGACTTCATTCACTCGTTGCAAATATGAGTCAACATTCTCGCTTTCCTCCATGCGAAGAGATTCAAATTGAGAGCGATGAGTTTGCAATTTGGCTTCTTTAATCTTCTCATCACCTTCATGTATGCTTTGCAACTTGTCCCAAATTTCCTTGGCTGTTTTGCATGCAATTACTTTGACAAGCTCGCTGTCCACAAGGCCACTAAAGAGTGCATTCTGCGCCTTGGAGTCGTTGTCTGCCAACTTCTTCGATGCAGTATCATTGGGTACGTTGGCAGCATTGTAACCGACTCTGACAGCCTCCCAAACATCATAGCCAAGTGATTTGATGAAGGCTTGCATCCTAATCTTCCAGAAAGAGTAATTAGAACCATCAAACAGAAGTGCTTTCATATTCCCTGTATTGACTGCCATGTGATTTGACAAGAGATCACCCTTAGCGTATTAAACTGATCAAGGGAACCTCGCTCTGATACCAATTGTTGGATACCGCGATCACTGAGAGGGGGGGGTGAATCAGTGATTTCTAAAAACAGGTCCGATTCAACAACAAAACAAGTCAAACCACACAATGACACCAGATTTAACGTGGTTCACCGAAAGGCTACGTCCACGGTTCAAAGACTGTCCGAACACCAATCCGGGACAGATCTGAATCTTATTTAGTCGCTACAACGACAAAGAGCACCAACCCTTAGTTTCAGATAGCACCAACTATCTAGGAAGCACCTACTCCCTTTAGTTTCAGATAGCACCAACTATCTAGGAAGCACCTACTCCCTTTAGTTTCAGATAGCACCAACTATCTAGGAAGCACCGACTCCCTTTACAATTTATCTGCACCAACAGATAGGATCACCAAACCCCAAACACCAAGCACCAACTTGTTGTACGAACAGAGTAGAAGATTAATTCTGTCTACAGCCCTTCCCCTCTACAATTCTCTCTCTCGCAATCCCTTACTAATTGAAATTAAAGCATAAACAGAGAGACACTTAACTCATGGACGAATCACCATCTTCTAGAGCATAATCCCGTCCACAATTGCTGTAGAAAGATGTAGCACAACAGCAACACAGCAACAGCACCAGCTTTCTCTCAAGAACTCTCTCTCTTTTCTCTTCTCTTCTTCTCTCTCTGGTGTCTATTTAAGAACGACCCAAGCATGCCTTTATATAGGTTTTAATAACCCTTAATTGTATTCAAAACGGGCTACAATTCGTTTAGAAAGATTCCCAAACGAAATAGATAACTGTGCTGAATTTTCGTGTAAAACTTCTAATTCTGCGCAACTCTGGTTCCCGTGCTCGGTCGACATCATACTGTGCTCGGTCGACATCATACACTGTCTGGAATCAGTCACTTATCGAGCTCGGTCGACATCCTGAGGGCTCGGTCGACCGAAGACACACTGTGTCACGAAAATAACTGGGAGCTACCAAAAACTGTTTTCTGCAGGTTTCTTCTTGCTCGGTCGACCTCATGAAGAGCCCGGTCGACCGCGTGCTCTGCATCAGGAATTCTTAATTCCTGGCTGTTTCAATTCTGTTTCCAATTCTGATTTCTTCTTTTAAGCTCTATCAATACCAGCTTATTAACATCATATTTGTGACAATGTGTTGACAAGAATTCCAACTCAAATCAATACTTGAGATGCTAACTTCTTCAATTCACCAAAAGACTTCTCAAGTCATCTCAAATTCCAACAGTTTATAGCTGGTTTTTGGCATTCATAGCCGATTTTTGGCTTTTATAGTCGATTTTGGCATTTATAGCCGATTTACAATTCTTATCAATAATGAAAGACAAGAGTTGTGATTTTTGTCTCTTTAAAAAAAAATACAAACTACAATGAAAAGCAAGAAAAGGAGGATTTAACTTCTAAGTAGATTATGGGGGACTCGTTCAGATTGACGGTCGCAAGCCATATGTAGACTTTGCCATCATCCATGCAGATGAGAACAGAGGATGCTCTTGATTCGCTTGGCTTGGCTATAACCTCAGATTTTTAGAGGACAAAGACCAAGTGGAGGTCATATGTCCAATAAAAAGCTAAGTAGACAGACTGAAAAGCCACAACTAAGCCATTGGAGGCAGAAGGAGAAGGCAAGGACCTTGGGGGGAGGGGACCCCCAAGGGACTTTTGTCACCTTATAGCGGTGGCCGGTGCAGAACTTTCGCAGAGTTTTCTTTGGATTTTATGTGCTTGGAAGCTGATCTGATTCTGATCTCTGGGAGTTGTTTGATTTTTTGTTATCTGGATTTCTTTGAAGTGCTCTCCTATTTATAGGCTCTGGGTAGCCATTTAGGAGGGTTTATGGGCTTTTATTGTCATTAAGCCGCATAATGGGAGGAGTTATAAGGTTTAATTCCTTTATTTATAACTCCTTTTTCTTGGCTTCTGATTGGCCGGTGGAGATTGAGGGCATTTAATCGCCTTTAATCGCCATGATGGGAGGAGTTTCATAGTTTAAATGCCATGAATCTCTTGACTTGTAACTCCCAGATGCTTGCTTTTGATTGGGCCGTCCAAAGAAATGAACTAATGACTACAATAAAGCTAGTCAATTAATCGCATTAAGTGGTCGCCGAGCAGTTGAAGAGTCGCCGGCCGTGCCGCGTCTTTTGGGATTCTTCTGGCGATGATCATCGATGGATCTTCATGTAGATCGACATCGGATGACCATGTAACTTCAGGTATTGGTTGCCAACAGCGGGTTGGTGCCATATGTCCTGTCGATTTCTCGATCGGTCGGGTAGAAAGCACACTTTTTTGGTTGACCGGTTGGTGATCAATGTTGATTTTGATACTCTTGATGATTGACCCGTGATTTTGAGGGATGTCAAAGGATCTTGTGTCCCAAAAGTATGAATTTTGGAAAATCCCAGGAGTCGGACGCTTTGAATCTCGAAAAATGACGAAAAACGGGCTTTCCGGGGCGAACCCGGCGAATCCGGGCTCCATGGTCGCAGGCGACCCTACGGGGGATTTCCCCCTTGTTGTCCCATTTTGCGGCCGTTTTTGATGTTTTTCGATTCTTTTTTCTTTTGTATTTTTTTCTTGACATTTTTGATCATTTATTGGCCTGATTTCCCTATAGAAAACTTAATGAGAATCCTTGCATTTTGGAGTGCAAAGTTTCCAATTTTTCGAGAAAGCCGAAGACTGTCGCGCGGAGCTGCCGATTTTTCGTCAGAAGCTGAAACTGGGTCAAACGATGTCAGAATGACCTAAAATTTGGGGTGAAGCCTCCTGAGCAATAATTAAGACCAACCATAGGCTTTTCTTGAGTTTTGAACCCATTTGGGGTCCTATTGCCAGCAGACTTATTTTTGTCGCGATGAAGATGTCGCGGCTTGATGTGCTGTCAACCGATGTCCGATTGACTTGAAATTTGACAGGGAACCTATTGGAGTCATTTTAAGATGATCTATAGGCTATGTCTTGGAAACCATGGTCTCGGGGAGCTTCGCCACCGAGAGGCCTGATTTGGCTTCCGAGCGTCAAAGTATGGTCAAATGTTATCGAAATGACCTGAAACTTGACGTGCAGCCCTTTGTAAGCATTTTGAAGCCGTCCATGTGCTCTTTTTGATGAGTGATGACCTCGGTGGTTCTCGCCGCCGAGAAGCTTAATTTAGCCGTTCGAGGGTTGATGTAGGGTCAAACGTTGTCGGTCTGACTCGGAACTTGACGTGGAGCCTTTTGGATGTATTTAGAGACCATCCACAGGTTCTGGTCGAAGATTTGGTGTCTCCGATGCTTTCACCGCCGGGAGCTCCTTTTTAGCTATCAAAGATGCGAAGTTTGGCCAAATGATTTTGAAATGGCCGAAAACTTCTTGTGTACTCCTCTTTTGGCTGTCTTGAAGGATCTTGCAGTTTTTGTTTGATTCTGACAAGATTTGATTTTTTTTGGAAGTAGCATAGCCTATTTATGGCAGGTTGCGACTTCATGTAGCTCTTTGGATCTTGAAGGAGCAAAGTGACATTTTTGGTGTCAACAAATGCCCCCTCGAGGTGCAGCGACGAGTTGCTTAACTTTTGTAGTCGATGTGCCTCGATGAGATTTTTGAAGGAGAACTTGTGACTTGACCAAGAGTCTTTGAGTAGTCTTTCTTTTGGTATTTGTAGCCTTTTGAGCTTCCAGGGGAATTTTATGATAGTGAAAGGGATCACGTACCATCTCGAGGCAAAGTTTTGAAGATGACATCAGGGATGTGGATTTGAATTTTGACCTTGTAACCTAACAAGCTGTATGTGGCAGGTTAGGGGGTCGGGTTTGGTTTTGACCGTGTGACCCAACAAGCTGTATGTGGAATGTTGGGGGGTCGATTTTGGTTTTGATCTTGTTACCTAACAGGCTATATGTGGTAAGTTAGGGGATCTAGTTTTGGTTTTTGGTCCCAAATTTTTTATTTATTTATTTTTAGTGCCTAGGTGGTCAAACCTGGCCATATGGGCTAACCCATGGGACCTTAAGCTTTTGAAATGGCTTAGATCTCATATGGTGTCATTTTTGTAAAGAATATCTAAAAATATCTCCTTTTGATAGAGAATATCTAAGAATATATTTATTTGGAGAGAATCTCTCATGTTCCCTTTATTTTGGGGGAGAATATCCCAAGAGATCTTTCTTTGGGAGAGAATGTCTCAAACCTCCTATATTTTGGGAGAAAATCTCTCATTGATTTCTTTTTGGGAGATAATCCCTCAAGATATCTTTCTTTTGGGAAAGAATCTTTCTAATTTCTTTCTTTTGTTAAGGTTACTAATTAGTAACACTTACCTCTTTCTTCTTTCCTTCTTTGGTTTGCTCTATTCTATAAAAGCAAGGAGCATGTTGGATCTCTTGCTCTTATTGCTTTCTTTTGCAACAATCCTAAGAGGGCTTCAAGACCAAGAGTTATTCTTCTTCAAGATCTTCAAGCTTTTCTTCTCCTTCTCCATCAATGGTTTCAAGTAAGTTTTCTTTTTCAAGAAAACTCCATTGTAGGAAATAGGATGATAAAAAAAGTTCTTTCTTTTTTTTTTGTTTCTTTCTTTTCTTTTCTTTTTTTTCTTTTTCACGTGTTTTTCCTTTTTTTCACACTTTTTTTTCTTGTGCTTTTCTTTTGCACGTTTTTTTATGGGCCGTACGGATAGATCCGTACGGCCACGTGGCCTGTGGGCCACGGCCTATGGGACAACTTTTTTTGTTTTGTTTTCTTTCTCTCTCTTTTTTTTTAAGAAAGTTTTTTTTTTCTTCTTTTTTTTTTGCTCATCATGATAATGCAATTTTTTTGGCAAACCAAGATGTTCATGCATGCATTCTTTTGTAAATTGAATTGATAGCATGATGTGATAGCATACCTGAAAGTTTTTGCAAATTTGGGAATTTGGAGCTCGCAACGATGTTGAGCCCTTCCTGATTTTGCGGAGACTTTGAGGTTTCGAAAGTTTGAAGTTTCGGAGCTCGCAGCAATATTGAGCCCATCTTCAAGCTTTCTATTTCTTTCGGGGTATTTCCTTTTACTTTGGAATTGCCCCGGAGTCATGTCAAAATTTCGCAATATTTTTTTTAGCGAAATTCTGTCATTTTGATGATTGATCTTTTTCTTTTCCAACCTTTGCAGGTGGTTCCTCCAGAACGAACAAGGGTAAAGAGCCTGTTACAAGCGTACCTCGTCGATCTATTAGATCTTCTAATCCGGCCGTTCAGCAGGCCTGGGAGAAGGTCTAGTATGTTGAGAGAAACCTCGAAGAGTGCGACTCTCTCAACAAAGATGAGATGAGATAGCGACTAATCGCTCTCAAGGGAGAGGAATTTTATAAGATCATGGTAAGCAGTCGTCCATGGTTGATAGACGATCAGAGGGTTTTGCCCAAGCCTACCTTCTTCTTTGGTGATGCAGTCCCTGACGACGTGACATACCAGAGGAAATGTTTTCAGTTCTCTTACACAGCTGATGGTGAGGAGAGAACTGTTGTTACCCGGTCGACGTTTGATCGCACCATCTCGTTTATGAGCCTTGCTCCCACGTGCTCTAAGAGGGAAGATCCTCCAAGCTGGGTGAGAAGGACAAATGTAATCAAGACCGGGGTTTTTGTTGGCAGTTCTCCTGGATATGCGGAGAAGTTGCCTGTTGACATGGACATGTTGATGCCGGCTAGCGGCTACCAGGGTTCTGATTATACGTCGTTCGATTTAGGACTGGTGGGCCTTGGCATTTTCAGCTGTGACGGCTGCAATTGGGTGAAGCCTTTTCGACTTCATGGCCGTTTTAGCGCTTACTCCGAGTGGAGGTCTTGGACTGATCGTGTCCCGCTGATTGGTGGCGCCGTTTTCAAGGAAGCTGAGATTTTTGATGCGGTCCGTGACTTTAGGGAGACCGTGATCTTTTCCGACGAGGCATTCATGGCTATGTTGGAGTCATTCCTTCCACAAACCAATACCTTCTTTGTGACGAATGGTGAGATTGGTTTCTCTTTGAAGGAGCTGAGTGCCATTACTGGATTGCCTATCCCTGGGAAGCTCTATGAAGAGTTCATGCCGATTGATAGCGTCTTTGAGGAGCAGTCAGAGGAATTCGGGCTTTTGTACTTTCAGCTCGTCGCCTTCTATGATTTTCTGAAGGAGAAGGATGGCTCAAAAGTAAGATCCAGCAGTTGGAAGAGTTTTAGCTCTTCATCTGCCAACTTCTTTGAAAGTGGGGAGCCTTCTGATAGCATGACCCAGGAAGACAGGGCTAAGGATCCGGGTTCGAAGAAGATTTTGGCTATGCAAGAAGAGTTGAGAAATTTCTTTGCGAGTACAAACGCCATATTTCCTGACATTGCACTGCGGAGAGATCTCGCTGTTTACCTCACTTTTTGGCTAGGTGAGGCTATTTTTGCTGGAGGAGATGGAACGCACATCAGATGGCGTTTGGAGAGCGGCTTGCTTTGCTGCCAGCTCTTTACTCATACTTGTGTACCGAACTGCAGGCTGCTGCTTTTTTGGTTCGGCTTGGGCTCCCTATGAATAGGGTATTTTCAGCCCATATCTTTTATTCGTGGTTTGTATACCACTTTCCTGGTTTCCACCGGCTGGGTACTGTACAGGATGATGATCCTCTTATGATTCGACTGGCTAAGGGGAAAGCCATATCCGAATCACTTTTGTTTGTCCGCATGAGGATCCGATGGTTTAGGGACGTCGAGATGGGGAAGTCTTCAGTGAAGCTTTCTCCGGAGTTGCGGAAGAAGGCTTTTGATTTTGGTGCCTCCTGCGACTCTACCAGGGCGGGGTCGAGAAGGCATTACTCCTTGACAAATGCAAAGAAGGAGTGGCTTTTCAGCATACGTGTTGGCACGATGGTGTACCGTAGACATCTTTTCGTCGACATCCAACCGTATATACCTTCTTGCTTTGCTCTGCAGTTGGGCTTTTCTCAAGGCGTTGTTGGAGCGTCTTCAAGCATGGTGAAGCGCTTTGGAGGCTTGCAGGATGGCAGAAATGCATGGGCTTTTTATAGTGCTGAAGACACTACTGCCATGATTTCTTATCCTGTATTGTCGACTTCTCGGACTGCCGGCTTCGCGAAGTGGTTTGCGGAGAACTTTTCGGCATATCGGGGGCTTTCCAAGAAGGAGCTTGATGTGAAGCTATCGTTTGGAAAAGGCCTTGGAAAGTCGGATGGCGTCCGGCAAGAGGAAGTTTGGGCCTTCCTTTCTGGAGAGAAGCACAAGATAGGCTTTCCCGGTGACCAGGGCGTCATTGGTTCTGAAGCTGTTCGAGAAATACCTGATGAGGCTTTAGAACAGCTAGAATAGGAGGAAGCTGAGCTTGATGCTTGGATGCAAGCAGCACAAAGGCGAGCTTCCGTGGAGTCTACTGACAAGGGTAGACCATCCAGTGAGGAGTCAAGTGGGAAACCTGACTCTGACAGTGGGGCAGGTTCCTCTAAGAAGCGAGCCCGCAGAAGTAAGAGGAAGAGGAGTCATCATCACAGCAAGGGGCAACATGAGGACTCTCCTAACAAAGAAGTCCCTATTACTATCAATGAGGAGGTGCCAGGGAATGCTGACGAGCCTCCAGAAAAGTGAAGCCGAGAAGAAGAGACTGTCGGTGAAGGTATGATTCTTCCTTTTTCTCTTTCCATTTTTTTTCATGGGATTCTCCATGTTCTGATTTGCTTTCTCCCCTTGCTGCTTCTTTTTTTTTTAGCAGAGGAAGACTTGGCGATTCCTGAGGTTCCAACCGATGAGGCGGTGACGGATCCGGTTGCGGCACCAGAAGAAGAACCGAGGGACTCTGGAGTGGTTCCATAATCTCCAACTGGTATGACTTCTTTTTCTTTTTTTTTCTTTTGTCAGTGACTTGGTTTGCTAACATTTTTTTTTGTCAGCTGACTTGCCACAGGATTCCGATGACTTTGAACCATCGATGGACGCAAATGTTGACAATGCTTCCGATGAGTTCATGAAGGAAGAGAGTGTTCTGCTAGTCGTTGAAGAAGGTATTTTATAGTAACAACCCTGATAATGATTTTCAAACAGGATCATATTCATACCTTTTTGTGTTTCTTTGGCAGGCTTTGAAGTGACAGAGGAGAGTCCGTTGCTTCTTTTAAAACCAGATCAAGGGAAGCCATTGGTTGATCCGGAGGTAGATACTCCTACAACCAATTCTGACACGGTGGAGGAGGTACCTCGTGCTGAGATTCTTTCCAAATCAGCTCCAACTGGAAAGAGTTCTTTTGTTCCTCTTCCAACGGGGCATGACATGAGCAGCCGACCAACGGAGCGGGGTGAATCTTCAGCTGGGCCATCTCTTCTTTTTGCGAAGAAGGTGCTGGTGCGGGTTCTGAGCTCTTGGATTGAGACTCTCCTTGCTGGACACTTGGACGCCGGGTTTGGCATGATCCAGCATGTGCAGGAGATTCTTGGTGATGCCGAAGAGGCTGGTCTTGATGTCACAGGTGCCAGGGCGATCGTTGATAGGATCATTGCACTGGGTGACAAGTGGTTTGAGACCATTGGTTTTGCTGACGACCAGTTCTTCAAGGAGATGTTCCTGGACCCTGCTGATAAGGCTAAGTTTGACTTGAATGAGGCTACACAAAGCAGGAAACAGCTAGTCCGAGAGAAGAACTTAGAAGAGCTAGCCATCATTGGGCTGACACATGACCTTAACATCCTTGATAGGGAGGTCGATGAGGCCAGGAAACGTCTTGAGCAATTGAAGGCACAAGTCACTGCCAAGTGGGCTAGTATAACAGAGGCTCACGATAGGGATAGTGATCTGATTCGCCTGGTTGCAGATGCTGATCAAGTTCTTGAAAGGAAGTTTTAAGAGGACAAACAATTGCAAACTGCTCGGGATAAGCTTCCCGGTGTGAAAGAAGGGTTACAGCATCTCATGGCAAGTTCTTGAAGAAGCGTGCCCTGGAAACTCTGACGGCTGAGGCCAAAAGTTTGCTTGAGGAGCTGAAATTTTGGCTGGAAACCATTTTTGGTTGAGCTCCTGATTTTTATAGCAGAAACTATCCTTCTTCTTTTTCTTTTGGTACCACATGTATTATTTTGGTACTCTCTTTTTTTTGTAGTGCTTGTGAACACTTTTTTTTTTCGGGTACCGCATCTATTTTTTGGTACTCTTTCTTTTTTGTTTTCCCTACGCTCACTTAAATCTTTTTGTGATGAAAACAATTGCTAAATGGGATGCTCTTCTTTTTTTCCCTACGCTCACTTAAATCTTTTTATGATGAAAGCAATTGCTAAATGGGATTTTTTTTGTTTTTCCTACGCTCACTTAAATCTTTTTGTGATGAAAGTAATTGCTAAATGAGATTTTTTTATTTTCCCTACGCTCACTTAAATCTTTTTATGATGAAATCAATTGCTAAATGGGATTTGATCAAAAGCTTGTCATTTTGTGAAAATCTTTTGTCAAATGATTGTTTTGGCATGGGAGCCAGATTTTTTTTGTGGCATGGAAGCCGATTTTGGCATGAGAGCCAGTTTTTTGTGGCATTGACAGCCGGGTTTTTTGAAAGCCAAGTTTTTGGTTTGTGGCATTGACAACCGGTTTTGTTTTGTGGCATTGATAGCCAGTTTGTTTTGTGGCATTGATAGTCGGTTTGGTGGCATTTATAGCCGGTTTATGGCACTTATAGCTGATTTTGGTTTTCAAAAATTGCAAGTATCGACTAAAAGTTGCCTCCCTGCTGAATGGTCTTGCAAGTATCGATGGAATGTTGCATCCTTGCTCATTCGGTTGCGAGTATCGATGGAATGTCGCATCCTCGTGGATTTGGGTGCAAGTATTGATGGAATGTCGCTTCCTTGCTTTTCAAAAATTTTGGTTTTGTGGATACTGACTTGATGTCGTTTCCCCACGATTTTTGAAATTTGCGGTTTTCTCGAACCTTTGGGTTATGGATATCAAATGCAATGTTGCATCTCCATGATTTCTTGGTTTTTTTGAACCTTTGAAATTTGCATTGTGGATATCAACTGAAATGTTGCGTCTCCACGATTTTTAGGTTTTTTCGAACCTTTGAAATTTGGGTTGTGGATATCAACTGAAATGTTGTGTCTCCCCGTTTTTTTGGTTTTTTCGAACCTTTGAAATTTGGGCTGTGGATATCAACTGAAATGTTGCGTCTCCACGGTTTTTAGATTTTTTCGAACCTTTAAAATCTGGGTTGTGGATATCAACTAAAATGTTGCGTCTCCACAATTTTTTTTTATTTTTTCGATTTTGCAATTATCGATGAAATGTCGCTTCCTTGTGATTTTGGAAGTGTCGAACATGGTTTGCATGGTTCCAATTTGTGCGAGTATCGACTTAGCGTCGCTTCCCCGCGGTTTTTGAAAAACCATTTTTTTTGTTTAAAGACACGAGGGTCATAAGTTTTGACCAAAAACCATATAGGCGGTAAAAGGTAAGGTGGACTTGGGTGGAAATCCCTGAATTCAGATTTTGTTTCAAACCATGAATTTTGGATTCAAGGGTTAAAAATTTTGGTCAAGTTAGGGAGAGGCTCCTAAACTTGGATTTTTGAACAATGAAACGATGAAAGTAAGCATTATTTGAATTTCTAGAAATCTCAACATTTGATATGACAATTCTAAAAAGAGTGGGTTTAGCGAGGGTGTACCTGGAAATCGATTTTGGCCATAAAGGCATTGCTCTTACCCAGTTGGGTAAGTCTTCAAGGGTAGTACCGCTTTAAGAACTTGCCGTTGATGGGCAGCATACATCTGTCACCCTTCATGTTTAGGAGTGCGTATGCGCCGTTGGAGAAAACCTTGTCGATGACATAGGGTCCCTCCGATTTTGGCTCAAATTTGCCTTTGGACATGTGAGCGAAGACCATTGGTCTTTTTACTGCAAGAACCAAGTCACCCTTTTTGTAGGCGCATTGCCTGACCTTTTTGTCGAAAGATCCTGCCATGCATGCTTGGTAAAGTTCAACGCTTTGCCGAGCTTTAAGTCATCTGTCATCGAGATTGTCCAGCTCATGGAGTCGCAATTTGACATTGTTTTCTTGAGTCATGTCATTTTGCAAGGATACCCTCAAGGAAGGAATTTGTACTTCCAAGGGTACGACAGCTTCGCATCCCTAGACCATGGAGAATGGTGTGCAATGGGTTGGTCCTCGAACGGTGGTTCGATAGGCCCACAAAGCTTCAGACATTTTGTCGCTCCAGTCTGTCTCTTTTGTGACTAGAGACCATTTTCTTTAGGATTTTACAGAGTGTCTTGTTGAAAGCTTCTGCTAATCCGTTTGCTGCCGGATTGCATGGAGTCGAAGGACAGCTTTGGATTTTGTATTTGTCGCAGAACCTATAGAATCGATGATCCCGGAATTGTGGTCCGTTATCATGGACGAATCTTTTAGGTATGCCAAAACGACAAATGATGTTGGTGCGCAGGAATTGAAGGACTGATGAGTTTTTCATTTCGTTAAGCGCAAATGCTTCTGACCACTTGGAGAAATAATCCGTAGCAGCGAAGATGAAGCGATGACCTTTGCTCGAAGGGGGAGAAATAGGAACTATGATGTCCATACCCCAGGCTTCGAAAGGCCATGAAATCGCTGTAGGATGTAGCCATTCTGGAGGCATGTGAACATAATCTCCGTGAACTTGGCATTGTTGGCAGCGCTTAGCAAATTGCATTGCATCGGCTACCATGGTAGGCCAGTAATAACCTAACCTTTTTATCAGATCGTAGAGCTTTGGACCAGCCTGATGAGCTCCACAAAGACCAGCATGAATTTCTTTGAGTGTTTCTTCAGCCTCTTGTTATGACAAGCAGCGTAGAAGTACCCCGTTGAAGGATTTCCTGTAAAGGATTTTTGAAGGAATATCCAAATGAAAGCTTGGGGTTCGCATTTGGATGCTTACCTATTTTTTTGGATCTTCAGGGAGGATTCCGAACATAGTGTAATCAATGAATGGATCCCTCCAGTCGCCGATTGAAGGCTGAAGGATAGAAATCCGACTTCCCACCACTTGGTGGCATTCAGCAACTGCTTGGTGTGTGTTAAGAGGAGGAAGGATTCTTCTCTCTCACACTGTAATTTGCATGTTTTCCCCTTCCTGGATTGCCATAGATGTGGCAAGTCCAGCCAGGGCATCTGCACGTATGTTTTCACCTCTACGAATGTGGGTGAAGTGACAGATGTCAAACTTTTGCAGAAGCGATTATGCCTTGTTGTAGTAAGGCAGTAGATCAGGCTTTCTGACTTCAAATTTCTGATTCATCTGGTTGACGATCAGTTGAGAGTGTCCAAAGATTTCCAGCATGGTGATACCAGATTCGATGGCGAATTCCAATCCTAGGATCAGAGCTTGATATTTAGCTGCATTTTTTGTGCATGGTTCCAGTAGTGAGAAAGCGTGTGGAATCATGTATTTGTCGGGGCTAACAAAGAGGATGTCAACTCCTGAGATCAGCTGTCTTTTTTCATTTGTCCTGGTTGCACCGTCAAAGTACATGTCCCAGGAAGCATTTTGTGAGAAAGTCTCCACATTGTAGACTGGTTCGTCTGGGAGATCATCTCCGAGTGGAGAATCTTTAGGCAATGGATGCTCTGCGAGAAAGTCCGCTAGAGCTTGCCCTTTGATTGCCTTTTGCGGTACATACCTAATATCAAATTGTGACAGAAGGATGGACCATTTTGCCAGTCGGGCATTGAGAGAACCTGCTTTTGTGACAAGGACCTTCAAGAGGTTGATCCTCGAGACCAGGTAGACTGTGTTGGAAAGCAAGTAGTGATGCAGCTTTTGTACGGCGAACATCACTGCAAGGTATTCCTTTTCGACTGGAGAGTAGTGATGCTCTGCACCTACTAGCATGCGACTGAGGTAGTATAGAGCAGCTTCTTTTCTTTCATCATTTTCTTGTGCAAGCAGAGCACCCAGAGAGTGATCAAGGGCTCTTGTGTACAAGATGAATGGTTTTCTAGTGGTAGGAGCAGCTAACACTGGAGGTTTGGTCAGGTATGACTTGATATCTTGGAATGCAGCTTCACAGTCAGTATCCTAGACAAAGTTTACACCTTTTTTCATCAACCGGGAGAATGGACGGCATTTCCCCGAAAGATTGGAGATGAACCGTATGATGTAGTCCAATCTCCCTTGAAGCCCTTTGAGTTCTCTCAAGGTTCTTGGAGAGGGCATTTCTAGAATGGCTTTGACTTTTATGGGGTCAAGCTTTATTCCAGCTTTCCAAACTAAGAATCCGTGGAACTTACCCGACGAGACGCCGAAGAAGCATTTCAGAGGATTCATTCGCAGTTTGTGTTTACGAAGCCGGAGGAAGACTTCTTGAAGGTCTTCGAGATGATCTTCTTTTCTTTTGCTTTTGACGGCGAGGTCATCAATGTAACATTCGACCGTCTGGTGCTGCATATCTTGGAATATCTTCATAATAGCCCTTTGGTATGTGGCACCAGCATTTTTCAGACCAAATTGCATGACAGTGTAGCAATACACGCCAAATGGGGCCCGAAAGGATGTTTGTTTTTCATCTTGAGGATGCATCTTTATCTGATTGTAGCCAGAGAAACCATCCATGAATGTCATTCGCTCGAATCCACAGGTATTATCAATCATTACCTCTGGTGTGGGAAGCGGAAATTCATCTTTAGGGCATGCGCCATTCAGGTCTCTATAGTCAATACAGACCCTGATCCGCCCGTTTTTCTTTGTCACGGGGACAATGTTGGCCAACCATTCAGGATGTTGTTTCGCACGGATGAAGCCGACGCTTTTGAGTTTTTGAACTTCTTGTTCAATTTTATCCATCACATCTGGACGGATTCTTCTTTGGCCCCGCTTGACAGGCTTGATGTCTTCTTAAAGATTGAGTTTGTGGACTGCTATTTTGGGGTCTAAGCCAGGCATTTCAGCATAAGACCATGCAAAGCAATCAACGAACTCACGAAGAAAGGCGATATACTCGGGTAACTCATCATCCTTTACAATCTTGCTTATGAATATAGGAGGTGGGTTATCTGGTGCTCCCAAGTCTATCTTTTGAACAGGATCTTCTGTTGGAAGGTTCGAAGGTGGTTCCTCCATAATAATTTCGGAGGCTTCCAGCTCTACGAAACCTTCTGGGGTTTCAAGAGCTTTTCTAGACCAAGGTTTTGTTCAGTTCCATAGGTCTTCTTGATCAACAATTTTCTCAAGGCTTCCTATGAGATGATCCCAATCGCCTGTTGAAATCGTGTCAAAGTAGGGTACTTCTTTTGGAGACGAGGGTTCTTCTGGGTTAGAAGACCACATGTCTGTGCCATCGGACAGTTCCTCTTCATTGTCAAAGAAATCGTACCAATTGGATGAGCTTCCTTGATCTTTGTCAGGTGACTCATCGAAGAGATATCCAGGGAGATCGATGTCTTTATAGACTTGAGATGTTGAGGCTTGGTCATTAAATTGACTTTTAAGCCTTTGTGTCAACTATCTCAGGGGAGTGTCGGGATCATACCCTAGCCCGTGTGAAGACTTTTCTACATGGCCGTAGAGTCTCCAATCTTCCAGCTGACTTTTGGTCAAGGCGGGCCCTAATGGTGTGAGAATACCGCGTCCTTCTCCCAAACCGACTGGATTTTGAGCGTCATAGCCCATTTTCTTCATAATAGCTTTTGCCACAGGACTATATAAGGATAGTTGAGGCATAGCTTCATTTTGGAAGGGTTCAAGCATGGAGTTTGATGAAGAAGGATCCGATCTATGTAAGAAGATCGGCTTTTCCTTTGCTGAATCTGCTGGAACAACGAAGGAAGCCGCGTAGGATCTTCTATGTCAAAAGTTGTCTCCATTGGAGTAAGAGCAGGCTGAACTTGCTGAGTGTCAGCTTGGCTTGACGATGTGTCATCTTCTGGCTTTGAATCTGTGGCGACCCCGGACCGGGTCAGGGGAAAAAGCCAAGTCCGGGACTGGGACGCTAATGATGCCGCGCCACGTGCATCTCTTTGGCTAAACCGCACACGGAATTAAACGACATTTATCCGTGCACGTGATTTCCCACAGGGTTCCGCGGTGAGGATTATCTTTACACATCATCTCACATATAACCATATCAAACACATTCTCAAGATTGCGGAAGCGTGTAGCAAATCATATTATTGCTATTTCATTCCATAAGCAAGGCTGATTTATGATTAACATGACAAGATATCAGAATGAGCAATGATCATAAGCATATTTCCCCAAAAGTAAAGTTAAGAGTATTTACAAAAGATCGGTTGATTAATGCCCCAAAATAACGGTCAACAAAGACCATACAACCAAATAAAACCCAAAATAAAGATATCACAAGTTCCCAAAATGTATCATTCTCAAGGCAAGGCCGAATGTCTACATGACATCGTCGGCTTGCCACTCAATCACATGCTGCGGTTCACCGACCGCCTCCTCAGGCTCCTCAATGGCAATAAGCTCGGGACCTGAGTACCAAAATAAATGGATCAGACACGACGGTGTGGCAGGTGGGTGAAAAGATATAACAATAATAAAACAATGATACTGTGCAAGAGTTTAGAAAACCTGTGTATAAATAATGAATTTCATAAAAGATAATGCATCATTTGTTAAATAGCAACATGAACGATATAAAATAGTAGAGGTACCAAGGATAAGGAACTGTCAAGATGGCAACCACACAAAGCTACATCCTCTCTCACCAAAGTGAAGAGAGCGCATACCCTTACAGGATCATTGACCTCAGTCACACAACGTGAGGAGGGACAACGATAAATACTATAATATACATATATATATACTCTGCGGGACCACGGTAGCGAACCGGGTAAAAACTCTGCACATTCCAGACTGCAGCTGACTATCAGGAGGGGAAGGAACCCCAAGTCAGTGGATCAAACCGACGACGTCGTCCAAGCTCAGTGGTGCCGACTCATAGGTCAAATACGATAAATCAAATCATATGCACAGTAAGAAACGGGGTGCCAAGAGGCACAAAATACACATTCGTCACAAGTTGACCTATACAGGTTAGCAAAAGCTAAGCACATCTCTTCTAGTACTCTTGGAACAGTCTAGTAATATCATGTGGGTTGAAATCCCAAAATAGGAGTTTGGTTGAAAATCGAATACATATAGTTTCCCATACCTTTACAGGCTAACAACGGGGTTCCTAGAATTGAATCGGTGTGAATAGGGTCCCGTATGTCGATCATGATGTAATTTGGTACTCTTTAAGAGTTAGGGACATTCCGGGTCCTTACACACATTGGTCAATCTAGAAAATCTCATGGAATCTCCATGATGAGGTTTCTCCTTCTTCCGGACTTCATATAACGCCTTACAAGTCCTTACATGGCATTGGGGCTCCATACGATACCTCCCCAAGCCTAAAAACAAAGTTTCAAACCCTTAGGTATTGACCCATGACAGACAGGCAGTTCGCTCGAGCGAACTGGGAGGTTCGCTCGGGCGAACAGCTCTCTGTCTAGGGTTCGCTCGAGCAAACTTGAGGTTCGCTCGGGCGAACAAGGTTCTGTGACGGGTTCGCTCGAGTGATGTGTCATGGTTGCTCGAGCGAACTGTCCAGAAACTGATTTCTGTACACAGTCCGTTCCTTCCTCTTTCTTTCCTTTCACCCTCCTTTGAGCAACCATTTAGCATACATTTGAGGGTCTCTAACACCTCATTTAAACCCCATTCAATCCATCAATTACTTCTCCCAACAACCACACCAACCAAACACTAACTCCTCAACCATTTCCATTTCATTTAATGCAAGACATCTCCATAAATGATCTAAAAGCAAGACAACAAAACACATGTTTTCCAAGAGAACTATTAATAGCCTAACATGATGCATGTTTCCAGAATCATGAAAACTCATAAGATAAGTTAGGTGAAAGCAATGAATAAGAGTTCAAATCTTTATAAACATGCAATTATGAAATCAATCCATTCATCCACTTGCCTTAGGTTCAAATGCTAAGAAAATCTAGCCTCAACACCTCTCCAAGCCAAGATACCAAATCTACACAAAACCCCCAAAACCAAACCCTAGAATATCAAAATCCAAGTAAAACAAAACGAAATCTTCCAATACACGAAATGGAGCTTCCCTAGGGCTAAATACACAAGATTCTAAAAGCTTGGAAGGATCACTTACCTAGAAGTGGTTTAAATAAGTAGAGAGAGCTCACAAGAAGCTCTAATGGTGATGCATGTCTTCATAATTGGTACCAATAGAGAGCTCTTGAAGTGAGGAAGAAGATTGCAAGGTCCATCTCTTGATTGGGAAGAGTTCTAGTGATGATCAATGAGAAAGAAGCCAGAAGGACAAGGGAAAAACCCTTAGGGCTGGGATTTCTCTTCTCCTCTAGGGTTTTAGCAAGAATGGAAAAATGAAGAAGAAGCTCTCTATATATAGCAAGTGGGGATGGGGCCCGCAACTTAAAAGACTTCTCGGGCTAAAAACATGGCTTTCGAGGCTTCAGACGAATTCGACGAAGAAGACAAAGTTGATCGGCGAGATTTCTAGTTTCCAAAAAGTATATATTTTGCACATTTTTGTTATATTGAAATCGGTGTCTAGATTTTGGGTAAAAAGACCATTTTGCCCTCAATTTGTGAAAAGTCGGGTTTAGGGCCTCAAATGGGAACGATGTCAACATGAAAGTTGTAGGGATTAACAAGATAAGTCTAATGGGGTTAAAAACACAATTTTTGGAAATCATCGGTAAACCCCCAATCTCACACATTTCGTAACAAGAACCCCCAAAGGGTCCCACAAGTAAAGAGGCTCTCCAAATTCCCCAAAGCTATTGTAAAAGCTATTCTAATCCCCAACTAATCCAAAAACCACTAAACACACTTAAAACTAAAACACAACTTAAATAACTCTAATCGAGGTCTCTCGGGTCGGGGTCTTACAGAATCCAAATCCGTGTCTTGCATGATAGACGCGAAAGAGACAACAAATTTGCCCCCAGAATTTTGCTTTGCCTTCTTCACTTTAGTCGTGATGACAAAAGGCTTCGAAGGTTTGAGGGGGATGATGAAGGGAGTTTGAATGCTCTCTTCGGATTTACCGAATGGTTTGTTTTCTTCCGGTGATTGTTGAGGAGCCTTGCCTTTATCTTTCTGGAGGTTTTCGGCAAAGGGTGCTGCGTGCTTCTCCTCTTCTTCTTTCTCACCTTCATACATCTGTGAGTCTGCAAAGTGGACTTCTTTACCTTTGAAGGGTTTTCTGTCTGCAAAGACTCGATGTATCATGCCGTCGTCGCCAACAAACTTGATGTATTGATGTAGAGTTGAAGGGACAACACCATTCTCGTGGATCCAAGGGCGTCCGAGAAGGATGTTATAGCATGAAGGGGTTTTTATTGCATACACAGTGACCTCAGAGATAAGATCACCGATCTGCAACTTGAACCTGATTTTACTGATAGGCCTTTGAGTACTCCCATCGTATCCAAAGATAGATACAGATGTATGGCTCAGCTTGCTGGGTGGGATGCCCAACTCTTCGAGAGCCGAAGTGGAGATGAGGTTGAGTGCAGAACTTGGGTCGATCTGAACTCTGTGTATAGGCACTTCCTTGATGTACCCTGTGATGTACAGGGGTCAGTTGTGCCTTGTTTCGCTAAGTAGGAGGTCGTCCTTAGTGAAGGCGATGGTTGCACTGCTGCCTTTTGAACCGAGAGGCATTCAATGCATGATCCCTTAGTTTTCTTCTTTTCTCCCTTTGAGGAAGCTTCTGAGTTTTTGACCCGGTAGTCCATATCAATTTCGAGGACTTGCGGGGCATGTTTGTCGACATCCTCATTCAGCTTTTGTAATTCTGAAATGAGATTATCACAAGTGCGTGGAGACATTCGTAATAAATCTAGGATGTGCAGATGCGCAGGTATGTACTTGAAATGTTCAATCAAGTCATACTTGAAAGCTTCCTTGGGGCCTGCATGTTCATCATTGTTGCCACTAGGGGCGCTTACAACATCTTTTCCCGAAGGATTTACATATGTAAATGAAGATTGGTTGTAATTTTTATGATAGTCCCGACTAGAGCGGGTGCCTTTACTAATTTCGAGAGCTTCTTGAGAAGGGTCTTCGTTTGGAAGATTGTCTTCAGGATCAAGAGGCTGTCATTTTTTATTTGCTGAGGATGTATCTGCAGCAGAGTTGCCATCCTCAGTGATTGTGTTGCACGGAGCATTTTCCGGAAACAATTCCTGAATAGCATCTAGCAACCTTTCTTCTTCATTGACCAATTCATCATCCCAAGCATCAATAGTTGGGGATTCTTCAGTCAGGAAGGGTGTGAGCTTTGAAGTCACAGTCTCAGGAGAAGAAACCTGAGAGGGTGTCGTCTCAATGAAAGTCACGTGAGATGAGGTGGTTCCAGAGGATACATTGCTAGGCGTCGTCGGAGTGTAAGTGATCTCATCAGACGATGCTTCGGAAGAACTATAATCCCGAATTATCACATTACAGGAAGCTCTAACAGGAGATGTTGCCTTATCGGAGTCAGACTCATCCTCGGATGTAAGAGGATCGTCTATACAACAATTTTCTCCATTTTCAGGAGTTAAGGGAGGATGTACCTAATGGTTTTCAGGGACTTCAGGCTCTGGATTGCGAGGAAGCTCATTGACGTGGTCTTGCTCTTGTTCTAGGGCGAGATGCTGCAAGATCCTTTCATATTCTTCAAGATTAGGCATGGGAGTCAAATCTTCTTCTTCATCAACTCTTTGTGGCTCATCATAGTTGATTTCCACTTGAGCAATGATGGGTGTTGGTTCAACAACATTTTCTTGTGCAGCCTCTTGGTCTTCTTCATCATCAGACCAGGATCCTTGCGGCTGTAGGGGGTTATACCAGATTACTGGCATAAGATGAGTCTCAGGAACCCATTCTTCATCGGAGAGATATTCTCCTATTTCAAGGGATTCCTCCCACTTGTTGATGTAACTGGATTCGAATCCATCATCGGTGTCGCTGGACTCGTATCCATCAATGGAGAATCCAACTACGAATTGCAAGAGTATGATGCCCCCTGCGTGGCTTCTTTGAATTGAGGTGGCATGAAATCACTGAGAGTGAATTTTTTTACCCCCTTTGAAGTCTCTGGAAGGGATGTTTTTGTTGCTTCCAGTGAAACGGTAGAGGAAGCCTCTGCCTTTTCTTGGACTTCTTGTTTTGGCTGGGTCTTCTCTTGCCGTTTGAGCTTGAGGAGATGTTTCCTAGCCTGCCTTCGCTGTTGAGCTGTAGGCTTTGTTTTCACGACCTCCTAATTTTCATCTTCTAGGAGATCGAGATGTACCCATATGGGTTGTCCTTCTGGTGTCGGGTAAGGAACCAGTTCCTCGGACGCTTGGATTGAGTTTATCACCTGGAAGGAAGTCGTGATCTTCTTCTTCGATGATTTTGATGTTTGTCCACATGACACCATGTTGATGGAAACAGACCCATAGTTTTTGTCAAAGGTGATGACTCCGTTTTTCCACATCTCGTTTATTTTCTCTCTCACAACAAAGCATTGATTGAGAGGATGCGAAATCATCTGGTGGTACGGACAGTACCGAGGATCATTGGTTTTGCCAACATCACCCGGTCTTTTGGGTTCAGGCAAAGTGAGGTTGCCATTTGCCACGAGAGCCCCGAAGATTTCATCAACATCTTCACCGAACGGGTATTTCTTTTCTACTCCCTCTTTGAAGGCATCTGAGAGTTCAGGTCTCTTACTAGCAGCTTTGTTTTCAGTTTTCTTTGGTTGCTGAGGAGCTGACTTGGTTTGCACATTGAGGACCTCTTTTTTCATTGGTTTTGAGGTTCCAATGGCGGTTGGCTCTTTTCTTGATGATTTTTGACTGTTGAGGTCTTTGATCACCGTTTCAGCTTCCATGGAAGCTTCTAGGAGTTCTCTATGGTTCTTTGATTTGTTGCCGATGATCATGGAGTGGATTCTAGCTCTCATGTTGTTTCGGAAAATGTCGACTAGCAACGCTTGTGGCAATACATCAGAGCATTTGTATGCCATTGCTTTCCACTTATGAATGAAGTCATATGTTGACTCATTCTCCCCCTGTTTTAGGCAGCACAGCTGAGCCATAGTAGCGGGATGATCCTCACCTTTGAAGTGAGTCAGGAAGCGTGTCTCTAGCATGGCCCAATTTTGGATGGAGTCCTCCGGCAGAGTGGAGTACCAATCGAAAGCCGTACCTTTTAGGGTAATTGCAAAGAGGCGGATCTTGAGTGCATCTTGATCCGCGATAGCTCCCGTAAGATGTTGAAGTGAATGACGTGTTGTCTAGCTGATCCTTTTCCCGTATATGTTTGGAGAGTAGGATGCTTGAATTTTGTAGGGAACGGGACCGAATCCTTCCATAAGGGTTATGGTGGCTTGATCCCATACTCCTCGAGTATATCATCTTCTTTTGCTTTTACGAGGATACTGTTAGGGATTTTGTGTATTGCAATTTGATGGATGCATTATCATCTTAGCATCTCATGAATTTTCATACATGCATTGAGTTAAAAATCTTGAAATATGGATTTATACATGCATTGTTTTAAATATTGCGAATCTGATAGTTTGTGCATGTTTTGGTTTTAAACATTGGATGCATTTGTTTTTTAAAAGAATTTTTACAAATCAAGCTAGCCTATGTTTTAAAGTTTCAAATTATATTTGGCGTTTTATGTTTCATGATTTTAAAAGCACTTAGATGATTTAAAATCATGTTTCCAAGCTTGGTTTAATGGCCCAAAAATCCCTACATGAAATTACTTTCAAATGTGCAAAAGTTGGGATTTTAGCCACACTGTAGGTTAGCATGTCGGTCAGGTGTCGGCTAACCGACCATGGTTCAGAGGCTGACCGAAAGCCTCTCGGTTAGAATTCCAGAGAGCTGTTTTCTAAACAAAATTGTACTGTCGGTCAGCTTGTCGGTTCCTGTCGGCCGACCCACACCTGCACAATGGAAAATTTCTTGACCGTTGGAATCTGACCGTTGAGGTTGAAGGAAACTGCGATTCAGATCTGAAACTTCTCATAAAGAGACTACTATGGCTGATGCAAAGCATGACAGACTTTTTAAAAATCTGATTTCTACACTATGCAGCGGAAATCAGCCATAAAGAATCACATAGAAACTCCATTAAATCATGACCAACATGTGTCTAATTAATAGAGATGATAGAAGACTATTACCTCGAAGATTTGCAGACTTCAAATCTCTGAAAAAATAGATCCAAGGGCCGGAACTCAGACTTGCAATTTGCAAACAAGTTGCTGGAATTTTCTTGCACTAGTATTGCCTTTGATCTTCTCCTCTATCTCACTTCCAAATCTGATTGGCTAAGATGGTGGGATCTTAATCTAGGAAACAAGAACTATTTCTCCAAGGGAAAATCTTAGACCTTAAGCTTTCTTCTCTCAAGAAGAGAACCTCCAAAGGGCTGGGCGTGTGACTCTCTTAGTGTGCTACAAAGTGTTGTGGACGTCCAAGGGGTGCTTGTATTCTTTTATAGAAACTTCTTGGAAACCTTTCCCATAAAGTTATCTCTTCTTATTCTAATTGATGTCCAAAAAGGAAAGACTTATTTCCTTTAGGAAACACTCTAATTAGAAAAGGAAACCAAAAGGAACTTTCCATACAATTAGTAATCCTAGTTGTAGAACACTTACTAATTTTAAGTTCCTAATCCAAAAAGGAAACTAACTCATAGGAATACTAATCCAAAGAGGAGTCCAACTTTCCAAGTAGAGAGTCCTACTCAAGTTGGAAACCTTACCCATGGAAATCCTATTATGGACGTCCCACATATCAATGCACACCATGGCCCACATATAATTTATCTAGAGTTAAATTCATGTATGCCATCAAAGACTTATTTGAATTTAAACTCAAAATTATTTTTCCACTAAAATAATTCATCCTTATGTTATCTAAACATCTTAGGAAACCATGCCAATCTTGGTAAGTGACTAGAGAAGGGACCAAAAGACATATTTGTCATTGGCTCCCAAAATGACCAAAATGTCCATGCTAAACCCATAGCAACATTAAGACCATTTTAACCTTAACTCATTCCACTAGAGAGTTATGGTTGAACTCCAAGGACAAATATATAATATAATAAGCTCGTCATAAAATGACGGTTGTCTTCGACCTACTAAGTGTAATAACCTGAATGCCCCTCTATGTAACATCCATAATCGAGTCAGGTTATCACATGTACTATCAACCTTCCCGATTACATCTAAACCTTAGAACTTCATATCCTTAAACATAATCATCATTCGAATATCATTCTCTTGATCCAGGGAGCGACCCACAAGTTCAATATCCATATGGAACATCCATATACTAAGATCTTAGATTTGATGATTAATCGGATAATTCTAAGGGGACGATTATTCCATCATCAGATGGCATAGATTCTATATTGCATCTGCACGTCCCAACTGATCAAGTCCGAGTACCCAAAACACAGAGCTGTTGACCCATGAAAAGAATCTCACCCATAGTGAATCAAAGCACAAGAACTTGACTTCGTCGGTTCATCCACAAATGCTCAAGATTAAGAGCACCGGTTACTTAGTAGCATGAGGTGACTTGATCTCTTTTCTGTGATAGTACTATTTTAGAGATCACACCTACAATGGTCCTATTCAATGCATGACACATGCACTAATGAGATAGATCCGGGAAAGCCCTCCCGTGACTTAGGTATGTCACCTTATATAGCAGAGTATCTCATTATAACTTCTACCAAGATGAAGTGCCCAGCTCCATCTTTCAGTTATGAACAAATATGATGTTTCCAGTTGTCCATGAATTAGACCTATCTGTGTGTAGACACTACACACCTAATTCATTTACTAGAAACAATGGGCCTTACACAACCATACATATATACATGTTTAAGCATAAAAGAGTCTTTCCATTAAATAACCAGTAAATATCCAGTAACAAAAGATGAGAATGCAGCTAGTGGGCTTTAGGGCATACACCAATCCCAACAAACTCCCACTTGCACTAAAGATCACCGCTTCCTAACCTAACACCCATAGACTCAACATGAGAAGTGAAGACTTTCTCAGTAAGAGTCTTAGTGAATGGGTCAGCTAAGTTATTTGCTGAAGCAATATGCTCCACCACTATCTCTCCATCCTGAATGAATTCCCGGATCAAGTGGTATTTTCTCTGAATGTGCTTGCCTTTCTTGTGATTCCTGGGCTCTTTGCACTGTGCTACAGCACCAGTGTTATCGCAGTACATGACAATCGGTTTATGCACTGCAGGAACAACTCCCAATTCCAACAGGAATTTTCTGAGCCATACCGCTTCCTTCGCAGCTTCCGATGCCGCCACATACTCTGCTTCCATGGTAGAATCAGCTATACAGGATTGCTTGACACTTCTCCATGATATAGCCCCTCCTGACAAAGTAAAGACGTACCCTGAGGTAGATTTTCTAGCATCACTATCAGATTGGAAATCAGAGTCTGTATACGCCAATGGCGTTAGATCATCTGCTCGAAAGGTTAGCATATAATCTTTCGTTCTCCGAAGATACTTGAATATATGCTTAACAGCTATCCAATGCATAGGTCCAGGGTTTGACTGATATCTGCTAACCATGCCAACGGCAAAGCAAATATCTGGTCTAGTGCATAACATAGCATACATGAGGCTTCCAACAGCGGATGCATATGGAACTCTCCTCATGCTCTCTATCTCTTCAGATGTCTTTGGACATTGATCTCGAGACAGTGGTACACAATGTCTAGAAGGTAGGAGGCCCTTCTTGGAGTCATGCATATTAAACTTGACCAATATCTTCTCAATGTAAGAAGATTGGGATAGGGCTAACATCTTATTCTTGCGATCACGCAAAAGCTTGATCCCTAAGATATAGCTGGCCTCACCCAAATCCTTCATCTGAAATTGAGAGGATAACCAAACTTTTGTGGATGATAATAAACCTACATCATTTCCTATGAGTAATATGTCATCTACATATAGAACAAAAAACGCCACTGCTTTCCCATTTCCTTTCTTATACACACATGGTTCATCAATGTTTTGATCAAAGCCAAAAGATTTGACTGCCTGATTAAACTTGATGTTCCATGCTCTAGATGCTTGCTTAAGTCCATAGATGCACTTCTTAAGTTTACAGACCATGTTATCTTGGCCACTAGTAATGAAGCCCTCTGGTTGCATCATATAGATGCATTCGTCAAGACTTCCATTAAGAAAAGCTGTCTTGACATCCATCTGCCATATCTCGTAGTCATAATGACATGCGATGGCCAAGAGAATCCTTATGGACTTAAGCATAGCTACTGGTGAAAAGGTTTCCTCATAATCGATGCCCTCTTTCTGAGTATATCCTTTCGCCACCAGTCTTGCTTTGAAGGTTTCCACCTTCCCATCCACTCCTCTCTTTCTCTTGTAGATCCACTTGCACCCTATGGGTTTGATCCCTTCAGGTGCATCTACAAGTTCCCAGACTTGATTGGAATACAAAGAATCCATTTCAGATTTCATCGCTTGCTGCCATATGTCAGCATCTATATCCGTTACTGCTTCATCATAACTAGTAGGTGTTGACACCAAAAATGTCACTTTGCCTTTTCAAGATCCAAAGAGCTACATGAAGTCGCAACCTGCCATAAATAGGCAATGCTGCTTCCAAAAATCAAATCTTGTCAAAATCAAACAAAAACTGCAAGATTCTTCCAGACAGCCCAAAGAGGAGTACACAACAAGTTTCGGGCCATTTCAAAATCATTTGGCCTAACTTCGCTTCTCTGACAGCCGAAAAGGAGCTCTCGGCGACAAAAGCTCTCCGGGACCATGATTTCCAAGACAGAGCCTATGGATCATCTTAAAATGACTCCAATAGGTTCCCTGTCAAATTTCAAGTCAATCGGACATCGATTGACCGCACATCAAACCGCGACATCTTCATCGCGACAAAAAGCAAGTCTACAGGTGATAGGACCCCAAACGGCTTCGAAACTCAAACAAAAGCCTATGGTTGGTCTTATTTATTGCTCAGGAGGCTTCACACCAAAATTTCAGGTCATTCCGACATCGTTTGGCCCAGTTTCAGCTTCTGACGGAAAATCGGCAGCTCTGCGCGACAAAGTCTTCGGCTTCTCAGGAAATTGGAAACTTTGCAAAATAAAATGCAAGGATTCTCATCAGGTTTCCTACAAAGAAATTAGGCCAATAAATGGTCAAATGTCAAGGAAAAATTACAGAAGAAAAAAGAATAAAAAAACAGCAAAAACGGACGCAAAACGGGACACGAAAGGGGGAAAACCCCCCCAGGGTCGCAGGCCCCTGCGACCCTGGGCCAGGGTCGCCGGCGACCTTGGAACCCGGGGTCGCCGGGAAAGCCCCGGAAACCCCGGTTTTCGCCGTTTTTTCGCGATTCGAGGAGCCCAGCCTCTGGTACTTTCCAAAATTCATGCTTTTGAGACACCAAGTCCTCTGACATCCGTCCAAAACACGGGTAAATCATCAAGAGTATCGAAGACAGTATTGATCGCCACCCGGTCAACCAAAAAAGTGTGCTTTCTACCCGACCGATCGAGAAATCGACAGGACAGATGGCACCGACCCGCTGTTGGCAACAAACACCTGAAATTACATGATCATCTGATGTCGATCTACATGAAGATCCATCGATGATCATCAACAGAAGAATCTCAAAAGACGTGGCACGGCCCGCGACTCTTCAGCTGCTCGGCGACCACTTAATGCGATTAATTGACTAGCTTTATTACAGTCATTAATCCATTTCTTTGGACGGCCCAATCAGAAAGCAAGCATTCGGGAGTTACAAGTCAAGAGATTCATGGCATTTAACCCATGAAACTCCTCCCATCATGGCGATTAAAGGCGATTAAATGCCCTCAATCTCCTCCGGCCAATCAGAAGCCAAGAAAAAGGAGTTACAAAATAAACAATTCAATTTTGTAACTCCTCCCATTATGCGGCTTAATGACAATAAAAGCCCATAAACCCACCTAAAAGGCTACCTAAAAGCCTATAAATAGGAGGGCTCTCCAAGAAGAAAGGACATCAGAAACATCAGAGAAAAAAGCACAGACAGCAGACAGAAATCCAGAGAAAGGAAAAAGAGAGAAAACTCTGCGGAAATTCTACACCGGCCACCGCAACAAGGTGACAAAAGTCCCTTGGGGGGTACCCCCCCCCCCCAAGGTCCTTGCCTTCTCCTCCTGCCTCCAATGGCTTAGATATGGCTTTTCAGCCCGTCTACTCGGCTTTTTATTGGACATAGGACCTTCCTTTGGTCTTTGTCCTCTAAAAACCCGAGGTTATAGCCAAGCCAAGCGAATCGATAGCATCCTCTGTTCTCATCTGCATGGATGATGTCGAAGCCCACATATGGCTTGCGACTGTCAATCTAAACGAGTCCCCCACAATCTCCTGAGAAGTTAGATCCTCCTTTTCTTGCTTTTCATTGTAGTTTGTATTTTTTTAAAAGAGACAAAAATCACAATTCTTGTCTTTCATTGTTGATAAGGATTGTAAATTCGGCTATAAACGCCAAAAATCGGCTATAAACGCCAAAAATCGGCTATAAACGCCAAAATCGGCTATAAATGCCAAAAAAATCGCCTTTCACGGCAAATCAAGAAAAATGTCTCTTTTCTTAAATATATGTGCAATGGAAACTTGAAAGAAGTTGATTTCCTTTTTACTTGCGAAGGTTGATCTCCGGATCACCACTTGCAATTCCAAGTAAAAATAGAAAATCTGGCACACCCACAAAAAAAAGAATGTTGATGCACGCCCCCTTTGCCCCCGGTTACGAAAGGGTCGGAACCAAACGGACTCCCACGTCCGCCGACCTCGGTAGGAACCCCGGGCATTCCGGGAGCGCGGTCCATCAAGCTGGCACACCCGGTGGGACTCGTTTATTTGAGAACACGATGCTAGAAATGAAATATTTGCATATCATATATTTTGCTCTATGCTTATATTTCTTTCTCGATCCTTGGCTACTTTATAATTGTGGCCTATGTTGAATTCCGCATAATAAAAAAAATGAGATGAGATTTTTTGTTTGGAAATTTCTAATTCTATGAATTTATTTCCACTCTTTCTCTTTTCAAAAAAAAAAACAAAAAAAAAACAAAAAAAAATCAGATTTTTCATTTTTGGATTCAAAATTGAGAAACTTTGATCCTTTCCCTTCTGGGCACTGGCGCTCGCGGAAATCGCCGAGACCGTGTTCGGATCGGGGGTTGGGCCATTGTTTCTCTTCGATGAGTTCATTAAAAATCTAAAAAAAGAAAAAATATATATATATATATAAAAACAAAAAAAAATCAGATTTTTCATTTTTGGATTCAAAATTGAGAAACTTTGATCCTTTCCCTTCTGGGCACTGGCGCTCGCGGAAATCGCCGAGACCGTGTTCGGATCGGGGGTTGGGCCATTGTTTCTCTTCGATGAGTTCATTAAAAATCTAAAAAAAGAAAAAAATATATATATATATATATATAAAAGTAAAAATTTTTAGATTTCTCAATTTGGATTCAAAATTGAGAAACTTTGATCCTTTCCCTTCTGGGCACTGGCGCTCGCGGAAATCGCCGAGACCGTGTTCGGATCGGGGGTTGGGCCATTGTTTCTCTTCGATGAGTTCATTAAAAAAATATATATATATATATATAAAAAAAAGTAAAAATAAATTTTTAGATTTCTCAATTTGGATTCAAAATTGAGAAACCTTGATCCGTTCCTATCGTTCATCGCGCTTGCAGAAATGTTGAGCCTGTTCGACTAAGGTTTTGGGCCATTGTTTCTCTTCGATGAATTCATAAAAATAAAAATAAAAAAAAATATAAAAAAAAAAAGACATAGACCACTAAGGTTAAACCAACTGTGTTCTTTGATCATGGTTGATTCAAAGAAAAGCCTTGTCCAGAGTGTGGAGACAGCTTGACTGTTCTAGGCAAGGGTCCTCCAAACGGGTTCATTAAGTAATCCTACCCTTACCTGGGGGCAATTCTATCAATCAAGATTTCATAAGACCGGGTTAGGAGGCCTATGTGTACTCTCTCGTCTTTTAAAATAAATTTTTTTCAAAAATAAAATTTTTAAAAAATAAAAATTTAAAATAAAAAATAAAAAAAAAAAAAAATTTCAAAAAAAAAATCTTAAAAAAAAAAAAATAAATAAAAAATAAAAAAAAAAGATTTAAAAAAAAAAAAAAATCTTCAAAATCTTCAAAAAAAAAAAAACTTCCGTCATTTTGGGTTTAGATTAGAGAAATCTTGGTCTTCTCCTTTCTGAGCACTGGCGCTCGCGGAAATCGCTGAGCCCGTGTTCAGATTGGAGTGCCTTTTGCTCTCTTTGATGAACCCGATATTGGCCTTTCAAAAAAAAAACTCGTCATTTTTAGATTCAGATCCGAGAAATCATGGTTCATTTCTTTCTGAGCACTGGCGCTCGCGGAAATCGCTGAGCCCGTGTTCAGATTGAATACCATCTGCTCTCTTTGATGAATCCAATCTTGACCTTTCAAAACAGAGAATCTCATCTCATAGATGCGGTCTCAAACATTTGTGTCTAGCGGTACTAGTACGCCCTTTCAGGGTCTACTGTATTGCGACCGGCACATCTGTAACTCCAACTTTATATTCTTCTTACCTCGAGCAAGCTCTGCTTCTCGATAAGTCGAATTTAAGTTCACAATTGCTTCTAGCAGTCACTGGGATGCCCATTCTTGGGTTTACCATACCTGCGATCAGAACAATTGTACCCTCTATGGCATTTTGCCTTCCTCATATTGCTTGGGTCATCTACCTCGAGCAATTTGAAAAGACGAAACCATAGAACTTCCCATTCATGATCATTATATTCTTGTGATTACTAATGGATGTGGTCTTGTTTCAGAAATTTTCGAAAACTAACAATGGCAGCTTCACTAACCATTACTTTCGACGAAAACAAGCACCAACTTATGCTTCAACAGAAGCAAACCACGCGCACCTACAAGCGCCCCATCAGCTGCCGAAGTGTCAACTCCCTCGGCAACTCTCTGAACTCCGGGTCGACCTCGACTCCCCGGACTATCGTCTTTGGGACGCTGGGACCATTCCCACTTCCTGAGGAACAAACTGCTCCCTCCAAGAAGCAAGAAACTCGCCACTCAACGTGTCACTACCATGACACCAAAGGCGAGCACCAGAAGGCCTGAAGCCCGTGGCAGCCCCACGAAGCCTCAACCTGCAAACAACCAGGTCTACCCCAAGACTTGGTCCCCAAGACCTTCACCAAAAAGAGAAGGTCCCATACATCCACTAAGCCAGCATTCCTGGCCCCACTCAAGGAGAACCAGTTCTATCCTCTTGCTTACATGAAAGAGGAGAGACCTAGCTCCAACCTGACTCTCAAGTCATCCCAGCATGAGCCGGCTTGTTCCTACAAGCCCAAAATCAAGTCATGCATCACAAGGCCTCCACAAGCACCTGCTAAGGCCTACAAATCTGCAGTTCGACCCTTCATATCTACAGGGGCCGAACTTCAAAAATTCAAAGCTTCGCTGCAACAGGCGAAGGACAGGGTTCGCATCCTGTCCTTGCCCAGCTACAGAGAAGACAGGCTCGGCTGCTGCGCCCGAGGGAGCACATCCTTCATCGTCAAAGCCCAGTCAGAGCTGACCGAAGCTCAAATTGCTCGCCGTATACGCCGCCGCGCGTTTATACCGGCAAAAGAGACTAGAGAAGCAAAGGACCCAGCCTCCCACACTTCAAGTCTCTCCCAAATGGGTCGAAAAAGAAAGACCCAACCAAGTTGCTGCCGTCCATATGGTTGGAAAAACCAGAAGGCGCCAAAAATCAGCAACAAAAATCCATGTCCGACGTCCAATGACCCGCAGCGTCTCAAGGACAAGAAGACATTCAGAAGAATCCCCTGCTCCTTCAAGCAAAGGACAACAGAGTGATCCTTCCTCAAGCTCTTCTTCAAAAAGAATGAGCCCCAGCTCAGTCACAGGACAAGTTTCTTCGTTTGAATCACGAAGGATGTAATGTCTTGGCTACAAATTCTGAGCCACCACCCGCAATCCACCTCCAGAAGATGCGATCACCCGCATCCAGCAGTTGGAACAGGGCCAGCAGAGGATTGAAACTCTGATGGAAAACCTTCTCCTCGCCTTCCAAAATCAGGCGAACAATGAACCTCCTCCGAATCATCAAGACGACGAGGTAAATAGAGAAGAAAATGAGTCACGCGCCCTTACCAAAAAGGACGTAGACGGTATCCTCGCCAAAGCAAAAGAAGAGGATATACTCAAAGAGCATGGGATCAAGCCACCATATCCCTTATGGATGGACTCGGTCCCGTTCCCCACCAAATTCAAGCATCCTACTCTCCAAACATATACGGGGAAAGGATCAGCCAGACAGCACGTCATCCACTTCAAGATCCTGACAGGAGCTATCGCGGATCAAGATGCACTCAAGATCCGCCTCTTTGCAAGTACCCTAAAAGGTACGGCCTTCGATTGGTACTCCACTCTGCCGGAGGACTCAATCCAAAACTGGGCCATGCTAGAGACACGCTTCCTGACTCACTTCAAAGGTGAGGATCATCCCGCTACTATGGCTCAGCTGTGCAGCCTAAAACAGGGGGAGAATGAATCAACATATGACTTCATTCACAAGTGGAAAGCAATGGCATACAAATGCTCTGATGTATTGCCACAAGCGTCGCTAGTCGACATCTGCCGAAACAACATGAGAGCCAGAATCCGCTCCATGATCATCGGCAACAAATCAAAAAACCTGGGAGAACTCCTAGAAGCTTCCATGGAAGCTGAAACGGTGATTAAAGACCTCAACAGTCAGAAATCATCAAGAAAAGAGCCAACCGCCATTGCAACCTCTAAACCAAAGAAGAAAGAGGTCCTCAATGTGCAGACCAAGTCCAGCTCCTCAGCCATCAAAGAAAGCTGAAAACAAAGCTGCTGGTAAGAGACCTGAACTCTCTGATGCCTTCAAAGAACGAGTAGAGAAGAAATACCCGTTTGATGAAGATGTTGATGAAATCTTCGGGGCTCTTGTGGCAAACGGCAAGCTCACCTTGCCTGAACCAAAAAGACCGGGTGATGTTGGCAAAACCAACGATCCTCGGTACTGTCCATACCACCAGATGATCTCGCATCCTCTCAATCAATGCTTCGTTGTGAGAGAGAAAATAAATGAGATGTGGAAAAACGGAGTCATCACCTTTGACAAAAACTATGGGTCTGCCTCCGTCAACATGGTGACATGTGGACAAGATCACCGAAGAAGAAGATCACTACTTCCTTCAAGGTGATAAACTCAATCGAAGCGTCCGAGGAACTGGTTCCTTACCCGACACCAGACGGACAACCGATATGGGTACATCCCGATCTCCTGGAAGATGAAAATGGGAGGTCGTGAAATAAAGCCTACAGCTCAACAGCGAAGGCAGGCTAGGAAACATCTCCTCAAGCTCAAAAGGCAAGAGAAGACCCAGCCAAAACTAGAGGTCAAAGAAAAGGCAGAGGCTTCCTCTACCGCTTCACTGGAGGTAACAAAAACATCCCTTCCAGAGACTTCAAAGGGGGTAAGGAAATTCACTCTCAGTGATTTCATGCCACCTCAATTCAAAGAAGCCATGCAGGAGACATCATACTCTTGCAATTCGGTAGTTGGATTCTCCATTGATGGATACGAGTCCAGCGACACCGATGATGGATTCGAATCCAACTACAACAGATGAGTGGGAAGAGTCCCTTGAAACAGGAGAATATCTCTCCGATGAAGAATGGGTTCCTGAATCTCATCTTATGCCAGTAATCTGGTATAACCCCCTACAGCCACAAGGATCCTGGTCTGATGATGAGAAGACCAAGAAGCTGTAAAAATGCTGCTGAACCAGCACCCCTCATTACTCCAGTGGAAATCAACCATGTTGAGCCACAAAGAGATGATGAAGAAGAAGATCCGGCTCCCATGCCTGATCTTGAAGAATATGCAAGGATCTTGCAGCGACTCGCTCTAGAACAAGAGCAAGAACGCGTCAACGAGCCTCCTCGCAATCCAGAGCCTGAAGTCCCTGAAGACCACCAGGTACATCCTCCCTTAACTCCTGAAAATGGAGAAAATTGCTGGATAGACGATCCTCTCACATCCGAGGATGAGTCTGACTCCGATCAGGCAACGTCTCCTGTCAGAGCTTCCTGTAATGTGATAATTCGGGATTATAGCTCTTCCGAAGCATCGTCTGATGAGAGCACTTACACTCCAGCGACGCCTAGCAATATATCTTCTGGAGCCACCTCGTCTCACGTGACTTTCACTGAGATGACACCCTCTCAGGTTTCTTCTCCTGAGACTGTGACTTCGAAGTTCACACCCTTCCTGACTGAAGAATTCCCAGCCATTGATGCTTGGGACGATGAATTAGTCAACGAAGAAGAAAGATTGCTGGATGCTGTTCAGGACTTGTTCCCGGAAAACGCTCCATGCAACACAATCACTGAGGATGGTAACTCTGCTGCTGATGCATCCTCAGCAAATGAAAAACGACAGCCTCTTGATCCTGAAGACAATCTTCCAAACGAAGACCCTTCTCAAGAAGCTCTCGAAGTTGGTACCGCTCTGGCCGGGACTACCACAAAAATTACAACCAATCTTCCTTTACATATGTAAATCCTTCGGGAAAAGATGTTGTAAGCGCCCCTAGTGGCAACAATGATGAACATGCAGGCCCTAAGGAGGCTTTCAAGTATGACTTGATTGAACACTTCAAGCACATACCTGCACGTCTGCACATCCTAGATTTGTTGCGAATGTCTCCGCACACTCGTGATAATCTCATCTCAGAATTACAAAAAACTGAATGAGGATGTCGACAAACATGCCCCGCAAGTCCTCCAAATTGAAATGGATTACCGGGTCAAAAACTCAGAAGCCTCCTCAAAGGGAGAAAAGAAGGAAACTGAGGGATCATGCATTGAATGCCTCTCGGTTAAAAAAGCAGCCAGTGCAACCATCGCCTTCACAAAGGATGACCTCCTACTTGGCGAAACCAGGCATAACCGACCCCTGTACTTCACAGGGTATATCAAGGAATGCCTATGCATAGAGTTCAGATCGACCCAGGTTCTGCACTCAACCTTATCTCCACATCGGCTCTTGAAGAGTTGGGCATCCCACCCAGCAAACTGAGCCACACATCTGTATCTATCTTTGGATACGATGGGATTACTCAAAGGCCTATCGGCAAAATCAGGTTCAAATTGCAGATCGGTGATCTTATCTCTGAGGTCACAGTGTATGCAATAAAGACCCCTTCATGCTACAACATCCTTCTCGGACGCCCTTGGATCCATGAGAATGGTGTTGTCCCTTCACTCTACATCAATGCATCAATTTGTTGGCGACGACGGCATGATACATCGTCTTTGCGGACAGAAACCCTTCAAAGGTAAAGAAATCCACTTCGCAGACTCACAAATGTATGAAGGTGAAAAAGAAGAAGAGAAAGCATACAGCATCCTTTGCCGAAAATCTCAGAAAGATAAAGGCAAAGCTCCTCAACAATCACCGGAAGAAAACAAACCATCCGGTAAATCTAAGAGAGCATGCAAACTCCCTTCATCATCTCCCTCAAATCTTCAACCTTTGGTCATCACATCAAGGATGCAATACATGGCTGTAAACAAAGAGGTTAGTGCATGCAAACTCACTATGTGCATCATTAAACAAATCTGGAAAATAAATTCCAGCAATGTTAATGAAACTTGCACACAACATGCAACACAACATAACTTTAATAGGGTGCCACCATACCCATAATCAATCTAGGATTAATTATACACAACATGGGATCATGATTTCACATGGAGTGACTCTGATACCACTGAAGGAAACTGCGATTCAGATCTGAAACTTCTCATAAAGAGACTACTATGGCTGATGCAAAGCATAACAGACTTTTTAAAAATCTGATTTCTGCACTATGCAGCGGAAATCAGCCATAAAGAATCACATAGAAACTCCATTAAATCATGACCAACATGTGTCTAATTAATAGAGATGATAGAAGACTATTACCTCGAAGATTTGTAGACTTCAAATCTCTGAAAAAATAGATCCAAGGGCCGGAACTCAGACTTGCAATTTGCAAACAAGTTGCTGGAATTTTCTTGCACTAGTATTGCCTTTGATCTTCTCCTCTATCTCACTTCCAAATCTGATTGGCTAAGATGGTGGGATCTTAATCTAGGAAACAAGAACTATTTCTCCAAGGGAAAATCTTAGACCTTAAGCTTTCTTCTCTCAAGAAGAGAACCTTCAAAGGGCTGGGCGTGTGACTCTCTTAGTGTGCTACAAAGTGTTGTGGACGTCCAAGGGGTGCTTGTATTCTTTTATAGAAACTTCTTGGAAACCTTTCCCATAAAGTTATCTCTTCTTATTCTAATTGATGTCCAAAAAGGAAAGACTTATTTCCTTTAGGAAACACTCTAATTAGAAAAGGAAACCAAAAGGAACTTTCCATACAATTAGTAATCCTAGTTGTAGAACACTTACTAATTTTAAGTTCCTAATCCAAAAAGGAAACTAACTCATAGGAATACTAATCCAAAGAGGAGTCCAACTTTCCAAGTAGAGAGTCCTACTCAAAGTTGGAGACCTTACCCATGGAAATCCTATTATGGACGTCCCACATATCAATGCACACCATGGCCCACATATAATTTATCTAGAGTTAAATTCATGTATGCCATCAAAGACCTATTTGAATTTAAACTCAAAATTATTTTTCCACTAAAATAATTCATCCTTATGTTATCTAAACATCTTAGGAAACCATGCCAATCTTGGTAAGTGACTAGAGAAGGGACCAAAAGACATATTTGTCATTGGCTCCCAAAATGACCAAAATGTCCATGCTAAACCCATAGCAACATTAAGACCATTTTAACCTTAACTCATTCCACTAGAGAGTTATGGTTGAACTCCAAGGACAAATATATAATATAATAAGCTCGTCATAAAATGACGGTTGTCTTCGACCTACTAAGTGTAATAACCTGAATGCCCCTCTATGTAACATCCATAATCGAGTCAGGTTATCACATGTACTATCAACCTTCCCGATTACATCTAAACCTTAGAACTTCATATCCTTAAACATAATCATCATTCGAATATCATTCTCTTGATCCAGGTTCAATATCCATATGGAACATCCATATACTAAGATCTTAGATTTTGATGATTAATCGGATAATTCTAAGGGGACGATTATTCCATCATCAGATGGCATAGATTCTATATTGCATCTGCACGTCCCAACTGATCAAGTCCGAGTACCCAAAACACAGAGCTGTTGACCCATGAAAAGAATCTCACCCATAGTGAATCAAAGCACAAGAACTTGACTTCGTCGGTTCATCCACAAATGCTCAAGATTAAGAGCACCGGTTACTTAGTAGCATGAGGTGACTTGATCTCTTTTCTGTGATAGTACTATTTTAGAGATCACACCTACAATGGTCCTATTCAATGCATGACACATGCACTAATGAGATAGATCCGGGAAAGCCCTCCCGTGACTTAGGTATGTCACCCTATATAGGAGAGTATCTCATTATAACTTATACCAAGATGAAGTGCCCAGCTCCATCTTTCAGTTATGAACAAATATGATGTTTCCAGTTGTCCATGAATTAGACCTATCTGTGTGTAGACACTACACACCTAATTCATTTACTAGAAACAATGGGCCTTACACAACCATACATATATACATGTTTAAGCATAAAAGAGTCTTTCCATTAAATAACCAGTAAATATCCAGTAACAAAAGATGAGAATGCAGCTAGTGGGCTTTAGGGCATACACCAATCCCAACAGAGGTTTCGGTTGACCGACACCAACCTGTGGGTCGACCGACAGGTAGCCGTTGGACCACTTTTTCTATAAAAAGAAACTCATTCCTTAGCCATTTGTGATGATCTTTGAAGCCCTTCTTGAGGTATTTTGAGGCAAAAGAAAGGGGATCAAGCTAAGGAAGGCTAATGGTCATTAAGGAAAGCTAAAGCTTTGATTAATGAAGTTAAACCACCAAGTAAGCTTTGCCTTTTATTAATCATTGTTTTATGCTTTGTTAAACTATTGGTAAATGATTTTAGCATATAAACTATGATGTGTTGAATCCTTTACTTCCTTAATCTTTGATTTAAGTCATAGGATTCTTCACCTTGATTTCAAAACAAGTTTGTTTTATAAACTTTGTTAATCATGCATTGCCAAAATCTTTGATTTCTTTTATGTCATGATTCATTAACTTGTTTTGAATCTTTCCTTGTTGTTTTCATTCATTTAAACCTTTGCTGAATTAGTTTGATTTTGAAAACAACATTGCACATGCATCACATGTTTAGACTAAATTAATTTCATACAACTTGTGAACCCTTGTTTTTCATATCTTCTACAAGTTTGTATTTGGTACATGTGATTTGCATATTACTTCAATCATATCTTTTTATGTGCATTAAACTTTTAAATGCTTTTACCATATATTGATTGAGCTTTCATTTTCAACTTGATTGAAGTATTCACACACACACTTCATGAGCATTCATCTTGCATTACTTAGAGTGTTGTGTGAGTTAGCTTTTCATTTTCATATTCACCTATTTAGAGGCAATTTTATTTGAGCTTAATTGTAATCTCTTAGATGGTTTTGTGAAAACACTTTCTTTAGAGAAATCATTTGATTGTAAGGTTATTGCTTAGCCATATAAAACATTGTGTATAGGTTGTTGTTTGCCTAGAAAAACAACATTGTAAGGTTATTGCTTATCCTTAGAAAGCATATTGTAGAGGTTATTGCTTAGCCTTTTGAAAAGCATAATAGTGGAAATCCGGTGGGGTGTTGGATACACAAGCCGGTAGTGGATGTAGGCATTGAGGCCGAACCACTATAAATCTTTGTGTAGTGTATTGTTTTGTTTAAGCTTCCGCATTTTGTATGTTAATCATCACATGTGACTAGTTTATTATAAAGAAATTAAAATTGGTCATAATTAGTCATTAAGTGTAGATCACCCTATTCACCCCTCTCTAGGGTTAGGATCCCTTGGACTTTCAATTGGTATCAGAGCAAGGTTGCTCTATATTTAGGATCAAGTGTTTGGAACTCTTGATTAGGTGTAAAAACCTTGAGTTAGAACCCTAATAGTGTTTTTCTATGAAAATCATTAGAATGGATTCCACTATGCTAGACTTTGTAGATTCTTCTAGATCCTTCTTCTTCCATCTGTTGGAGATTCAAACATTGAATTTAAAGTATCTCAACTTGAATCTAAGCTTAAATTAAAAGAAGAAGAAATTAATGAAAATGAAGATGACATTCAACAAGCCTATGATGAATTATGTACATTTGCCTTAGAGCTTGTTAAAAAGAATAAAAGATTAGAAGAAAAATCTAAAAGTCTAAAAACAATTATTTTCTTCAAAAGATGAACTTAGAGAGAAAGAAGAATTAATAAATTGTGTAGACTCTAAGTTTATGATCTCTTTGCATAATCTACAAAATGCTCAAGATAAATTAATTGAACTAAAGTTAGGTTGTGATAATCTTAAAAAGGAAAATTTGAAACTAAGAGATCAATTAAAAAGGCAAGATGAAAACATTAACAATTTAGAATCCAAGTTAACCATTCTATGGAAAATTTATCTAATGCACAAATTAAGATAAAAACTCTAGAACTTGGATCTAATGTTATCGATGAAGTTAAATTTGAATTAAAACTTGCCCATGAAGAGCTAAACAAATTTAAGGGAATTGAACATAAACTAACAAAAGTTAAAAATGAAAATTCAACCCTTAAAAACCAAGTCACTCAACTTGAAAGTTATAAACTAAAATATGAGTGCAAATTTACCCATAGTGAAGAAAAATTTGAAAAATTATTTAAATTGGGTAAATCTAAAAGAGATAGGACGGGTCTTGGTTTTGATAGGAATATTTCACATGACCCTAAATTCACCAACACATTTGTGAAAGGTGAGTCCTCATTCTCTAGCACTCACACTTCCTTGCCCATGTCAAAATGTAATTATTGTGGCATTGAAGGACATTTTAGGTTTGAGTGCAAATAAGCAATGCGTCTAAACCCATCTTTGAACTAAAGAAAGTAAAATCAAATTCTATGATGGTTAAGACACTAAAAACCAAGGAAGACTCCAAGAAGACTAAACAAGTAAAACCTATTAAAAAGGAGTCTCCTAAAATAGATTCTAAAAAGGTTAAACAAGTTAAACCAACTCTAAAAGAATCTATTAATAAAAAGCTTCTCAATCTTCCTCCCATAACTCAACAAATGAAAGAATTTTTGAAGAAAGTTGCAAAGTTAAATCTCAAATTCAAAAGTCAAATAAATGGAGGAAATAAGAAGAAAAGAAAAGGAAATCAATCCCCTAAGAAACAAAGTCACCAACCTCAAAAGACTAATCACCAACCAAGCCAAATTTAGTTAAATCTAAACATCATGGTGATAAGTCTAAATTGAAAATTTATCAAGTCAAATCTCCTATAGTTGGTGAGACTTTTAAGATGGACCTCAAAGACCAAACCTCTCAAGACCTTAGGTGGATTCCTAAAATTATATTCTTAGACAAACCTTAAGCCTTGGACCTCTTTGACCAACCTATCCTTAATAGTTAAATCATTTTGTTGGTTATGTTGCATTTGCATTTTATGTTCTTTTAAAAGTTACATTTCTTAAAATGCATTGTTTCTTTATAATTAATTGATTTTGTCTTCATGAAATTCTCTAGTTACATATCATGGTTTTCAAAATCATTTGATTATAATTTCATCTTTATAGATTTGCTCTCATTTAGATATCTCTTGCATTTCTATACATGTTCAATTGATTGTGATTTCAAAAGCTTTTATAGCTAGATTTTTCATAATCGATTGATGTTTTCAAAATCATTTGTTTGGATGTCATAGTTACATTTATTTGATAATCAAATGATTTGAATCAAATTGAATTTTCCATGGTTTTATAAGTTATACCTTCTCATGGAAAATTACTTGGAAAAGATCAACTTGTATGTTTTCCAATTAAGTTATATATTTTAAAATGCAAGTTGAAAAAGTGTTATCTTCAAAATCATCCTCTTTATGCTCATTGTTGGATTTTGTTTATTGAAATGATTTGAAGATTGTATGAATTGAAAATGTTTTTCAAGCTTTGTTAGTTATATTCATTGAAACATTTTCTTTTGAGTATATTTCCTTGTGCTAATGAATATATATGTCTTAGAAGGAAATACTTGTTATATGCTATTTGCAACTTTGCTCATTTAGTTTCATTCTTATGTGCAAAGATCGTATAGTTTCTTGTATGGTTGCATTATTAGTTACATTTGTAGAAACCATACTAGAACTCTAAAATCCATCCCTTATACTTACTAGTCAATTTTTTTTATGGATGGTTAGATGTTGATTCATGTGTATTTTTTTTATTGGTATCTTCTTAATACATGTTTCAACTTCATAGTAGTGTGCTTGATCAAATGAACCTCCTTGAGATCCATTCCTTGTATTTCTTAGTTATATCTATTGTTTGATGGATGTCTTAGTTGTTGAATTCATATGGCCTTGACACTTTGAAAATTGCATGTTTACTAAGTTATATCTTTTTATGCAATTTTTCTTGTTCATCACTATGCTCATTAGTCATATCATTAAAAGAGATAAATAATCATTTTATGATGCTTGTTGGATTTTGTGTTTGTCACATACTTGCTCTTAATCATGTTTCATTTCAATTGGTAATCAATTGATATCATTTTCAATTAGTATCATATCCAATTGGTATCATATCTTGAGTTTGTGATAGACCTTGTGTACATTGGATAAATCTTGATAGTCATATGTCTTTGTTCCATGTCACATTCCATTAGCATCATCATCTTCATGATTGCCACCTCTCATACAAGTAAATCTCTTAACCACCATGTTTATGTTTTCATAATTTTGGTTGGTTAATGGTGAGGTTTGGCTTCATGATTGACTTCATTTCATTCATCTTGTGCATGATAGTTATATCCAATGATTGTATAAATGGATTCAAAACTTTACATAGCTTATGATTTTCATAGTTAAATTGTTTGATGCTATGTTTGAGTAAACCCCATCTCATCATGGATAGCTCTAATTTGGATGAACCTACTAGGTGTATTCCTTAACTCCATTTTAAAGTGATTGAGTTAATAGTTTTATCCTTGAATCTCAATTGATATTTTTATTTATTTCAATTGATATCCATGATAGTTTATCTCCTTTTGACCTTGCTCTTTAATTATCCTATAGCTTATCCGTCAATTGGCATCTTTATATTGGTAATTTGATCAATTTGTACTTTAATAGTCAATTATCATTATCAATTGGTATCTAATTCTTCTCTTGAAGTTAACCCTCAATTGGTTAAACCCTCAATTGGTTAAACCATCTTCTTCTTGCACCTATTAGTTAAATCCTTGTCAAAAGTTTGACAAAAGAAGAGTATGGATTGAGGGGGAGTAAACCTTCTAAGGAAGCATTAGAGTTGATCAAATTCACCCTTATATTGGCTCTTTACCCTTATAGCCTATCTACCCATGCATGATGCCCTGTTATATATTTCATTTTCAATTTCTTTTGTTAACAGGTGCTACTAAAGGTATTTTCCTTGTTTCATGTGTGTAGGTACCTCTCTTCAATTGATACCTTTGCAATTTAATGGCAAAGGGGGAGAAAGTTCTCAAGTTTAATGGCAAAGGGGGAGAAAGAGTATTCAAGCTACCCAAAGGTTGAGAATGCATTGGAGAGAATGCATGGTCATAGGGGGAGAAGATGATAGAAGAAAGAGCTTGGGAGCTAAAGAAGATGCTTGGTCTAAAGAAAGGAAGATGAAGAGAAAGCTTGAGATTGATCAAGCTCCAAGCATCAAGGAGAATGAAGAAAAAGAGCTATAGCCCAAGCTAAATGAAGAAGCATCCAAAGAGATTTCAAGGATTGTCCAGCCAAGGAGGAGCTGAAGACTATGTGTGAAAATTCAGTGTTGAGCAAGGTTTGCCAACATATTGAAGGTTTGCCATCAAATTGCAAAGGGGGAGATTGTTAGGGATTTTGTGTATTGCAATTTGATGGATGCATTATCATCTTAGCATCACATGAATTTTCATACATGCATTGAGTTAAAAATCTTGAAATCTGGATTTATACATGCATTGTTTTAAATATTGCGAATCTTATAGTTTGTGCATCTTATAGGCTGGGTCCTTTGCTTCTCTAGTCTCTTTTGTCGATACAACGCGCGGCGGCATATACGACGAGCAATTTGAGCTTCGGTAAGCTCTGGCTGGGCTTTGACAATGAAGGATGTGCTCCCTTGAGCGCAGCAGCTGAGCCTGTCTTCTTTGTAGCTGGGCAAAGACAGGATGCGAACCCGGTCCTTCGCCTGTGGCAGCGAAGCTTTGAGTTTTTCGTGTTCGGCCCCTGTAGATTTGAAGGGTCGAACCAAAGGATTGTAGGCCTTAGCAGGTGCTTGCAGAGGCCTTGTGACGCATGATTTGATTTTGGTCTTGTAAGAACAAGCCGGCTCATGCTGGGTTGACTTGGGAGTCAGGTTGGAGATGGATCTCTCCCCTTTCATGTAGGCAAGAGGGTAGAACTGGTTCTCCTTGAGTGGGGCCAAGTATGCTGGCTTGGTGGATGTTTGGGACCTTCTTTATTTTAGTGAAGGTCTTGGGGACCAAGTCTTAGGATAGACCTGGTCGTTTGCGGGTCGAGGCTTCGGGCCTTTTGGTGCTCGCCTTTGGTGTCACGGTAGTGACACGTTGAGAGGTGAGCTTCTGCTTCTTGGAAGGAGCAGTTTGTTCTTCGGGAAGTGGGAATGGTCCCAGTGTCCTAAAGACGATAGTCCGGGGAGTCGAGGTCGACCCGGAGTTCAGAGAGTTGCCGAGGGAGTTGATGCTTCGGCAGCTGATGGGGCGCTTGTAGGTGCGCGTGGCTTGCTTCTGTTGAAGCATGAGCTGGTGCTTGTTCTCATCAAAAGTAATGGTTAGCGAAGCTGCCATTGTTAGTTTTCGAAAAATTTCTGAAACGAGACCGCATCCATTAGTAATCACAATAATATAATGATCATAAATGGGAAGTTCTATGATTTTGTCTTTTCAAATCGCTCGAGGGATATGACCCAAGCAATATGAAGAAGGTAAAAAGCCATAGAGGGTACAATTGTTCTAATTGCAGGTATGGTAAGCCCAGAATGAGCGTCCCAATGATTGCTAGAAGTAATTGTGAACCTAAATTTGACTTATCGTGAAGCAGAGCTTGCTCGAGGTAAGAAGAATATAAGGTTGGAGTTACAAATGTGCCGGTCGCGAATACAGTAGACCCTGAAAGGGTGTACTAGTACCGATATACACAAATGTTTGGAGACCGAATCCATGAGATGAGATTTTCTGTTTTGAAAGGTCAAGATTGGATTCATCAAAGAGAGCAGATGGTATTCCGATCCAAATACGGTTTCAGCGATTTCCACGAGCGCCAGTACTCAGAAGGAAATGAACCATAATTTCTCGGATCTGAATAAAAAAATGATGAGTTTTTTTTTTTTGAAAGGTCAAGATCGGGTTCATCAAAGAGAGCAAAAGGCTTTCCAATCTGAACACGGGCTCAACGATTTCCACGAGCGCCAGTGCTTAGAAAGGAGGAGACCAAAATTTCCCCGATCTGGACCGAAAAAATGACGGAAGTTTTTTTTTTAAGATTTTTTTTTGAAAAATTCTTTTTTTTTAAAGATTTTTTTAAAAAAATCTTTTTTAATTAATTAATTAATTTATTTTTTTAAGATTTTTTTTTGAAAAATCTTTTTTTTATTTAAAAAATTTTTATTTTAAAAATTTTTTATTTAAAAGACAAGAGAGTACACATAGGCCTCCCAACCCGGTCTTATGAAATCTCGATTGATAGAATTGCCCCCAGGTAAGGGTAGGATTACTTAATGAACCCGTTTGGAGGATCTTTGCCTAGAACAGTCGGGCTGTCTCCACACTTTGGACAAGGCTTTTCTTGAATCAACCGTGATCAAAGAACGCAGTTGGTTTAACCTTAGTGGTCTTTGTCTCTTTTTTATTAGATCTCAAATAGACTCATCGAAGAGAAATGATGGCCCAAATCCTTAGTCGAACAGGCTCAACATTTTTGCAAGCACTATGAACGATAGGAAAGGATCAAGGTTTCTCAATTTTGAATCAAAACCAGAAAATCTGATTTTGTTTTTAGATCCCTAATGAACTCATCGAAGAGAAACGATGGCCCAAGACCGTAGTCGAACAGGCTCAACATTTCTGTAAGCACGGTGACGATAGGAGAGGATCAAGGTTTCTCAATTTTGAATCTAAAATGAGAAATCTGATTTTTTATTATTATTATTTTGTTAGATCTTTAATGAACTCATCGAAGAGAAACGATGGCCCAAAACCTTAGTCGAACAGGTTCAACATTTCTGTAAGCACGATGAACGATAGGAAATGATCAAGGTTTCTCAATTTTGAATCCAAACTGAAAAATCTAATTTTTTTTTAGGTCTCTAATGAACTCATCGAAGAGAAACGATGGCCCAAAACCTTAGTCGAACAGACTCAACATTTCTGCAAGCACGATGAACGATAGGAAAGGATCAAGGTTTCTCAATTTTGAATCCAAACTGAAAAATCTGATTTTTTTTTTTTTTTTTAGATCTCTAATGAACTCATCGAAGAGAAACGATGGCCCAAAACCTTAGTCGAACAGGCTCAACATTTCTACAAGCACGATGAACGATAGGAAAGGATCAAGGTTTCTCAATTTTGAATCCAAACTGAAAAATCTGATTTTTTAATTTTTTTTTAAAAGAGAAAGAGTGGAAATAAATTTGAAGAATTAGAAATTTCCAAAAAATCTCATCTCATTTTTTTAGATGCGAAATCCAACATAGGCCACCAATTAGAAAGTAGCCAAGGAATCGAGAAAAGAAGTATAAGCATAGAGCAAAAGATATGATACGCAAATATTTCATTTCTAGCATCTTGTTCTCAAATGAACGAGTCCCACCGGGTGTACCAACTTGATGGACCGCGCGTTCCTATGCTCGGTGCTACCGAGGTCGGCGGACGTGGGAGTCCGTTGGGTACGATCCTTTCACGCCCGGGGGCAGAAGCGGGTATCAACATTTTTTTGTGTGGGTGTGCCGGATTTTCTATTTTACTTGGAATTGCAAGTGGTGATCCGGAGATCGACCTTCGCAAGTAAAAAGGAAATCAACTTCTTTCGAGTCTCCATTGCACATATATTTAAGAAAAGAGACATTTTCTTGATTTGCTGTGAAAGGCGATTTTTTTGGCATTTATAGCCGATTTTTGGAGTTTATAGCCGGTTTTTGGCATTCATAGTCGATTTTTGGAGTTTATGGCCGATTTTGGCGTTTATAGCGGATTTACAATTCTTATCAATAATGAAAGACAGGAGTTGTGATTTTTGTCTCTTTTAGAAAAATACAAACTACAATGAAAAGCAAGAAAATGAGGATCTAACTTCTCAGGAGATTGTGGGGGACTCGTTCAGATTGACGGTCGCAAGCCATATGTAGACTTCGCCATCATCCATGTACATGAGAACAGAGGATGCTCTTGATTCGCTTGGCTTGGCTATAACCTCAGATTTTTAGAGGTTAAAGACCAAGTGGAGGTCCTATGTCCAATAAAAAGCTAAGTAGACGGACTAAAAAGCCACGTCTAAGCCATTGGAGGCAGAAGGAGAAGGCAAGGACCTTGGGGGAGGACCCCCCAAGGGACTTTTGTCACCTTGTAGCGGTGGCCGGTGCAGAACTTTCGCAGAGTTTTCTCTATTTCTTTCTCTGGATTTTCTGTGCTTGGAAGCTTATCTGATTCTGATCTCTAGGAGTTGTTTGTTTTTTTCTTATCTGGATTTCTTTGGAGTGCTCTCCTATTTATAGGCTCTCGGTAGCCATTTAGGAGGGTTTATGGGAGGAGTTACAAGGTTTAATTCCTTTATTTCGTAACTCTTTTTTCTTGGCTTCTGATTGGCCGGTGGAGATTGAGGGCATTTAATCGCCTTTAATCGCCATGATGGGAGGAGTTTCATGGTTTAAATGCCATGAATCTCTTGACTTGTAACTCCCGGATGCATGCTTTTGATTGGGCAATAAAGTTAATGACTGCAATAAAGCTAGTCAATTAATCGCATTAAGTGGTCGCTGAGCAGTTGAAGAGTCGCGGGCCGTGCCACGTCTTTTGGGATTCTTCTGGTGATGATCATCGATGAATCTTCATGTAGTCGACATCGGATGACCATGTAACTTTAGGTATTGGTTGCCAACAACGGGTCGGTGCCATCTGTCCTGTCGATTTCTAGATCAGTCGGGTAGAAAGCACACTTTTTTGGTTGACCGGTTGGCGATCAATGTTGATTTTGATACTCTTGATGATTGACCCGTGATTTTGATGGATGTCAAAGGATTGGGTGTCTCAAAAGTATGAATTTTGGAAAATCTTAAGAGTCGGACGCTTTGAATCTCAAAAAATGACGAAAACGGGTTCCGGGGCGAACCCGGCGAATCTGGGCTCCATGGTCGCAAGCGACAATGGGCCAGGGTCGCAGACCTCCCCCTTTTTGTCCCATTTTGCGGCCGTTGTTGATGTTTTTCGGTTCTTTTTTCTTCTGTATTTTTTCTTGACATTTTTTATCATTTATTGGCCTGATTTCCCTGTAGAAAACTTAATGAGAATCCTTGCATTTTGGAGTGCAAAGTTTCCAATATTCCGAGAAAGCCGAAGACTTTGTCGGGCAGAGCTGCCGATTTTCCGTCAGAAGCTGAAACTTGGTCAAACGATGTCATAATGACCTGAAAGTTGGGGTGAAGCCTCCTGAGCAATAAATAAGCCCAACCATAGGCTTTTCCTTGAGTTTTGAAGCCGTTTGGGGTCCTATTGCCAGTAGACTTGTTTTTATCGCGATGAAGATGTCGCGGCATGATGTGCAGTCAACCGATGTCCGATTGACTTGAAATTTGACGGGGAACCTATTGGAGTCATTTTAAGATGATCTATAGGCTCTATCTTGGAAACCATGGTCTCAGGGAGCTTCGCCGCTGGGAGGCCTGATTTGGCTTCCGAGCGTCAAAGTATGGTTAAATGTTGTCGAAATGACCTAAAACTTGACGTGTAGCCCTTTGTAAGCGTTTTGAAGCCGTCCATGTGCTCTTTTTGATGAGTGATGGCCTCGGTGGTTCTCGCCACCGAGAGGCTTGATTTAGCTGTTTGAGGGTTGATGTAGGGTCAAACGTTGTCGGTTTGACTCGGAACTTGACGTGGAGCCTTTTGGATGTATTTAGAGACCATCCACAGGCTCTGATCGAAGATTTGGTGTCTCCGATGCTTTCGCTGCTGGGAGCTACTTTTCAGTTATCGGAGAAGCGAAGTTAGGCCAAATTTTTTTGAAATGGCCCGAAACTTCTTATGTACTCCTCTTTTGGCTGTCTTGAAGGATCTTGCAGTTTTTGTTTGATTCTGACAGGATTTGATTTTTTTTTGGAAGTAGCATAGCCTATTTATGGCAGGTTGCTACTTCATGTAGCCTTTTGGATCTTGAAGGAGCAAAGTGACATTTTTGGTGTCAACATTGCAAGTACCCTAGGTACGGCCTTCGACTGGTACTCCACTTTGTCGGAGAACTCCATCCAAAACTGGGCCATGCCAGAGACACGCTTCCTAACTCACTTCAAAGGTGAGGATCATCCCGCTACTATGGCTCAGCTGTGTAGCCTAAAACAGGGGGAGAATGAGTCAACGTATGACTTCATTCACAAGTGGAAAGCAATGGCATACAAATGCTCTGATGTATTGCCATAAGCGTCGCTAGTTGACATCTGCCGAAACAACATGAAAGCTAGAATCCGCTCGATGATCATTGGCAACAAATCAAAGAACCTGGGAGAACTCCTAGAAGCTTCCATGGAAGCTGAAACGGTGATTAAAGACCTCAACAGTCAGAAATCATCAAGAAAAGAGCCAACCGCCATTGTACCTCAGAAATAAAGAAAAAAGAAAGGTCCTCAATGTGCAGACCAAGTCAGCTCCTCAGCCATCAAAGAAAGCTGATAACAAAGCTATTGGTAAGAGACCCGAACTCTCTGATGCCTTCAAAGAGCGAGTAGAAAAGAAATACCCGTTCGATGAAGATGTTGATGAAATCTTGGGGCTCTCGTGGCAAACGACAAGCTCACTTTGCATGAACCCAAAAGACCTGGTGATGTTGGCAAAACCAACGATCCTCGGTACTGTCCATACCACCAGATGATCTCGCATCTTCTCAATCAATGCTTCGTTGTGAGGGAGAAAATAAACGAGATACGGCTATAAACGCCAAAATCGGCTATAAATGCCAAAAAAATCGCCTTTCCAGGCAAATCAAGAAAATGTCTCTTTCTAAATATATGTGCATGGAAAACGTGAAAGAAGTTGATTTCCTTTTTACTTGGCGAAGGTTTGATCTCCGGATCACCACTTGCCAATTCCAGAGTAAAAATAGAAAATCTGCACACCCACAAAAAAAGAAATTTGATGCACGCCCTGCCCCCCGGTTACGAAAGGGTCGACCCGACGGACTCCCAAGTCCGCCGACCTCGGTAGATAACAGCAGGAGCGCGGTCCATCACTTTCCCATCTGTAACCCTTGTCCTTATATTATACCAAGCATTGTTCTTTTTCTGCCCTTTTCCCTTATTCGCTTCTTCTTGGACTTCTTCCCTTTCGGGTTCAGTTTAGAGGAAGAGTGGAAAAATGAGCTTGGGCTTTTGGGCTTCATGATTGCCTCTGCCGCCTGGAGTTCTTTCATTAACTCAGGTAGAGTCATGTCCATTCTTGCTCATATTGAAATTGAGCTTGAACTGATTGAAAGATTCCGGCAGAGTTTCAAGAATCATGTCAGTCTGACTCCCTGCATCAATCTCAGCCCCTAGAATCTCAGCTTCATTGAAACAATCTATCAGCTTGAGCATATGCTCTCTGACAGGTGTTCCCTCAGCCATCCTAGCATTCTTGATAGTCCTCATAGCAGCTTGCCTAGCTGGCCTGCTCTTGTCTGCAAACATCTCAGACAAGGACATCATGATTTCATTGGCTGTGTCCATTTGCTCGTGCTGTGTTTGCAACACGTTGGACATGGAAGCGAGCATGTAGCATTTAGCCATGCTATTCGCTTTCTTCCATTTCCTCTCAGCCTCTCGCTGGTCATCAGTAGAATTAGCATCAATTTCGGGACAGTTTTCCAGTAAGACATACTTGTACTCCTCGGCTGTGAGTATTATGTCAAGATTTCTTTTTCAGTCTACGTAGTTAGGGCCAGTCAGTTTGTTCTCACGAAGAATGCACATCAACGGACTAAAAGAATCTCTACCCATCTTTTTCTGGATATAAAACGGTTTATAATTAGACATGCAGTATATATGTAATATGCATATGGTGCTTGTTATAAAAGGAAAAACAAAGCACGAAACTTTTTACATTATTCAACCCCAATTATAATGTATCAGTGTTTCAACCTCCTCATAGACCCTCCATCGAAGGGATGGCCGAGCCTACAGTCACGTTGAATTAAGGCAGACTTATTTGGATTATCACTATCTGGATACACATCCGGTGGTAGTCCAATCACTGATTGGTTTGGCCTCATATGACAAATAACCCTTAACTCCTAAGGAGAGGTCATCACCGTCTTATGTCAAGTGTATAACATCTCTTATGAAATTCCCAGAATGTCTATGATTAAGTCTTCCGAAGGGAAGAGACCTTTATCCTTCCTAGAAGTGAACTTTAGTAAAGAGCTCCACCGAAGGGATGGGCGCTCCCACCAACACTTCATTGACATTCTATAGAAGTGATCTTTAGTAAAGAACTCCACCGAAGGGATGGCCGCTCCTACTAACACCTCATTACGAATATTCACATTAGTTCACCCATTAACCCATCAAAGCTGGTCTTTAGTTAAAGAACTCCACGAAGGGATGGCCGTTCCTACTAACACTTTAATGAGATAACATGAACCGAAAATGGAAGGCCGTGGGGTCTTTCCTAAAACCCCTCTCCCACTTGATTATTTATCGCTAGGGTTTATACTTTTTGACGTTTACATTGTTTTACTCAAAAGCTCTTTTTAAATCTAGCAAACTTGGTTAATTAAATTTATGACTTAAGTCATCTTAAAATTAAATAACCTTTGCTTTAAAACATTTGAGCAAATCCCTTCAAAGAGTCAAAAACCTATCTTTGGTTATGAAAACCCATAGGTAGCATCTAATTAGATTTTTGTTTAGCCTTCTTTGGAAACCAAGGGTACCAAGATAAACTAAACCCTATCCAATTTTAAACCTTAGACAAATAGAAGGTGCTGGTCTAAGTTCCGTTTAAAACAATTTGCCAAACTAAAAACAATCTAATACAATAAAGATGCCAATTTTAGAGCCTAATGGTGGCCATGTTTCTAGGTGACAATTATAGCAATTATATAAAGCATTCATCCATGCATTCCATATATAAAAGCAAATAAAAGTATGCAATCCTTGATGGCTCCTTGCTCTTAGGATTTCAAATCCTAATCGAATTAGGACTCCTCATGCATCTAGAAGTCTTGACTCCTTGATCTCCAAGGACTCCAATTTCTTGCAACCTTCTTGTCTTGAAACAAAACCAAAATTACATTGGAGATTCCTATGCTTTTCAAGAAAGCTTACATCAAGACTAGTTGGAATAAAATTAAGGAAACTTTACAACTTCCTATGATCGCTAACCGCGCAATCGTACACTTTCCAACTAATTAAAAAACATCCAAATCCACATAACAATCATGCGAACCATCAAGGATGCAATACATGGCTGTAAACAAAGAGGTTAGTGCATGCAAACTCACTATGTGCATCATTAAACAAATCTGGAAAATAAATTCCAGCAATGTTAATGAAACTTGCACACAACATGCAACACAACATAACTTTAATAGGGTGCCACCATACCCATAATCATCTAGGATTAATTATACACAACATGGGATCATGATTTCACATGGAGTGACTCTGATACCACTGAAGGAAACTGCGATTCAGATCTGAAACTTCTCATAAAGAGACTACTATGGCTGATGCAAAGCATAACAGACTTTTTTAAAAATCTGATTTCTGCACTATGCAGCGGAAATCAGCCATAAAGAATCACATAGAAAACTCCATTAAATCATGACCAACATGTGTCTAATTAATAGAGATGATAGAAGACTATTACCTCGAAGATTTGTAGACTTCAAATCTCTGAAAAAATAGATCCAAGGGCCGGAACTCAGACTTGCAATTTGCAAACAAGTTGCTGGAATTTTCTTGCACTAGTATTGCCTTTGATCTTCTCCTCTATCTCACTTCCAAATCTGATTGGCTAAGATGGTGGGATCTTAATCTAGGAAACAAGAACTATTTCTCCAAGGGAAAATCTTAGACCTTAAGCTTTCTTCTCTCAAGAAGAGAACCTTCAAAGGGCTGGGCGTGTGACTCTCTTAGTGTGCTACAAAGTGTTGTGGACGTCCAAGGGGTGCTTGTATTCTTTTATAGAAACTTCTTGGAAACCTTTCCCATAAAGTTATCTCTTCTTATTCTAATTGATGTCCAAAAAGGAAAGACTTATTTCCTTTAGGAAACACTCTAATTAGAAAAGGAAACCAAAAGGAACTTTCCATACAATTAGTAATCCTAGTTGTAGAACACTTACTAATTTTAAGTTCCTAATCCAAAAAGGAAACTAACTCATAGGAATACTAATCCAAAGAGGAGTCCAACTTTCCAAGTAGAGAGTCCTACTCAAAGTTGGAGACCTTACCCATGGAAATCCTATTATGGACGTCCCACATATCAATGCACACCATGGCCCACATATAATTTATCTAGAGTTAAATTCATGTATGCCATCAAAGACCTATTTGAATTTAAACTCAAAATTATTTTTCCACTAAAATAATTCATCCTTATGTTATCTAAACATCTTAGGAAACCATGCCAATCTTGGTAAGTGACTAGAGAAGGGACCAAAAGACATATTGTCATTGGCTCCCAAAATGACCAAAATGTCCATGCTAAACCCATAGCAACATTAAGACCATTTTAACCTTAACTCATTCCACTAGAGAGTTATGGTTGAACTCCAAGGACAAATATATAATATAATAAGCTCGTCATAAAATGACGGTTGTCTTCGACCTACTAAGTGTAATAACCTGAATGCCCCTCTATGTAACATCCATAATCGAGTCAGGTTATCACATGTACTATCAACCTTCCCGATTACATCTAAACCTTAGAACTTCATATCCTTAAACATAATCATCATTCGAATATCATTCTCTTGATCCAGGTTCAATATCCATATGGAACATCCATATACTAAGATCTTAGATTTTGATGATTAATCGGATAATTCTAAGGGACGATTATTCCATCATCAGATGGCATAGATTCTATATTGCATCTGCACGTCCCAACTGATCAAGTCCGAGTACCCAAAACACAGAGCTGTTGACCATGAAAAGAATCTCACCCATAGTGAATCAAAGCACAAGAACTTGACTTCGTCGGTTCATCCACAAATGCTCAAGATTAAGAGCACCGGTTACTTAGTAGCATGAGGTGACTTGATCTCTTTTCTGTGATAGTACTATTTTAGAGATCACACCTACAATGGTCCTATTCAATGCATGACACATGCACTAATGAGATAGATCCGGGAAAGCCCTCCCGTGACTTAGGTATGTCACCCTATATAGGAGAGTATCTCATTATAACTTATACCAAGATGAAGTGCCCAGCTCCATCTTTCAGTTATGAACAATATGATGTTTCCAGTTGTCCATGAATTAGACCTATCTGTGTGTAGACACTACACACCTAATTCATTTACTAGAAACAATGGGCCTTACACAACCATACATATATACATGTTTAAGCATAAAAGAGTCTTTCCATTAAATAACCAGTAAATATCCAGTAACAAAAGATGAGAATGCAGCTAGTGGGCTTTAGGGCATACACCAATCCCAACAGAGGTTTCGGTTGACCGACACCAACCTGTGGGTCGACCGACAGGTAGCCGTTGGACCACTTTTTCTATAAAAAGAAACTCATTCCTTAGCCATTTGTGATGATCTTTGAAGCCCTTCTTGAGGTATTTTGAGGCAAAAGAAAGGGGATCAAGCTAAGGAAGGCTAATGGTCATTAAGGAAAGCTAAAGCTTTGATTAATGAAGTTAAACCACCAAGTAAGCTTTGCCTTTTATTAATCATTGTTTTATGCTTTGTTAAACTATTGGTAAATGATTTTAGCATATAAACTATGATGTGTTGAATCCTTTACTTCCTTAATCTTTGATTTAAGTCATAGGATTCTTCACCTTGATTTCAAAACAAGTTTGTTTTATAAACTTTGTTAATCATGCATTGCCAAAATCTTTGATTTCTTTTATGTCATGATTCATTAACTTGTTTTGAATCTTTCCTTGTTGTTTTCATTCATTTAAACCTTTGCTGAATTAGTTTGATTTTGAAAACAACATTGCACATGCATCACATGTTTAGACTAAATTAATTTCATACAACTTGTGAACCCTTGTTTTTCATATCTTCTACAAGTTTGTATTTGGTACATGTGATTTGCATATTACTTCAATCATATCTTTTTATGTGCATTAAACTTTTAAATGCTTTTACCATATATTGATTGAGCTTTCATTTTCAACTTGATTGAAGTATTCACACACACACTTCATGAGCATTCATCTTCGCATTACTTAGAGTGTTGTGTGAGTTAGCTTTTCATTTTCATATTCACCTATTTAGAGGCAATTTTATTTGAGCTTAATTGTAATCTCTTAGATGGTTTTGTGAAAACACTTTCTTTAGAGAAATCATTTGATTGTAAGGTTATTGCTTAGCCATATAAAAACATTGTGTATAGGTTGTTGTTTGGCCTAGAAAAACAACATTGTAAGGTTATTGCTTATCCTTAGAAAGCATATTGTAGAGGTTATTGCTTAGCCTTTTGAAAAGCATAATAGTGGAAATCCGGTGGGGTGTTGGATACACAAGCCGGTAGTGGATGTAGGCATTGAGGCCGAACCACTATAAATCTTTGTGTAGTGCTCATTGTTTTGTTTAAGCTTCCGCATTTTGTATGTTAATCATCACATGTGACTAGTTTATTATAAAGAAATTAAAATTGGTCATAATTAGTCATTAAGTGTAGATCACCCTATTCACCCCTCTCTAGGGTTAGGATCCCTTGGACTTTCAATTGGTATCAGAGCAAGGTTGCTCTATATTTAGGATCAAGTGTTTGGAACTCTTGATTAGGTGTAAAAACCTTGAGTTAGAACCCTAATAGTGTTTTTCTATGAAAATCATTAGAATGGATTCCACTATGCTAGACTTTGTAGATTCTTCTAGATCCTTCTTCTTCCATCTGTTGGAGATTCAAACATTGAATTTAAAGTATCTCAACTTGAATCTAAGCTTAAATTAAAAGAAGAAGAAATTAATGAAAATGAAGATGACATTCAACAAGCCTATGATGAATTATGTACATTTGCCTTAGAGCTTGTTAAAAAGAATAAAAGATTAGAAGAAAAATCTAAAAGTCTAAATGAACAATTATTTTCTTCAAAAGATGAACTTAGAGAGAAAGAAGAATTAATAAATTGTGTAGACTCTAAGTTTATGATCTCTTTGCATAATCTACAAAATGCTCAAGATAAATTAATTGAACTAAAGTTAGGTTGTGATAATCTTAAAAAGGAAAATTTGAAACTAAGAGATCAATTAAAAAGGCAAGATGAAAACATTAACAATTTAGAATCCAAGTTAACCATTTCTATGGAAAATTTATCTAATGCACAAATTAAGATAAAAACTCTAGAACTTGGATCTAATGTTATCGATGAAGTTAAATTTGAATTAAAACTTGCCCATGAAGAGCTAAACAAATTTAAGGGAATTGAACATAAACTAACAAAAGTTAAAAATGAAAATTCAACCCTTAAAAACCAAGTCACTCAACTTGAAAGTTATAAACTAAAATATGAGTGCAAATTTACCCATAGTGAAGAAAAATTTGAAAAATTATTTAAATTGGGTAAATCTAAAAGAGATAGGACGGGTCTTGGTTTTGATAGGAATATTTCACATGACCCTAAATTCACCAACACATTTGTGAAAGGTGAGTCCTCATTCTCTAGCACTCACACTTCCTTGCCCATGTCAAAATGTAATTATTGTGGCATTGAAGGACATTTTAGGTTTGAGTGCAAATAAGCAATGCGTCTAAACCCATCTTTGAACTAAAGAAAGTAAAATCAAATTCTATGATGGTTAAGACACTAAAAACCAAGGAAGACTCCAAGAAGACTAAACAAGTAAAACCTATTAAAAAGGAGTCTCCTAAAATAGATTCTAAAAAGGTTAAACAAGTTAAACCAACTCTAAAAGAATCTATTAATAAAAAGCTTCTCAATCTTCCTCCCATAACTCAACAAATGAAAGAATTTTTGAAGAAAGTTGCAAAGTTAAATCTCAAATTCAAAAGTCAAATAAATGGAGGAAATAAGAAGAAAAGAAAAGGAAATCAATCCCCTAAGAAACAAAGTCACCAACCTCAAAAGACTAATCACCAACCCAAGCCAAATTTAGTTAAATCTAAACATCATGGTGATAAGTCTAAATTGAAAATTTATCAAGTCAAATCTCCTATAGTTGGTGAGACTTTTAAGATGGACCTCAAAGACCAAACCTCTCAAGACCTTAGGTGGATTCCTAAAATTATATTCTTAGACAAACCTTAAAGCCTTGGACCTCTTTGACCAACCTATCCTTAATAGTTAAATCATTTTGTTGGTTATGTTGCATTTGCATTTTATGTTCTTTTAAAAGTTACATTTCTTAAAATGCATTGTTTCTTTATAATTAATTGATTTTGTCTTCATGAAATTCTCTAGTTACATATCATGGTTTTCAAAATCATTTGATTATAATTTCATCTTTATAGATTTGCTCTCATTTAGATATATCTCTTGCATTTCTATACATGTTCAATTGATTGTGATTTCAAAAGCTTTTATAGCTAGATTTTTCATAATCGATTGATGTTTTCAAAATCATTTGTTTGGATGTCATAGTTACATTTATTTGATAATCAAATGATTTGAATCAAATTGAATTTTCCATGGTTTTATAAGTTATACCTTCTCATGGAAAATTACTTGGAAAAGATCAACTTGTATGTTTTCCAATTAAGTTATATATTTTAAAATGCAAGTTGAAAAAGTGTTATCTTCAAAATCATCCTCTTTATGCTCATTGTTGGATTTTGTTTATTGAAATGATTTGAAGATTGTATGAATTGAAAATGTTTTTCAAGCTTTGTTAGTTATATTCATTGAAACATTTTCTTTTGAGTATATTTCCTTGTGCTAATGAATATATATGTCTTAGAAGGAAATACTTGTTATATGCTATTTGCAACTTTGCTCATTTAGTTTCATTCTTAATGTGCAAAGATCGTATAGTTTCTTGTATGGTTGCATTATTAGTTACATTTGTAGAAACCATACTAGAACTCTAAAATCCATCCCTTATACTTACTAGTCAATTTTTTTTATGGATGGTTACGATGTTGATTCATGTGTATTTTTTTTTATTGGTATCTTCTTAATACATGTTTCAACTTCATAGTAGTGTGCTTGATCAAATGAACCTCCTTGAGATCCATTCCTTGTATTTCTTAGTTATATCTATTGTTTGATGGATGTCTTAGTTGTTGAATTCATATGGCCTTGACACTTTGAAAATTGCATGTTTTACTAAGTTATATCTTTTTATGCAATTTTTCTTGTTCATCACTATGCTCATTAGTCATATCATTAAAAGAGATAAATAATCATTTTATGATGCTTGTTGGGATTTTGTGTTTGTCACATACTTGCTCTTAATCATGTTTCATTTTCAATTGGTAATCAATTGATATCATTTTCAATTAGTATCAATATCCAATTGGTATCATATCTTGAGTTTGTGATAGACCTTGTGTACATTGGATAAATCTTGATAGTCATATGTCTTTCGTTCCATGTCACATTCCATTAGCATCATCATCTTCATGATTGCCACCTCTCATACAAGTAAATCTCTTAACCACCATGTTTATGTTTTCATAATTTTGGTTGGTTAATGGTGAGGTTTGGCTTCATGATTGAGCTTCATTTCATTCATCTTGTGCATGATAGTTATATCCAATGATTGTATAAAATGGATTCAAAACTTTACATAGCTTATGATTTTCATAGTTAAATTGTTTGATGCTATGTTTGAGTAAACCCCATCTCATCATGGATAGCTCTAATTTGGATGAAACCTACTAGGTGTATTCCTTAACTCCATTTTAAAGTGATTGAGTTAATAGTTTTATCCTTGAATCTCAATTGATATTTTTATTTATTTCAATTGATATCCATGATAGTTTATCTCCTTTTGACCTTGCTCTTTAATTATCCTATAGCTTATCCGTCAATTGGCATCTTTATATTGGTAATTTGATCAATTTGTACTTTAATAGTCAATTATCATTATCAATTGGTATCTAATTCTTCTCTTGAAGTTAACCCTCAATTGGTTAAAACCCTCAATTGGTTAAACCATCTTCTTCTTGCACCTATTAGTTAAATCCTTGTCAAAAGTTTGACAAAAGAAGAGTATGGATTGAGGGGGAGTAAACCTTCTAAGGAAGCATTAGAGTTGATCAAATTCACCCTTATATTGGCTCTTTACCCTTATAGCCTATCTACCCATGCATGATGCCCTGTTATATATTTCATTTTCAATTTCTTTTGTTAACAGGTGCTACTAAAGGTATTTTCCTTGTTTCATGTGTGTAGGTACCTCTCTTCAATTGATACCTTTGCAATTTAATGGCAAAGGGGGAGAAAGTTCTCAAGTTTAATGGCAAAGGGGGAGAAAGAGTATTCAAGCTACCCAAAGGTTGAGAATGCATTGGAGAGAATGCATGGTCATAGGGGGAGAAGATGATAGAAGAAAGAGCTTGGGAGCTAAAGAAGATGCTTGGTCTAAAGAAAGGAAGATGAAGAGAAAGCTTGAGATTGATCAAGCTCCAAGCATCAAGGAGAATGAAGAAAAAGAGCTATAGCCCAAGCTAAATGAAGAAGCATCCAAAGAGATTTCAAGGATTGTCCAGCCAAGGAGGAGCTGAAGACTATGTGTGAAAATTCAGTGTTGAGCAAGGTTTGCCAACATATTGAAGGTTTGCCATCAAATTGCAAAGGGGGAGATTGTTAGGGATTTTGTGTATTGCAATTTGATGGATGCATTATCATCTTAGCATCACATGAATTTTCATACATGCATTGAGTTAAAAATCTTGAAATCTGGATTTATACATGCATTGTTTTAAATATTGCGAATCTTATAGTTTGTGCATCTTATAGGCTGGGTCCTTTGCTTCTCTAGTCTCTTTTGTCGATACAACGCGCGGCGGCATATACGACGAGCAATTTGAGCTTCGGTAAGCTCTGGCTGGGCTTTGACAATGAAGGATGTGCTCCCTTGAGCGCAGCAGCTGAGCCTGTCTTCTTTGTAGCTGGGCAAAGACAGGATGCGAACCCGGTCCTTCGCCTGTGGCAGCGAAGCTTTGAGTTTTTCGTGTTCGGCCCCTGTAGATTTGAAGGGTCGAACCAAAGGATTGTAGGCCTTAGCAGGTGCTTGCAGAGGCCTTGTGACGCATGATTTGATTTTGGTCTTGTAAGAACAAGCCGGCTCATGCTGGGTTGACTTGGGAGTCAGGTTGGAGATGGATCTCTCCCCTTTCATGTAGGCAAGAGGGTAGAACTGGTTCTCCTTGAGTGGGGCCAAGTATGCTGGCTTGGTGGATGTTTGGGACCTTCTTTATTTTAGTGAAGGTCTTGGGGACCAAGTCTTAGGATAGACCTGGTCGTTTGCGGGTCGAGGCTTCGGGCCTTTTGGTGCTCGCCTTTGGTGTCACGGTAGTGACACGTTGAGAGGTGAGCTTCTGCTTCTTGGAAGGAGCAGTTTGTTCTTCGGGAAGTGGGAATGGTCCCAGTGTCCTAAAGACGATAGTCCGGGGAGTCGAGGTCGACCCGGAGTTCAGAGAGTTGCCGAGGGAGTTGATGCTTCGGCAGCTGATGGGGCGCTTGTAGGTGCGCGTGGCTTGCTTCTGTTGAAGCATGAGCTGGTGCTTGTTCTCATCAAAAGTAATGGTTAGCGAAGCTGCCATTGTTAGTTTTCGAAAAATTTCTGAAACGAGACCGCATCCATTAGTAATCACAATAATATAATGATCATAAATGGGAAGTTCTATGATTTTGTCTTTTCAAATCGCTCGAGGGATATGACCCAAGCAATATGAAGAAGGTAAAAAGCCATAGAGGGTACAATTGTTCTAATTGCAGGTATGGTAAGCCCAGAATGAGCGTCCCAATGATTGCTAGAAGTAATTGTGAACCTAAATTTGACTTATCGTGAAGCAGAGCTTGCTCGAGGTAAGAAGAATATAAGGTTGGAGTTACAAATGTGCCGGTCGCGAATACAGTAGACCCTGAAAGGGTGTACTAGTACCGATATACACAAATGTTTGGAGACCGAATCCATGAGATGAGATTTTCTGTTTTGAAAGGTCAAGATTGGATTCATCAAAGAGAGCAGATGGTATTCCGATCCAAATACGGTTTCAGCGATTTCCACGAGCGCCAGTACTCAGAAGGAAATGAACCATAATTTCTCGGATCTGAATAAAAAAATGATGAGTTTTTTTTTTTTGAAAGGTCAAGATCGGGTTCATCAAAGAGAGCAAAAGGCTTTCCAATCTGAACACGGGCTCAACGATTTCCACGAGCGCCAGTGCTTAGAAAGGAGGAGACCAAAATTTCCCCGATCTGGACCGAAAAAATGACGGAAGTTTTTTTTTTAAGATTTTTTTTTGAAAAATTCTTTTTTTTTAAAGATTTTTTTAAAAAAATCTTTTTTTAATTAATTAATTAATTTATTTTTTTAAGATTTTTTTTTGAAAAATCTTTTTTTTATTTAAAAAATTTTTATTTTGAAATTTTTTTTATTTAAAAGACGAGAGAGTACACATAGGCCTCCTAACCCGGTCTTATGAAATCTCGATTGATAGAATTGCCCCCAGGTAAGGGTATGATTACTTAATGAACCCGTTTGGAGGACCCTTGCCTAGAACAGTCGGGCTGTCTCCACACTTTGGACAAGGCTTTTCTTGAATCAACCGTGATCAAAGAACGCAGTTGGTTTAACCTTAGTGGTCTTTGTCTCTTTTTTTATTAGATCTCAAATAGACTCATCGAAGAGAAATGATGGCCCAAATCCTTAGTCGAACAGGCTCAACATTTTTGCAAGCACTATGAACGATAGGAAAGGATCAAGGTTTCTCAATTTTGAATCAAAACCAGAAAATCTGATTTTGTTTTTAGATCCCTAATGAACTCATCGAAGAGAAACGATGGCCCAAGACCGTAGTCGAACAGGCTCAACATTTCTGTAAGCACGGTGACGATAGGAGAGGATCAAGGTTTCTCAATTTTGAATCTAAAATGAGAAATCTGATTTTTTATTATTATTATTTTGTTAGATCTTTAATGAACTCATCGAAGAGAAACGATGGCCCAAAACCTTAGTCGAACAGGTTCAACATTTCTGTAAGCACGATGAACGATAGGAAATGATCAAGGTTTCTCAATTTTGAATCCAAACTGAAAAATCTAATTTTTTTTTGTTCTCTAATGAACTCATCGAAGAGAAACGATGGCCCAAAACCTTAGTCGAACAGACTCAACATTTCTGCAAGCACGATGAACGATAGGAAAGGATCAAGGTTTCTCAATTTTGAATCCAAACTGAAAAATCTGATTTTTTATTTTTTATATATTTTTTAGATCTCTAATGAACTCATCGAAGAGAAACGATGGCCCAAAACCTTAGTCGAACAGGCTCAACATTTCTACAAGCACGATGAACGATAGGAAAGGATCAAGGTTTCTCAATTTTGAATCCAAACTGAAAAATCTGATTTTTTAATTTTTTTTTAAAAGAGAAAGAGTGGAAATAAATTTGAAGAATTAGAAATTTCCAAAAAATCTCATCTCATTTTTTTAGATGCGAAATCCAACATAGGCCACCAATTAGAAAGTAGCCAAGGAATCGAGAAAAGAAGTATAAGCATAGAGCAAAAGATATGATACGCAAATATTTCATTTCTAGCATCTTGTTCTCAAATGAACGAGTCCCACCGGGTGTACCAACTTGATGGACCGCGCGTTCCTATGCTCGGTGCTACCGAGGTCGGCGGACGTGGGAGTCCGTTGGGTACGATCCTTTCACGCCCGGGGGCAGAAGCGGGTATCAACATTTTTTTGTGTGGGTGTGCTGGATTTTATATTTTACTTGGAATTGCAAGTGGTGATCCGGAGATCGACCTTCGCAAGTAAAAAGGAAATCAACTTCTTTCGAGTTTCCATTGCACATATATTTAAGAAAAGAGACATTTTTCTTGATTTGCTGTGAAAGGCGATTTTTTTTGGCATTTATAGCCGATTTTTGGAGTTTATAGCCGGTTTTTGGCATTCATAGTCGATTTTTGGAGTTTATGGCCGATTTTGGCGTTTATAGCGGATTTACAATTCTTATCAATAATGAAAGACAGGAGTTGTGATTTTTGTCTCTTTTAGAAAAATACAAACTACAATGAAAAGCAAGAAAATGAGGATCTAACTTCTCAGGAGATTGTGGGGGACTCGTTCAGATTGACGGTCGCAAGCCATATGTAGACTTCGCCATCATCCATGTACATGAGAACAGAGGATGCTCTTGATTCGCTTGGCTTGGCTATAACCTCAGATTTTTAGAGGTTAAAGACCAAGTGGAGGTCCTATGTCCAATAAAAAGCTAAGTAGACGGACTAAAAAGCCACGTCTAAGCCATTGGAGGCAGAAGGAGAAGGCAAGGACCTTGGGGGAGGACCCCCCAAGGGACTTTTGTCACCTTGTAGCGGTGGCCGGTGCAGAACTTTCGCAGAGTTTTCTCTATTTCTTTCTCTGGATTTTCTGTGCTTGGAAGCTTATCTGATTCTGATCTCTAGGAGTTGTTTGTTTTTTTCTTATCTGGATTTCTTTGGAGTGCTCTCCTATTTATAGGCTCTCGGTAGCCATTTAGGAGGGTTTATGGGAGGAGTTACAAGGTTTAATTCCTTTATTTCGTAACTCTTTTTTCTTGGCTTCTGATTGGCCGGTGGAGATTGAGGGCATTTAATCGCCTTTAATCGCCATGATGGGAGGAGTTTCATGGTTTAAATGCCATGAATCTCTTGACTTGTAACTCCCGGATGCATGCTTTTGATTGGGCAATAAAGTTAATGACTGCAATAAAGCTAGTCAATTAATCGCATTAAGTGGTCGCTGAGCAGTTGAAGAGTCGCGGGCCGTGCCACGTCTTTTGGGATTCTTCTGGTGATGATCATCGATGAATCTTCATGTAGTCGACATCGGATGACCATGTAACTTTAGGTATTGGTTGCCAACAACGGGTCGGTGCCATCTGTCCTGTCGATTTCTAGATCAGTCGGGTAGAAAGCACACTTTTTTGGTTGACCGGTTGGCGATCAATGTTGATTTTGATACTCTTGATGATTGACCCGTGATTTTGATGGATGTCAAAGGATTGGGTGTCTCAAAAGTATGAATTTTGGAAAATCTTAAGAGTCGGACGCTTTGAATCTCAAAAAATGACGAAAAACGGGGTCTCCGGGGCGAACCCGGCGAATCTGGGCTCCATGGTCGCAAGCGACAATGGGCCAGGGTCGCAGACCTCCCCCTTTTTGTCCCATTTTGCGGCCGTTGTTGATGTTTTTCGGTTCTTTTTTCTTCTGTATTTTTTCTTGACATTTTTTATCATTTATTGGCCTGATTTCCCTGTAGAAAACTTAATGAGAATCCTTGCATTTTGGAGTGCAAAGTTTCCAATATTCCGAGAAAGCCGAAGACTTTGTCGGGCAGAGCTGCCGATTTTCCGTCAGAAGCTGAAACTTGGTCAAACGATGTCATAATGACCTGAAAGTTGGGGTGAAGCCTCCTGAGCAATAAATAAGCCCAACCATAGGCTTTTCCTTGAGTTTTGAAGCCGTTTGGGGTCCTATTGCCAGTAGACTTGTTTTTATCGCGATGAAGATGTCGCGGCATGATGTGCAGTCAACCGATGTCCGATTGACTTGAAATTTGACGGGGAACCTATTGGAGTCATTTTAAGATGATCTATAGGCTCTATCTTGGAAACCATGGTCTCAGGGAGCTTCGCCGCTGGGAGGCCTGATTTGGCTTCCGAGCGTCAAAGTATGGTTAAATGTTGTCGAAATGACCTAAAACTTGACGTGTAGCCCTTTGTAAGCGTTTTGAAGCCGTCCATGTGCTCTTTTTGATGAGTGATGGCCTCGGTGGTTCTCGCCACCGAGAGGCTTGATTTAGCTGTTTGAGGGTTGATGTAGGGTCAAACGTTGTCGGTTTGACTCGGAACTTGACGTGGAGCCTTTTGGATGTATTTAGAGACCATCCACAGGCTCTGATCGAAGATTTGGTGTCTCCGATGCTTTCGCTGCTGGGAGCTACTTTTCAGTTATCGGAGAAGCGAAGTTAGGCCAAATTTTTTTGAAATGGCCCGAAACTTCTTATGTACTCCTCTTTTGGCTGTCTTGAAGGATCTTGCAGTTTTTGTTTGATTCTGACAGGATTTGATTTTTTTTTTTGGAAGTAGCATAGCCTATTTATGGCAGGTTGCTACTTCATGTAGCCTTTTGGATCTTGAAGGAGCAAAGTGACATTTTTGGTGTCAACATTGCAAGTACCCTAGAAGGTACGGCCTTCGACTGGTACTCCACTTTGTCGGAGAACTCCATCCAAAACTGGGCCATGCCAGAGACACGCTTCCTAACTCACTTCAAAGGTGAGGATCATCCCGCTACTATGGCTCAGCTGTGTAGCCTAAAACAGGGGGAGAATGAGTCAACGTATGACTTCATTCACAAGTGGAAAGCAATGGCATACAAATGCTCTGATGTATTGCCATAAGCGTCGCTAGTTGACATCTGCCGAAACAACATGAAAGCTAGAATCCGCTCGATGATCATTGGCAACAAATCAAAGAACCTGGGAGAACTCCTAGAAGCTTCCATGGAAGCTGAAACGGTGATTAAAGACCTCAACAGTCAGAAATCATCAAGAAAAGAGCCAACCGCCATTGTAACCTCAGAAATAAAGAAAAAAGAGGTCCTCAATGTGCAGACCAAGTCAGCTCCTCAGCCATCAAAGAAAGCTGATAACAAAGCTATTGGTAAGAGACCCGAACTCTCTGATGCCTTCAAAGAGCGAGTAGAAAAGAAATACCCGTTCGATGAAGATGTTGATGAAATCTTTGGGGCTCTCGTGGCAAACGACAAGCTCACTTTGCATGAACCCAAAAGACCTGGTGATGTTGGCAAAACCAACGATCCTCGGTACTGTCCATACCACCAGATGATCTCGCATCTTCTCAATCAATGCTTCGTTGTGAGGGAGAAAATAAACGAGATATGGAAAAACGGAGTCATCACCTTTGACAAAAACTATGGGTCTGTCTCCATCAACATGGTGTCATGTTGACAAACATCAAAATCACCGAAGAAGAAGATCACTACTTCTTTCAAGGTGATAAACACAATCCAAGCGTCCGAAGAATTGGTTCCTTACCCGACACCAGATGGACAACCCATATGGGTACATCCCGATCTCCTGGAAGATAAAAATTGGGAGGTCGTGAAAACAAAGCCTACAGCTTAACAGCGAAGGCATGCTAGGAAGCATCTCCTCAAGGTCAAATGACAAGAGAAGACCCAGCCAAAACAAGAAGTCCAAGAAAAGGCAGAGGCCTCCTCTACCGCTTCACTGGAGGTAACAAAAACGTCCCTTCCAGAGACTTCAAAGGGGGTAAGAAAATTCACTCTCAGTGATTTCATGCCACCTCAATTCAGAGAAAAAGCCACGCATGGGGCATCATACTCTTGCAATTTGGTAGTTGGATTCTCCATTGATGGATACGAGTCCAGCGACACCGATGATGGATTCGAATCCAACTACACCGACGAGTGGGAGGAGTCCCTTGAAACAAGAGAATATCTCTCCGATGAAGAATGGATTCCTGAAACTCACCTTATGCCAGTAATCTGGTATAACCCACTACAGCCACAAGGATCTTGGTCTGATGATGAAGAAGACCAAGAGGCTGTACAAGAAAATGCTGCTGGCCCAGCACCCGTCATTGCTCCAGTGGAAATCAACTATGTTGAGCCACAAAGAGCAGATGAAGAAGAAGATTTGGCTCCCATGCCTGATCTTGAAGAATATGCAAGGATCTTGCAGCATCTTGCTCTAGAACAAGAGCAAGACTGCGTCAACGAGCCTCCTCGCAATCCAGAGCCTGAAGTCCCTAAAGACCATCAGGTACATCCTCCCTTAAGTCCTGAAAATGGAGAAAATTGCTGGATAGACGATCCTCTTACATCCGAGGATGAGTCTGGCTCCGATCAGGCAACGTCTCCTGTTAGAGCTTCCTGTAATGTGATAATTCGGGATTATAGCTCTTCCGAAGCATCGTCTGATGAGATCACTTACACTCTGATGACGCCTAGCAATGTATCCTCTGGAGCCACCTCATCTCACGTGACTTTCACTGAGATGACACCTCTCAGGTTTCTTCTCCTGAGACTGTGACTTCAAAGCTCACACCCTTCCTGACTGAAGAATCCCCAGCTATTGATGCTTAGGACGATGAATTAGTTAACGAAGAAGAAAGGTTGCTGGATGCTGTTCAGGACTTGTTCCCGGAAAATGCTCCGTGCAACATAATCACTGAGGATGGTAACTTTGCTGGAGATACATCCTCAGCAAATGAAAAACGATAGCCTCTTGATCCTGAAGACAATCTTACAAATGAAGACCCTTCTCAAGAAGCTCTCGAAGTTGGTAGAGGCACCCGCTCTGGCCGGGACTGCCCTAAAAATTACAACCAATCTTCATTTACTTATGTAAATCCTTTGGGAAAAGATGTTGTAAGCGCCCCTAGTGGCAACCATGATGATCATGCAGGCCCCAAGGAGGCTTTCAAGTATGACTTGATTGAACACTTCAAGCACATACTTGCACGTCTGCACATCCTATATTTATTGCGAATGTCTCTGCACACTCATGATAATCTCATTTCAGAATTACAAAAGCTAAATAAGGATGTTGACAAACATACCCCGCAAGTCCTCCAAATTGAAATGGACTACCGGGTCAAAAACTCAGAAGCTTCCTCAAAGGGAGAAAAGAAGAAAACTGAGGGATCATGCATTGAATGCCTCTCGGTTCAAAAAGCAGCCAGTGCAACCATCGCCTTTACTAAGGAAGACTTCATACTTAGCGAAACAAGGCACAACCGACCCCTATACTTCACAGGGTACATCAAGGAAATGCCTATGCATAGAGTTCAGATCGACCCAGGTTCTGCACTCAACCTCATCTCCACTTCAGCTCTCGAAGAGTTGGGCATCCCACTCAACAAGCTGAGCCATACATCTGTATCTATCTTTGGATACGATGGGAGTAGTCAAAGGCCTATCGGCAAAATCAGGTTTAAATTGCAAATAGGTGATCTTATCTCTGAGGTCACCGTATATGCAATAAAAATTGCTTCATGCTACAACGTCCTTCTCGGATGCCCTTAGATCCACAAGAATGGTGTTTTCCCTTCAACTCTACATCAATGCATCAAGTTTGTTGGCGACGATGGCATGATACATCGGGTCTTTGCGGATAGAAAACCCTTCAAAGGTAAAGAAGTCCACTTTGCAGACTCACAGATGTATGAAGGTGAGAAAGAAGAAGAGGAGAAGCACACAACACCCTTTGCCGAAAATCTCCAGAAAGATAAAGGCAAGGCTCCTCAACAATCACCAGAAGAAAACAAACCATCCGGTAAATTCGAAGAGAGAATTCAAACTCTCTTCATCATCTCCCTCAAGACTTCAAAGCCTTTGGTCATCACGACTAAAGTGAAGAAGGCAAAACAAAAGCCTGGGGGAAAATTTGTTATCTCTTTCGTGTCTATCAAGCAAGACACGGATTCGGATTCAGAGCCAGAAGACGACACATCGTCAAGCCAAGCTGACACTCAGCAAGTTCGGCCTGCTCTTACTCCAATGGAGACACCTTCTGACATAGAAGATCCTACGTCAGCTTCCTTCATTGTTCCAGCAAATTCAACAAAGGAAAAGCCGATCTTTTTCCATAGATCGGATGCTTCTTCATCAAACTCCATGCTTGGACCTTTCCAAAATGAAGGTATGCCTTAACTATCCTTATATAGTCCTATGGCACAAGCTATTATGAAGAAAATGGGCTATGACGCTCAAAACCCAGTCGGTTTGGGAGAAGGACGCGGTATTCTCACACCATTGGGGCCCGTCTTGACCAAAAGCCAGCTGGAAGATTGGAGACTCTAAGGCCATGTAGAAAAGTCTTCACACGGGCTAGGGTATGATCCCGACACTCCTCTGAGACAGTTGACACAAAGGCTTCAAAGTCGACTTACCGACCAAGCCTCGACATCTCAAGTCCATGAAGACATCGATCTCCCTGGATATCTTTTCGATGCGTCACCTGACAAAGATCCTGGTAGCTCATCCAATTGGTACGGTTTCTTTGACAATGAAGAGGAATTGTCCGATGGCACAGACGTGTGGTCTTCTGACCCAGAAGAACCCTCGTCTCCAAAAGAAGTACCCTACTTCGACCCGGTTTCAACAGGCGATTGGGATCATCTCATAGCAAGCCTTGAGAAAATTGCCGATCAAGAAGACCCGTGGAAAGGAACAAAATTGCCTTGAAACCCCAGAAGGTTTCGTAGAGTTGGAAGCCTCCGAAAATATTGTGGAGGAACCACCTTCGAACCTTCCAACAGAAGATCTTATTCAAAAGATAGACTTGGGAACAACAGATAACCCACGTCCTGTATTTATAAGCAAGAATATAAAGGATGATGAGTTACCCGAGTATATTACCCGAGTATATCGCCTTTCTTCATGAGTTCATTGATTGCTTTGCATGGTCTTACGCTGAAATGCCTGGCTTAGACCCCAAAATAGTAGTCCACAAACTCAATCTTCAATAAGACATCAAGCCTGTCAAGTAGGGCCAAAGAAGATTCCATCCAGATGTGATGGATAAAATTGAACAAGAAGTTCAAAAACTCAAAAGCGTCGGCTTCATCCGTGAGGAACAACATTTTGAATGGTTGGCCGACATTGTCCTCGTGACAAAAAAAAAAACGGGCAGATCAGGGTCTGTATTAACTATAGAGACCTGAATGGCGCATGCCCTAAAGATGAATTTCCGCTCCACATACCAGAGGTAATGATTGATAATACCTGTGGATTCGAGCGAATGACATTCATGGATGATTTCTTTGGCTACAATCAGATAAAGATGCATCCTGAAGATGAAAAACATACATCTTTTCGGACCCCATTTGGCGTGTATTGCTACACTGTCATGTCGTTTGGTCTGAAAAATGCTGGTGCCACATATCAAAGGGCTATGATGAAGATATTCCAAGATATGCAGCACAAGACGGTCGAATGTTACGTTGATGACCTCACTGTCAAAATAAAAAGAAAAGAAGATCATCTCGAAGACCTTCGAGAAGTCTTCCTCCGGCTTCGCAAACACAAACTGCGAATGAATCCTCTGAAGTGCTTCTTCGGCGTCTTGTTGGGTAAGTTCCTCGGATTCCTAGTTCGGAAAGCTGGAATAGAGCTTGACCCCATAAAAGTCAAAGCCATTCTAGAAATGCTCTCTCCAAGAACCTTTAGAAAACTCAAAGGGCTTCAAGGGAGATTGGCCTACATTAGATGGTTCATCTCCAATCTTTTGGGGAAATGCCGTCTATTCTCCCGGTTGATGAAAAAAGGTGTAAACTTTGTCTGGGATGCTGACCGTGAAGCTGCATTCCAAGACATACCTGACCAAACCTCCAGTGTTAGCTGCTCCTACCACTGGAAAACCATTCATTTTATACACAAGAGACCTTGATCACTCTCTGGGCGCTCTACTTACACAAGAAAATGATGAAAGAAAAGAAGCTGCGCTATACTACCTCAGCCGCATGCTAATAGGTGCAGAGCATCGCCACTCTCCAGTCGAAAAGGAATGCCTTGCAGTGATGTTCGCCGTACAAAAGCTGCGTCACTACTTGCTTTCCAACACAGTCTACCTGGTCTTGAGGATCAACCTCTTGAAGGTCCTTGTCACAAAAGTAGGTTCTCTCAATGCCTGACTGGCAAAATGGTCCATCCTTCTGTCACAATTTGATATTAGGTATGTACCACAAAAAGCAATCAAAGGCCAAGCTCTAGCAGACTTTCTCGCAGAGCATCTATTGCCTAAAGATTCTCCACTCAGAGATGATCTCCCAGACGAATCAGTCTACAATGTGGAGACTTTCTCACAAAATGGCTCCTGGAACATGTACTTCGACAGTGCAACCAGGACAAATGAAAAAAAGATAGCTGATCTCGGGAGTTGGCATCCTCTTTTTTAGCCCCGACAAATACATGATTCCACACGCTTTCTCGCTACTGGAACCATGCACAAACAATGCTGCTGAATATCAAGCTCTAATCCTAGGATTGGAACTCGCCATCGAATCCGGTATCACCATGCTGGAAATCTTTGGAGACTCTCAATTGATCGTCAACCAGATGAATCAGAAATTTGAAGTCAGGAAGCCCGATTTGCTGCGTTACTACAATAAGGCACAACCGCTTCTGCAAAAGTTTGACATCTGTCACATCACCCACATTCATAGAGGTGAAAACATACGTGCAGATGCCCTGGCAGGACTTGCCGCATCTATGGCAATCCAGGAAGGGGAAAACATGCAAATCACAGTGTGCGAGAGAAGAATCATTCCTCCTCTTAACACACACCAAGCAGTTACTAAATGCTACATGCTCGCTTCCATGTCCAACGTGTTGCAAACACAACACGAGCATATGGACACAGCCTATGAAATCATGATGTCCTTGTCTGAGATGTTCGCAGACAAGAGCAGGCCAGCCAGGCAAGCTGCTATGAGGACTATCATGAATACTAGGATGGCTGTGGGAACACCTGTCAGAGAGCATATGCTCAAGCTGATGGATTATTTCAATGTAGCTGAGATCCTAGGGGCTGAGATTGATGCAGAGAGTCAAACTGATATGATTCTCGAAACTCTGCCGGACTCTTTCAATCAGTTCAAGCTCAATTTCAATATGAGCAAGACGGACATGACTCTACCTGAGCTAATGAAAGAACTCCAGGCGGTGGAGGCCATCATGAAGCCCAAAGCCCAAGCTCACTTTTTTCCAGTCTTCCTCTAAACTAAACCCAAAAGGGAAGAAGTTCATGAAGAAGTAGAATAAGGGAAAAGGGCAGAAAAAGGACAATACTGGCAAAAAGAAGGACAAGGGTACAGATGGAAAGCCCAAAGGGAAATGCTTCAAGTGTGGCCTCAAAGGTCATTGGAAGAAAGATTGTCCTAAGTTCCTGGCCTCAGTTAAGAAAGGTACATCTTTTTCATACTACATTGAAACTTGTCTAGTGGTATATTCTACTGACTCATGGATAGTAGACTCAGGAGCCACTAATCATATCTGCAATTCATTGCAGGGGTTTCAGATAATGCAGAGGATTGAGAAAGGAGAGTTTGCCTTTAGAGTTGGAACTGGAGCTAAAGTTTGGGCAGTTGCAGTAGGAGTTGTTACCTTACATCTTCCATGTGATAGGATATTAGTTTAAAATAATGTTTTCTATGTTCTGGACATGAGTAAGAATTTAATTTCAGTTTCCAGACTCATTGAATTTAATTATTCAGTTTCTTTCCATTCTGGTGTTGATATCAGTAGAGATGGAAATATTATATGTTCCGGTAGAATACATGACAACTTATTTTATATATATCCTATTGCTCCTACACTGCATAATGTACAACAAGAAAACTCAACTTCCCTTAAAAGGAAGGTATCTTCAATCAATGACACATATCTTTGGCACTTTCGTTTGGGTCACATTAACCTAAAGCGGATTCAGAGGTTGGTAGAAGATGGGCCTTTGAGCTCATTAGACTTCGAACCTTTTCCTTAGTGCGAATCTTGTCTCAAGGGAAAGATGACCAAAAGGTCATTCTCTGGAAAGGGACTAAGGTCAAAGGAGTTGTTAGAATTGATTCACACTGATGTGTGTGGTCCTATGAATAAACCGGCTCGAGGAGGGTATGACTATTACATCACCTTCACCGATGATTACTCTAGGTATGGTTATGTGTACTTAATGCGATGCAAGTCTGAGGCATTTGATAAATTCAAGCAATTCAAGGCTGAGGCAGAGTTACAACTAGGGAAACATATCAAAGCCCTTCGATCTGATGAGGTGGCGAGTACCTCCTGGGTGAGTTCAAAGAGTACCTCACACAACATGGGATTGTGTCTCAGTTTCTGCACCGGGTACACCCCAGCAAAATGGTGTAGCGGAGAGAAGAAACTGTACCCTTCTTGATATGGTAAGGTCCATGATGAGTCATGCAATCCTACCTATATCTTTTTGGGGATATGCCCTAGAAGCAGCATCATACATTTTAAATCTGGTACCTTCTAAATCAGTACCTAGGACACCGCAAGAAATGTGGACAGTTTGAAAACCTAGTTTAAGACATATCCACATTTGGGGTTGTCCAGCCTATGTACTGAATGATAAAGCTACCAAGCTGGAACCCAGATCGGAAATGTGCTACTTAATTGGGTATCTTAAGGGAACAAGATGTGGCATCTTTTATCATCCAAAGGAGCAAAAAGTGCTTATCAGCACTCATGCTAGGTACTTAGAGGATGATTGTATGATGCACCAAGAGCTTAGTTGTAAAGAAACCCTTGAGGAGATTCTTCCGGGATCTCCTATAACATCTGTACCAGATCCTGAGACAGTAGATGAACAAGATATTCCTTTTAACACTCCGGAGCCTAGTCGTAGTGGGAGAATTTCTAGACAGCCAGAAAGATATCTAGGAGTGTCTTTTAAGACAGACTCTGAAGATCTGGTTGAGGATCCTACTAGTTATGATGAAGCAGTAACGGATATAGATGCTGACATGTGGCAGCAAGCGATGAAATTTGAAATGGATTCTTTGTATTCCAATCAAGTCTGGGAACTTGTAGATGCACCTGAAGGGATTAAACCCATAGGATGCAAGTGGATCTACAAGAGGAAGAGAGGAGTGGATGGGAAGGTGGAAACCTTCAAAGCAAGACTGGTGCCGAAAGGATATACTCAGAAAGAGGGTATCGATTATGAGGAAACCTTTTCACCAGTGGCTATGATTAAGTCCATAAGGATTCTCTTGGCCATCGCATGTCATTATGACTACGAGATATGGCAAATGGATGTCAAGACAACTTTTCTTAATGGAAGTCTTGACAAATGCATCTACATGATGCAACCAGAGGGCTTCATTGCTAGTGGCCAAGATAACATGGTTTGTAAACTTAAGAAGTCCATTTATGGACTTAAGCAAGCATCTAGAGCATGGAACATCAAGTTTAATCAGGCAGTCAAATCTTTTGGCTTTGATCAAAACATTGATGAACCATGTGTGTATAAGAAAGGAAGTGGAAAAGCAGTTGCGTTTTTGGTTCTGTATGTAGATGACATATTACTCATAGGAAATGATGTAGGTTTATTGTCATCCACAAAGGTTTGGTTATCGTCTCAATTTCAGATGAAGGATTTGGGTGAGGCCAGCTATATCTTAGGGATCAAGCTTTTGCGTGATCGCAAGAATAATCTTCATACATTGAGAAGATATTGGTCAAGTTTAACATGCATGACTCCAAGAAGGGCCCCCTACCTTCTGGACATGGAGTACCACTGTCTCGAGATCAATGTCCAAAGACATCTGAAGAGATAGAGAGCATGAGGAGAGTTCCATATGCATCCACTGTTGGAAGTCTCATGTATGCAATGTTATGTACTAGACCAGATATTTGCTTTGCCGTTGGCATGGTTAGCAGATATCAGTTAAACCCTGGACCTATGCACGGGACAGCTGTTAAGCATATATTCAAGTATCTTCGGAGAACGAAAGATTATATGCTAACCTTTCGAGCAGATGATCTAACGCCATTGGCGTATACAGACTTTGATTTCCAATCTGATAGTGATGCCAGAAAGTCTACCTCAGGGTACGTCTTTACTCTGTCAGGAGGGGCTATATCATGGAGAAGTGTCAAGCAATCCTGTACTGCTGATTCTACCATGGAAGCAGAGTATGTGGCGGCATCGGAAGCTGCGAAGGAAGCAGTATGGCTCAGAAAATTCCTATTGGAATTGGGAGTTGTTCCTGCAGTGCAAAAACTGATTGTCATGTACTGCGATAACACTGGTGCTGTAGCACAGTGCAAAGAGCCCAAGAATCACAAGAAAGGCAAGCACATTCAGAGAAAGTACCACTTGATCCGGGAATTCATTCAGGATGGAGAAATAGTAGTGGAGCATATTGCTTCAGCAAATAACTTAGCTGACCCATTCACTAAGACTCTTACTGAGAAAGTCTTTACTTCTCATGTTGAGTCTATGGGTGTTAGGTTAGGAAGTAGTGATCTTTAGTGCAAGTGGGAGTTTGTTGGGATTGGTGTATGCCCTAAAGCCCACTAGCTGCACTCTCATCTTCTGTTATTGGATATTTACTAGTTATTTAATGGAATGACTCTTTTCTGCTTAAACATGTATATATGTATGGTTGTGTAAGGCCCATTGTTTCTAGTAAATGAATTAGGTGTGTAGTGTCTACACACAGATAGGTCTAATTCATGGACACTGGAAACAACATATTTGTTCATAACTGAGAGATGGAGCTGGGCACTTCATCTTGGTATAAGTTATAGTGAGAGACTCTCCTGTATTCAGGGTGACTTACCTAAGTCATGGGAGGACTTTCTCGGATTTATCTCATTAGTGCATATGCAATGCATTGAACAGGACCATGGTAGGTGTGATCTCTAAAATAGTACTATCACTGAGAGAGATCAAGTCACGTCATGCTACTGAGTGACCAGTGCTCTTAATCTTGAGCATTTGTGAATGAACTGACGTAGTCAAGTTCTTGTGCTTTAATTCACTATGGGTGAGATTCTTTTCATGGGTCAACAGCTATGTGTTTTCGGTACTCGGACTTGATCAGTTGGGTCGTGCAGATGCAATAAAGAATCTATGCCATCTAATGATGGAATGATCATTCCCTTAGAATTTTCCGACTAATCATCAAAATCTAAGATCTTAGTATATGGATGTTCCATATGGATATTGAACTTATGGGTCGCTCCCTAGCCCAAGAGAATGATATCCGGATGATGATTAAGTTAAGGATATGAAGTTCTAAGGTTTAGATGTAATCGAGAAGGTTGATAGTACATGTGATAACCTGACTCGATTATGGATGTTACATAGAGGGGCATTCAGGTCATTACACTTAGTAGGTCGAAGACAACTGTCATTTTATGACGAGCTTATTATATTATATATTTGTCCCTGGAGTTCAACCATAACTCTTTAATGGAATGAGTTAAGGTTAAAATGGTCTTAATGTAGCTATGAGTTTAGCATGGACATTTTGGTCATTTTGGGAGCCAATGGCAAATATGTCTTTTGGTCCCTTCCCTAGTCACTTTCCAAGATTGGCATGGTTTCCCAAGTCGTTTAGGTAACATTTGGTTGAATTATTTTAGTGGAAAAATAATTTTGAGTTTAAATTCAAATAGGCCTTTGATGGCATATATGAATTTAATTCTAGATAAATTATTAGTGGGCCATGGTGTGCATTATCATGTGGGACGTCCATAATGGGATTTCCATGGGTAAGGTTTCCAATTTTGAGTAGGTCTCTCTACTTGGAAGGTTGGACTCCTCTTTGGATTAGTATTCCTATGAGAAAGTTTCCTTTTTGAATTAGAAACTTAAATTAGTAAGTGTTGTGCAACTAGGATTACTAATTGCTAAAGTTTATGGGAAGTTCCTTAGTTTCCTTTTCTAATTGGAGTGTTTCTAAAAGGAAATAAATCTTTAGATTATACTTTCCTTTTAGGACATCTATGAGAATTAGAAGAGATAGTCTTTAAGGAAAGAATTCCAAAGTTTCTATAAAAGGAGGAGGGCTTTACCCCTTGGACGTCCAACATAGAGAGAGCATAATATTCCACACGTCCAGCCCCCCTTTGTTCTTCTTTGAAGATAGTTCAAGGTCTGAGATTTTTCCATAGAAAATAGTTCTCAAATCCCTAGATTAAGACCCCACCATCTTAGCCAATCAGATTTGGAAGTGAGATAGAGAAAAAGATCAAAGGCAATACTACTGCAGAAAATTCCAGCAATTTGTTTGCTAATTGCAAGTCTGAGTTCGGCCCTTTGGATCTATTATTTCAGAGATTTGAAGTCTACAAATCTTTAAGGTAATAGTCTTCTTGATTCTCCTTAAATTATACACTTGTTGGTCATGAATTCATGGAGTTCTTTTGCGATCACTATGGCTGATTTATGCTGCCCAAATCAGATTTTTTAAAATCTATCATGTTACAAATCAACCATGAATGTCTTCCGCTAGTGATATTCAGATCTGAATCGCAGTTTCTTTCAAAAATGCATTATCATGATGAGCAAAACCTGATCCCCTAACTTGCCACATACAGCCTGTTAGGTCACATGATCAAAACCAAAATTGACCCCCAACATTCCACATACAGCTTGTTGGGTCACACGGACAAATTCAAACCCGACCCCCTAACCTGCCACATACAGCTTGTTAGGTCACAAGGTTAAAAACAAAAACCCAAATCCACATCCCTGATGTCATCTTCAAAATTTTGCCTCGAGATGGTACGTGGTTTCTTTCACTACCATAAAATTCCCCTGGAAGCTCAAAAGGATACAATACAAAAAGAAAGACTGCTCAAAGACTCTTGGTCAAGTCACAAGCTCTCCTTCAGAAATCTCTTCGAGGCACATCGACTACAAAAGTTAAGCAACTCGTCATTGTACCTCGAGGGGGCATTTGTTGACACCAAAAATGTCACTTTGCCTCTTCAAGATGCAGAAAGCTACATGAAGTCGTAACCTGCCATAAATAGGCAATGCTACTTCCAAAAAATAAAATCTTGTCAGAATCAAACAAAAACTTCAAGATCCTTCAAGACAGCCAAAAGAGGAGTATACAAGAAGTTTCGGGCCATTTCAAAATCATTTGGCCTAACTTCGCTTCTTCAGCAGCTAAAAAGGAGCTCCTGGCGGCAAAAGCATCGGAGACACCAAATCTTCGATCAGAGCCTGTGGATGGTCTCAAAATACATCCAAAAGGCTCCACGTCAAGTTCCAAGTCAGACCGACAATGTTTGACCCTACATCAACCATCGAACAGTTAAGTCAAGCCTCTCGGCGGTGAGAACCACCGAGGCCATCACTAATCAAAAAGAGCATATGGACGGCTTCAAAATGCTTACAAAGGGCTACACGTCAAATTTCAGGTCATTTCGACAACATTTGACCATATTTTGACGCTCGGAAGCCAAATCAGGCCTCTCGGTGGTGAAGCTCCCTGGGACCATGGTTTCAAAGACAGAGCCTATGGATCATCTCAAAATGACTCCGGTAGATTCCCTGTCAAATTTCAAGTCAATCGGACATCGGTTGACCGCACATCAAAGCGCGACATCTTCATTGCGACAAAAACAAGTCTACTGGCGATAGGACCCCAAATGGCTTCAAAACTCAAACAAAAGCCTATGGTTGATCTTATTTATTGCTCAGAAGGCTTCACCCTGAATTTCAGGTCATTCCGACATCGTTTGGCCCTGTTTCAGCTTCTGACGAAAAATCGGCAGCTCTACGCGACAAAGTCGTCGGCTTTCCCGGAAAATTGGAAACTTTGCACTCCAGAATGCAAGGTTTCTTGTCAATTTGTCTATAGGGAAATCAGGCCAATAAATGATAAAAAGTTTCAAGAAAAATTACAGAAGAAAAAAAAGAATCGAAAAACATCAAAAACGGCCGCAAAATGGGACAAAAGGGTGGAAATCCCCCCTGCAGGCCCCTGGGACCCTGGCCCATGGTCGCCTGTGACAATGGAACCCGGAATTGCCAGCCCCTGCGACCTTGGCCCATGGTCTCCTGCGACCATGGAGCCCGGAATCGCCGGGTTAGCCCCATAAAGCCTGTTTTTTATCGTTTTTCCGTGATTCGAAGCTTCCGACTCCTGGGATTTTCCAAAACTCATACTTTTAAGACACCAAATCCTTTGACATCCATCAAAATCACAGGTCAATCATCAAGAGTATCAAAATCAACATTGATCGCCAACCGGTCAACCAAAAATGTATGATTTCTACCCGACTGATCGAGAAATCGACAGGACAGATGGCACCGACCCGCTGTTGGCAACCAATACCTGAAGTTACATGGTCATCCGATGTCGATCTACATGAAGATCCATTGATGATCATCGCCAGAAGAATCCCAAAAGACGTGGCATGGCCCGCGACTCTTTAACTGCTCGGCGACCACTTAATGCGATTAAATGACTAGCATTATTGCAGTCATTAATTCATTTCTTTGGATGGCCCAATCAGAAGCAAGCATCCGAGAGTTACAAGTCAATAGATTCATGGCATTTAAACCATGAAACTCCTCCCATCATGGCGATTAAAGGCGATTAAATGCCCTCAATCTCCACCGACCACTCAGAAACCAAGAAAAAGAAGTTACAGAATAAAGGAATTAAACCCTATAACTCCTACCATTATGCCGCTTAATGACAATAAAAGCCCATAAACCCTCCTAAATGGCTACCAAGAGCCTATAAATAGGAGAGCACTCCAAAGAAATCCATATCGGAAGAAAAACAGAGATCCTAGAAAAAAAAAAGCACAGAAAATCCGAGAGAAAGAAGAAAGAAAACTCTGCCGAAGTTCTGCACCGGCCACCACTACAAGGTGACAAAAGTCCCTTGGGGGGTACCCCCCAAGGTCCTTGCCTTCTTCTTTTGCCTCCAATGGCTTAGACATGGCTTTTCGGCCCGTCTACTTAGCTGTTTATTGGACATAGGACCTCCTCTAGGTCTTTGTCCTCTAAAAACCCGAGGTTATAGCCAAGCCAAGAGAATCAAGAGCATCCTCTATTCTCATCTGCATGGATGATAGTGAAGTCCACACATGGCTTGCGACCGTCAATCTGAACGAGTCCCCCACAATCTCCTGAGAAGTTAGATCCTCCTTTTCTTGTTTTTCATTGTAGTTTGTATTTTTTTAAAAGAGACAAAAATCACAACTCTCGTCTTTCATTATTGATAAGAATTGTAAATCGGCTATAAACGCCAAAAATTGGCTATAAATGCCAAAAAAATCGCCTTTCATGGCAAATCAAGAAAAAATGTCTCTTTTCTTAAATATATGTGCAATGGAAACTCGAAAGAAGTTGATTTCCTTTTTACTTGTGAAGGTCGATCTCTGGATCACCACTTGCAATTGCAAGTAAAATAGAAAATCTGGCACACCCACACAAAAAAATATTGATACCCGCTCCTGCCCCCTGGGCGCGAAAGGGTCGTACCCAACGAACTCCCACGTCCACCGACCTCGGTAGCACCGAGCATGAACGTACGGTCCATCAGTCACGATTATTTCTCTTCTTTGAGAATCGCTTCTTCTCGTCCTTCTCTGCGGTCGAGAAGAAATCGTCTAGTCAGATGCTAGTGGTGCTATGCAGGCTGAATAAGAAGAAGAAGAAGAAAAAGAAGTAAGGTGGCCGATGTACCATTTGTGCAGCTTGTAGCCGGCAACAGCGGGGCTGTTGCAGGTTTAATGGCAGCTGGGAAGGGTTCTTGCGAGTCTGGAAGTGCTACTGGTGTAGGCAAACTGAACAAGAAGAAGAGAAGGAAGAAGAAACTGGCAGTGGCCCCTGACACAAGGAGATGACAACAGTGGCCGGCTGAGGAGAATGGCAGCAATGCCCACTGGGGAAGAGGGCAGAAGTGGCCGCTAGTTTCAGGTGGTGCAGGAGAATGGTCGATGACTGTGCAGATAGTGGAAACTGGCCAAGAACTGAGCTGGAAAGAGGACTGGCTGGCTGAGTTTGCAGGGGGAAAAGTGGCTACGGACTGTTGCAGTGGGAGGGAGTGGCTGCTGGACTGGGAATGGCAGCTGGTCCGGGAGGAGTGGTCAAGATCAGATGCAGGGGAAATGTTGGCCGGGCTAAATGCAAGGAGGAGGAATGGTCGGGACTGAGCTTGGGCATGATGGTCGGGAGCTGAGTAGTAGAGTAATGGCCGGTCAGCAAGGGGAAATTATTGGAAGGGGTGGCCGAGAGTTTAGAGGGAGATAAGCTGGCCGCTGAGTGCATGGGAATGGCTGGTAGCAGCAGTGCTGGCTGATGGGTGGCCATTGTGTGCAGATCGCTGAGACAGTAGGAGAAGGGGAAGAAATGTCAGTGGCCGTTGGGCCTGATGGCCAAAGGCTGAGGTGTGGAATTCCTTGCCTGCAATGGAATCCTCCAGAGTCACCAGAGAGAGTTCTCTTCCTCTTTCCGGCACTCGAGAGAGCGAGAGCGAGTTATGAGTTTTTTTTTATAAAATTTATCTGAGTTTTGCGTAAAATTATCTGAGTTTTATAAAATTTATCTAAGTTTTTGTGAAATTTATCTGAATATTCGTCAAATTTATCTTAGTTCTGGACAAATCTATTTGAGTTTTTTGGTTAATTTATCTGAGTTTTGGAACAATTTATCTGAGTTCTGAGTTTTTTATAAGATTTATCTGAGTTTTGTGTAAATTTATCTGAGTTTTATAAAATTTATCTGAGTTTTGCGTAAATTTATCTGAGTTCTGAAACATGCGCCATCTTGGCCGGAGGGGAAGTGAAGAAGAAGGCAGCAAGTTGTTGTCCGGTTCTGGTTACAGAAACTAGAACTCGAAGAAGAAGACGACTTGGGCTTTTCTCCCAGGCCAAGTTGGTTACAGGAAGAAGACGACTGCAACTTGCCCTCTGCTGCCCGTTTCTCGTCGCTGTCCGATTTCATAGCCACTGGAGCAGGAAAAGCAGAGAACCCGAAGCGGCTCTGTCCTATTGCTGGACAATCGCTGTCGTAGTCGAGCTGCCATGTTCGTCATCGTTGTTGCCTTGCAAGTCCGGCTCCCCGCCCATCGTCGCCGTAGTAGACAATCGTAGGAAGGGGCTTCGTGTGATTCGCTGGATTAGTGTTGCAAGTTATTTACAATGATTATCAAAGGCCTCATAGTTGGTGTGAATGCACCTTGTATACACTCAATACTCATGTGATGCGTGAATGCGCAATGTGGACATGTAACCTTACTGGCTACTACCTTTTGTTGCAAGTGGCAGGAGGTTTCCCTGAAATCTGGGCAAAGAAAGTGTCCTCAAACTTTACATGTGTCGCATATCAAGATGAGACGTGTTGGATAATAATGTCATGCACGCATCGGCACGAGAGCGCTGAACAATTTTGGTTTATTAAAGAAAAGGTAAATTGGCATTTTCAGGTATGAAAAAGTGTGAGGGGGACCTTTGGCTGTATAACATTTTTTTGTGGACTGTTTGCAACAAAGTAATGTTATGAGGGACCTCCGGCCAATGCCCTCCAATTTTTTCTGTCACCGGAGATGGAGTCCATTGATCATATATAAAACATATAAGTTTATTTAAAATCTTGTTCCAATTTATTGAGGTCAAGCTATTAATTCAAATTTTATCAGATCACATATAAAAACCGGTTTCAAATTTTAAATAGGTTGACCTTAATATGAGTAATTTATATGAACATTTTATAGCATTTTGTTCAAGTCTATTATATTCGATAAATTTTATTGTGCGCCCAAAATATATCATAGTAAAACTTTGCATCATCCTATGTAAGAGATTTAACAAATTTATGAGAAACAAATTTTAATTAATGTTGGCCCCATTGTGGATATGGCACAAATTCTTTTATCTTAGTTTTAGTGTATTGTATTTTTGTTCATGTGTACGGTTGGCCAAAACATTTGGAGTCAAAGTTGTGATATATGACATGCAAGAGAGGCATTCTGTTCGAATAGTTTAGATATTAAAGTAGATGGGCCTTAATGTGACAAGTAGGGTGGACCTAAGAAAAATGAATGGGTTCTCAACCTAGGAAGGAAAATGGAGTTTAATTCCTATGCCGATGAAGGGTCAAGGCGTTCTGCCGTAAGTTATGATAAATTCTGAAGAGGCATGCCCTGAAAGCTTTGACAGTCAAGGTCAGGAGATTACTTGAGGAGCTGAATCTTTGGCTGGAGGCAATATTTGGCTGAGCTCATGATTTCTTTTGTAACGAAATCTTTTTTTATGGTACCCCTTGCATAAATACACATTTTTTGGTACTTTTTTTTGTAGCGCTTGTGACTAATTTTTTAGCACACTTTTTCCTCTATTTTATATTCCCTCCTTTCATTTAAATCCTTTTGTGATGAAAACAATCCAAGCAATAGTTTGAGAATGTTTGTTTGAAAATTTGATCAAAAGCTTGTCATTTTGTGAAAATCTTTTGTCAAATGATTGTTTTGGCATTTGAATGTTTGTTTGAAAATTTGATCAAAAGTTTGTCATTTTGTGAAAATCTTTTGTCAAATGGTTGTTTTGGCATGGGAGCCAGATTAATTTTATGGCATGAGAGCCAAGATTTTGTGGCATGAGAGCCAAAATTTTCTTTTTGGCTTGAAAGACAGGTTTTTGTGGCATGAGAGCCGATTTTTGGCGTGAAAGCCGGGTTTTTGTGGCATGAGAGCCGATTTTTGGCATGAAAGCCAGGTTTTTATGGCATGAGAGCCAATTTTTGTTTTTGGCATGAGAGCTAGGTTTTTTTAAAGCCAAGTTTGGGTTTGTTAGCGTGAAAGCCATGTTTTTGGCATGAAAGCCAGGTCTTTTATTTATTTTTTTTGCGTAAAAACCAATTTTTTTTGGCATGAGAGCCGGGTTTTTTTGTGTGAGAGCCGATTTTTGTTTTTGTTTGTTAGCATGGAAGCTCGCTTTTGGTTTTCAAAATTGAAAGTATCGACTAAAAGTCGCCTCCCTGCCAATGGTCTTGCAAGTATCGATAGAATGTCGCTGTTAGTTTATATGGACTCAATCCAGTAAGTGATATAAGAAATTGATTAATTTCTTATTTATCAATATATTCATGTTTTCCTTTCATGAGATGAATGGTGTTATATTACTTATTTACGCATAACCAATACGAATGACATAAAGGTTCATGAAATGAACCAGGGTCCATAAGTATACTCGATGCAATACATGTGTATGGATGAGATCCATATACGAGAGATATGTATAGAAAATCTTATACTTAAATATCTTCACAACCAGTGATGAGACTGGACATCTAATCTAACAAGGTTACAGTACTTTGATTACTATGAGATAGTGTGATTTGTCTCGATCATCAGAATGTAAGATTCTGGATCAAAATACTGGTACATTGGATGTATTGAACGACCATGAGAAGCACCTTATGAACACTGTCTTTACTTTATGGTCCGCTCTCATAACTCCCTAGCAATAGGCTCTCAATCATGAGATATTAATGAACTCAAGTTTCTATCTATTCATTTGCTTTGAGTCACCAATGAGTGAGGCCAACTATAGGTCAACACCTCGGTGATTTGGGTACATGGTAGTAGAGCTGTGGGAACATTCAAAGGTCAATATGGAATCTATCTTTAATATCCCCTTGTGCCAATTAATGGATTTATCGTTGGTAAGTACACACTCATTACGATTAAGAGTTAATTGGAAAGGTACCTATGATCATTACAATTAATTGGGGCTCAAGGATAATAAGATATGGATCTAAGTTTGGAAGACAGGTCCAATTGATCCATGGATATTGATGGTGGGGCCTACTTGTGATCATATGGAAGTTTAGGGTCTTCTATGTAATATATTCCTAAGACTGGAGTTCAATTGCATTTATTTAGTGGAGTTATTTAGAATTAATTATGGGCCCGGATTACTCATGAGATGTGGGGTCGCGAGTCTCAGTTGGAGCCAGCTTTCTAAGGAATCCCTAGTGGTCCCACGCTAGCCCAAGTTATTAAAAAAGATACTAATTCTAGTTAAACTATAAAAGGAAAGTTACTATTTCTATTTGAAGTGAGACTTCTAACAATGGTAATAGTAAGTTACTAATTATTAATGGAAGTGAGACTTAATTAGAAAGGAATTAGAAAGTTACTAATCATATTTGAAGTGAGACTTCTAATTATGATATACTAAGTTGCCAATTATTATGGAAGTGAGACTTCTATTTTAATTGGAAAAGAAGAGGTTGCTTGAAAGCTTTAAAAGGAGGAATAAGGAGTTGGACGTCCATTACAAGCACCAGCCATAGTGTTGCACGCCAAACTCCCTTGTGCAAGAGTTGCACACGCTCACTTCTTTCTTTCCCTTTTCTAGTTCCTCCTTAGAGTTTCTAGTTAGCTTTCTCTTGGAGATCCCACACATCTTCTTGAGAAAAGAGAATCTGATACGGGTCATAGCGTGGAAGATCAAGATGTCTGAGAATGTAAGACCCCGACTCGAGAGACCTAGATTAGTGTTAATTAAGTTATGTTTTAGCTTTAAGTGTGTTTAGTGGATTTTGGTTAAGTTTGGGATTAGAATAGCTTTTATAATAGCTTTGGGGAATTTTGAGAGCCTTCTTGATTTGTGGGACCCTTTGGGGGTTCTTGTTATGATTTTGCGTGAGCTTGGGGGTTTATTCATAATTTTCTAAAATTCGTGTTTTCATCCTTTTTTATTCTTCTTGTTAATCCCTACAACTTTCATGTGGACATCGTTCCCATTCGAGAGCCCTAAACCTGACTTTTCACAATTTAAGGGCAAAATGGTCTTTTTACCCAAAATCTGGACATGATTTTTAATATCACCAAAACCAGCAAATCATATACTTTTTGGAAACTAGAAATTTCGTCGATCAACTTTGTCTTCTTTGTCGAAATCTTTTAAGGTTCCGAAATTGATGTTTTTAGCTGGACAAATACTTTAAGTTGTGAGACCCACTCTCCTTTTAGTATATATAGAGAACCCTTCTTCTCTACTCCTCTTCTTGCCTTAATTTATGTAGAAGAGAATGAGATCCGAGCATCCTCCATTTTCTCATTCTTCTTCTTGCTTCCTTCCTTATCAATCACCACCAAACCTCACTAAATCAAAGATTGGATCTCGAAATCTTCATCCTCTCTTCAAGAGCTTCCATTTGGTAGCATTTGTAGAGGGATCCATCGACCTTGAGCTTTTTATTGAACTAAGCTTGCTTATTTGAGGAACTTACAAGTAAGAGATCTCTTCCATCACCTAGATTATTATTTATTTGGCCTTGGAGTAACTCCATGTTCATTATTGAAAGCTTTCATTTCGTTTTGATTTGGTTTTGATATTTTAGGGCTTGTTTTTGGGGGGTTTTGTGTAGATTGTTGTTTCTTGGCTAGGAGTCCGATTAGAGGTTGAGTTGCTAGCTTTGGACCCAAGGCAAGTGGATGAAATGATTTCTGAATGTTAACTATGATGTTATGCAAAAGCATGGTTTTTCATTAATGGCTTGTTTTACTCAAATGACATGATTTCTATTGACTTTGAAAAGCACTCTTAATGCATCTTGCTATATTGTTAGTCTTTTGGAAAATGTGGTATAGAGTTGTATTATGTTACATGAATTTTTTTTATTTCCCCTCTTGTGATTGAGTTGAATGGGATGAAGGGATTTTATCCATTTTATGGATGATTTGGTGGAAGAATGGATGAGGTTGAATGGTGGATTTGTGTGATGGATTGAAAGTTTTGATTGATAAAATGGAGGAACCTTTAGCTCAGTTTATTGCAAAGAAACTATATGTTGAAAAGAGAAATGGTTGGAGAAGAGAAGGGACTGAAAACAACTTCAAAATTCTGTGTCCGCAGCAATGTCGGTCAGCCTATCGGCCGATAGCCAACCGACAGGTGACCGAACCTCCTCGGATCCTTTTCCCGAGTGCTGCAAACTTTTCAGAAATTTTTTGATGTTGAAGTGTCGGCTAACCGACAGGTGACCGACATCAGTTCGGTCCCAATTTCAGAGAGCTGCATTTTCTGTCAGATTCTGATGCTGAAGTTTCGGTTAACCAACAGGTAACCGACACCTCTTCGGTTCCATTTCCAGAAGCTATCTTTCTCCCTAACCCTGATACTCGGTCAGCCGTCGGTCAGCTGTCGGCTAGCCGACACACCCAGTTTTGCTAACAGACAGCCAACCGAGAAGCTGACCGAAACTGCAACTTTAATTGAGTCTTTTTGAAGAACCATGTGGAATTATATTGAAGAAGAAACCCCATCATCATGATCTTGTTAAGGTCATTTAGACTTGTCAATATAAGTAAGGACCAGGAATGTTTTCAATTCTTAAAGAGAACCAAATGTATATCAAATCTAACATATAAGACCCTATTTACATTGATTCAAATCTTCGACCTTTAACACTTGGCCCGGAAAGTATAGAAATCCATATGTACATAATTTTATCGAACTTCTCTTATATATTTCAAGTTTCATGCCTTAAGACTTGTCATGCCCCGGATATTGTTTTATCGTTTTGCTATCTTGTTCATGCTTGACCTGATATTATATGTCTTATGCCTATGAGCATATTATCCTGATATACATGCACTTGTTTTGTTTTCTTGCACATGACCTTTGAGTTGGCACCACTAAGCTTGGATGTACCTTGTTGGTTTGATCCACCGGCTTGGAGATCCCCCTCTTGTCCCGCCAGCTGCAGCCTGAATCCTGTCTTGTCTTGCTACCCAGTTCGCTACCGTGGTCTTTTCTAGCTATATGTATTTATATATAATCGTTGAATCTCCTCACCTCGTGTGACTAAGGTCAACGCCTCGATGGCCCTCCTCACTTTAGTGAGAGAGGATTTAGCTTCGTGTGGTTGCCACCTGTTAGTTTAAGATCCTTGATACCTTTACATGCTTTATATTGTTCATGCCTTTTCTTAATAAATGATGCATTTACTTTTATGAAACTCATTATTTATACACAGGTTTTCTACTCTCTTGCGAGGTATCATTGTTTTATATTATTGTCATATCTTTTCACACACCTGCCAGACCGTCGTGTCTGATCCATTATTTTGATACTTAGGTCCAGAACTCATTGCCTTTAAGGAGAAGCCTGAGGAGGCGGTTGATGAACCGCAACGAGTAATCGAGTGGCAAGCTGACGATGTTATGTAGACATTCGGTCAAGCTTAGAGATTCGACACCGGTTTGGGAACTTTTGTTTAATATCTTTGGGGGTATTCTTTTGTGATGTACTGGCCTTTGTTTGGCCATTATCTTGGGGCATATTAACTAACTGATCTTTCGTATAAACTTCAATATTTACTTATGGGAAATGCTATAATGATTATTGCTCACTTCGATACTATGTCATTATAATTTTCAATCAGTCTTTTTTATGGAATGGTATGAATACGATTTACTACACGCTTCTGCATCTTGAAAATTTATATGTGTTTATGTGAGATGACTTGTATATGAAATCCTCACCGCGGAACCCTGTGGGAAATCACATGCACGAATGAAATGTTTTCTTTAATTCCGTGTACGGATTAGCCAACCAAAGAGATGCACATGGCGCGGCATCAATAATTGCACGTGTAGATCCCGGATTTGGTCCCTAACCCGGTCCAGGGTTGCGACAGACTGGTATCAGAGAGGGACATGTTTCAGGCAATTAAAAGAAACTAGAAATCTTAAGGACGTGGTGAGGATTCGTTAGACTCTTGTTAGATAGAATCGTGTGAGCAATGTATACCCCACCCTATACTTGATATTTTTATGTACTAACACCTTGTTTTGCAGCGTTATGGCACCTCGCAAATGACCAGTGAATGATGATCCTACTACTAGTAACATTGATCATACAGGGCCAGTGGAAGAAAACACAGAAAACACTATAATGCAAAATCAGTTCCAACAGATGATGCAGGCTATGTTAGATCAACAAAACAGACAAATGAGGGCCAGGCAAGGTTACAGGCTCAAGCACATGAGACACAGGCCAGATTGCAAGAGCAAATGGCCAAGAAAGATGAGCAAGAGACATAGCCCAAATGCAGAGGCAGTTGCTAGATGTGTTACAGAGAAGACCTGAATCAATTCTAGCAGCAGCACCGGGTGTGGTCAACAACAGGCAGAATGATCCCAATGTATTATATGAGCGCTTCAGGAAGAGAGGCCCAAAGGAGTTCATTGGGACAAAAGATTCATTGACTGTAGACGACTGGGTTGAGCACACGGAGAACAGATTCGAAATCTTTACGTGTACGGGCAAAGAGCGAGTGCAACTTGCAGCATCCATGTTCATCGGTCTAGCATATATCTGGTGGAAGACAGTCAAAGTATACTATAGGATAGTTCAAGATGAACGGGCATGGGCTAATTTCTTGAAACAGTTTGGAGAAAAGTATGTACCTGCTCATGTGAAAAGGCAGAAGGCAGCCGAGTTTCAGCAACTCGTGTAAGGGAATATGACAGTTCTCGAATACCTCACCAAATTTGAGAGATTGTCTAGGTATGCTCCAGAGTTGGTGGACACGGTAGAGAAGAAGACAACTAAGTTCCTTGAGGGACTTAATCCAAACATTGAGAAGGATGCTACCGGGGTTGTACCACCTACAACCTTTGAAGAAGTTGTCAAGAGGGCTTACAAGTTTGAGAACTTCCACAACAAGATCAATAGGACTCAGGGAAAAAGCCAAGGCCATCAGCAGAACTTTCAGCAGATGAACCATTAGAACAAGAGGCCAAGGCAAGAGCAAAATGTGCAGAATCCAGTAGTTTGCATCCACTGTGGGAAGAACCATGAGAATACCCATTGCCGTACTATTTCAGGAGCATGTTTTAGATGTGGTTCAATGAACCACCAGATGAGTGAATGCCCTAGATAGAACAGGCAGAATCAGCAGCAATAGGCAACACAGCGTCAACCACCACCTCAGAATGCATTAGTGGTTCAGAATCAGGCAAGGCCATTACAGCAACAAGCACCTCAGCAACAGTATAGGCCACAACAACAACAACAACATGCCTGTTAACAAGGACTGAATCAGAATCAGCGTCCTCAGTAGCAAAATAGAAATTTACAACAAGGTAGACAGCTACAAGTCCAGAACAGGCCACCATAGCAGGCACAACTCTATGCTGTCAATAGGGCTAATGCAGAGGCGGCAGGCAATATAGTAGAAGGTACACTTCTTTTTTGTGGATTTGAGGCTAGGGTTCTGTTTGACCTTGGCTCAACGCATTCATTTATGTCTCCAAAATTTGCTAAGTTGATATATATGCATGCTAGAGAGTTGGATTTCATTTTGACTGTGACTACCCCATTAGGTAAGGAAGTTATTTGTAGGAGTTTTTACCCTAGTTATCCAATCAAGATAGGAGAGGTAGTATTGCCAGCAGATCTTATTTTATTGGAGATGTTTGATTTTGATGTCATCTTAGGGATGGATTGGTTAGCAGGATACCATGCCACTATGGATTGTTTCCATAAGACCCTCACCTTTAAATTAGAGGAGGCCCAAGCGGGGGTGTTATTTCAGGGAGAGAGGAGTAATCCTAGTGTGGGGTTTATTTCATCGTTGAAGGCTGATAGACTTCTGAAAAGTGGTTGTGAGGCCTATTTGGCGTTTATCACGGAGGATAAACGATCCCAAGGGATGGAGGAGATCCTTATTGTTTGGGAATTCCCGGATGTTTTTTCGGAGGAGATTCCAGGATTGCCACCCATCAGAGAGATAGACTTTACTATTGAGTTGTTACCAGGGACCGCTTCGATATCTATTGCACCTTACAGAATGGCTCGGGTAGAATTGGGAGAATTGAAGACACAGTTACAAGAATTGTTGGACAAAGGTTTTGTGAGACCTAACATTTCACCATGGGGAGCTCCAGTTTTGTTTGTGAAGAAGAAAGATAATTCTATGAGAATGTGCATTGATTATCGAAGATTGAACCAAGGGACCATCAAGAACAAGTATCCTTTGCCAAGATAGATGAGCTGTTTGATCAGTTGCAAGGAGTTGCTTACTTCTCGAAGGTTGATTTGAGATCTGGTTACCATCAGCTGAGAGTCAGAGATTCAGATGTACCGAAAACAGCGTTCCAGATAAGAAATGGACACTATGAATTCCTAGTAATGCCATTTGGACTGACTAATGCACCGGCAGTATTCATGGTATTGATGAATAAGATATTTCCAGAGTATCTGGATCAGTTTACATTAGTGTTCATTGATGATATTTTGGTGTACTCCAAGACCAAAGAAGAGCATGAGGAGCACTTATTGATAGCACTCCAGCTTCTGAGAGATAATCAGTTGTTTGCAAAACTCAGTAAGTGAGAATTTTGGTTAGATCAAGTCGCATTTTTGGGTCATATTATCTCCAAAGAAGGATTATCAGTGGACCCGTCCAAGATTGAAGCGGTTATGAATTGGGAAAGACCGAAGAATGAATCAGAGATCAGGAGTTTTCTTGGATTGGCAAGGTATTACCGAAGGTTTGTACAAGGATTTTCGTCAATTGCGTCACTTTTGACGAAGTTGACAAGGAAAAATGCACCTTATGTATGGACAGATAAGTGTGAAGCTAGTTTCCAAGAGCTGAATAAGAGATTGACTATAGCTCCAGTCCTTACTTTGCCATCCGGAAGCGGCGGTTTCACCATTTTCACCGATGCTTCCAATGTTGGACTTGGGTGCGTGTTGATGCAAGATGGAAAAGTAGTTGCATATGAAACCCGGCAGTTGAAAGATCACGAGAAGAACAATGCAACGCATGGCCTTGAGTTGGCAGTGGTTGTTTTAGCATTGAATATGTGGAGACATTACCTTTATGTAGAGAAATTTGAGGTTCACTCTGATCACCGCAGTTTACAGTATCTGTTTTCTCAGAAGAAATTGAACATGAGGCAGAGAAGATGGATGGAATATATCAAGGACTATGATTTTCCAATCAAGTATCACCCGGGGAAAGCAAATGTAGATGCAGACGCCTTGAGTAGAATGTCAGTAAGCATGGCCAGTCTTCGGGGAACTTATGTTATATAGCAGATAGAAGAGTTGGGAGTAAACTTTCAGCCACTAAGGAAGGGTGTTATGTTAGCAAACATGTCTGCGTCAGAGCCTTCATTCATTCAGAAGATCAAAGAAAATCATTTGCAAGACCCAGAGTTGGCCAGACTTGCGGAACATATAGCAGATCGTTCGGATTTTCATATTGTGGATGGAGTTTTGTACAACCGAGACCGTCTATGTGTGCCCGACATAGAGGACTTAAGGAATGATATCATGACAGAGGCTCACAGTACGAAGTATTCTATGCATCCAGGCGGCACAAAGATGTATCAGAACTTGAAAGGCAGATTTTGGTGGAACAAGATGATGAGAGAGATTGCAGCGTTTGTCTCTAGATGCATGACCTGTCAATTGATTAAGGCAGAACATCAGAAGCCTCTAGGGTTGTTACAGCCATTAGAGATTCCGGAATGGAAATGGGAACATATTAACATGGACTTCATCTCGGGATTACCGAAGACTAACAGAGGCAATGATGCCATTTGGGTCATTGTGGACTGTTTCACCAAGTCAGCTCATTTTCTTCCAATGAGGATTGGGAAGAAGATGCATATGTTACCTTTGGCTCAGTTGTTTGTCAGTGAGTTTGTCAGTCGACATGGACAGCCAGTTTCCATCACATCTGATAGACACAGCAGATTCGTCTCGAGATTTTGGAAAACATTGCATGAGTCTATGGGTACGAAGTTACAATTCAGCACAGCTTATCACCCGTAGATAGATCGTCAATCAGAGAGGACAATTTGGACACTTGAGGATATGCTCCGAGCTTGTGTGTTAGATTTCAAGACTCAGTGGGATGAAGCTCTACCGTTGTGTGAGTTCGCTTACAACAACAGTTTCCACTCGAGTATTGGAATGGCGCCTTTCGAGGCATTATATGGCAGAAGGTGTAGGACATCTGTTTGTTAGGACGAAGTTGGCACTTGCAGCTTACATGGACCGACTATGGTTAGTGAAATAAGTGACAAAGTCAAGTTGATCCAAGAACGTCAAAAAGTGGCCCAGAGTAGACAGAAGAGCTATACGGATTCTTATCGTAGAGACTTACAGTTCAAGGAAGGGGATAACGTTTTCTTGAAAGTGCCACCGACTCGTGGAACTTTGAGGTTTGGACAGAAGGGAAAGTTATCTCGGAGGTATATTGGACCGTATGATATTGTGAATAAGTTCGGTGATGTGGCTTACAGATTAGCCTTACCACCCAAACTATCCGGCGTACACAATGTCTTTCATGTATCCATGCTGAAGAAGTACGTCCCTGATAGATTACATATACTCCGCTATGAGCCATTGGAAATCCAAGAAGATGCTACATATGTGGAGAAGCCTGTTCGAATTATTGACACCAAGGAACAAGAGTTGAGAACATGCACTATTCAGTGGGTCAAGGTACTTTGGGAGAATCATGTACAGGAAGAAACATGGGAACTACGAGATCAAGTTCAGAAGAAGTACCCGCATCTACTACCGGAGGTGAGTTTTATTTCATTTGGAGAACCAAATGTCCCAAGGGGTGGAGGATGTAAGACCCCAACCCGAGAGATCTCGATTACTGTTAATTAAGTTATGTTTTAGCTTTAAGTGTGTTTAGTGGATTTTGGTTAAGTTTGGGATTAGAATATCTTTTATAATAACTTTGGAGAGCCTTCCTGATTTGTGGGTTCTTGTTACGAATTTGCGTGAGCTTGGGAGTTTATTTATAATTTCCTAAAATTCGTGTTTTAATCTCATTTAACTCTTCTTGTTAATCCCTACAACTTTCATGTTGACATCGTTCCCATTCGAGAGCCCTAAACCTGACTTTTCACAATTTAAGGGAAAAATGGTCTTTTTACCCAGGATCTGGATACGATTTTCAATGTCACCAAAACCCGCAAAACATATTCTTTTTGAAAACTAGAAATTTCGTAGACCAAGTTTCTCTTCTTCGTCGAAGTCATTTGAGGTCCCGAAATCGATGCCTTTAGCTCGGCAAACACTTTAAGTTGTGGGACCGACTCTCCTTTTAGTATATATAGAAAACCTTTCTTCTCTACTCCTCTTCTTGCCCTAATTTCTGTAGAAGAGAAAGAGATCCCAGCAGCCTCCATTTTCTTCTTCTTCTTCTTGCTTCCTTTCTTATCAATCACCACCAAACCTCACTAAATCAAAGATTGGATCTCGAAATCTTCATCCTCTCTTCAAGAGCTTCCATTTGGTACCATTTGTAGAGGGATGCATCGACCTTGAGCTTTTCATTGAACTAACCTTGCTTATTTGAGGAACTTACAAGTAAGAGATCTTTTCCATCTCCTAGATTCTTGTTTATTTGGCTTTGGAGAAACTCCATTTTCATTATTGAAAGCTTTCATTTCGTTTTGATTTGGTTTTGATATTTTAGGGCTTGTTTTTGGGGGTTTTTGTGTAGTTTGTTATTACTTGGCTAGGAGTGTGATTAGAGGTTGAGTTGCTAGCTTTGGACCCAAGGCAAGTGGATGAAATGATTTCAATGTTAACTATGATTTTGTGCAAAAGCATGATTTTTCATTAATGGCTTGTTTTACTCAAATGACATGATTTCTATTGACTTTGAAATGCACTCTTAATGCATCTTGCTATCTTGTTAATCTTTTGGTAAATGTGGTATAGACTTGTATTGTGTTACATGGATTTTTATGATTTCCCCTCTTGTGATTGAGTTGAATGGGATGAAGGGATTTGATCCATTTTATGGATGATTTACTGAAAGAATGGATGAGGTTGAATGGTGGATTTGTAGTGATGGATTAGAAGTCTTGATTGATAAAATGGAGGAGCTTTTATCTCAGTTTATTGCAAGGAAACTATATGTTGAAAAGAGAAATGGTTGGAGAAGAGAAGGGACTGAAAATAGCTTAAAAATTCAGTGTCCGCAGCAACGTCGGTTAGCTGTCGGTCAGCCTGTCGACTAACCGACAGCCAACCGACAGGTGACCGAACCTCCCCGGTTACTTTTCCCGAGAGCTGTAAACTTCTGAAATTTTCTGATGTTGAAGTGTCAGCTAATCGACAGGTGACCGACACCAGTTCGCTCCCAATTCCAGAGTGCTGCATTTCCTGTCAGATTCTGATGCTAAAGTGTCGACTAACTGACAGGTAACAGACACCTCTTCAGTTCCATTTCCAGAATTGTCTTTCTCCCTGACCCTGATACTCGGTCAGCCGTCGGTCAGCTGTCGGCTAGCCGATACCCTCACTCACTTCACTCACTGCCCACATGACTGAGCACCCATCTCACCATTTTCTTTCTCTCCCTCTTTAATCCTTTCTCTTTGTTCTCCATTCCTTCTTTCTTTCCGTTTTCACCATTTCCCTTGCCCAGTGGGCCACGAGCAACATCACAGCTAATTTAGTGGGCCACCAATCAATTGGGCCGCATAACCTCCGATGATCACCATCATCTCCGCGTGGACCCCGCGAGCATCTTATCCACATTTGCAAACCACCACTCCATCCACCCATTTGTTGGGTAAGCATCCCTTCCCCTAGGTTTCGTTTATGTAACTTGGGTTGTAGTAGTGTGTTTAGTAGCTTAGAGCTTCCCATTGATTTATGTTTTAATTTAGCTTTATTTTGGTAATTATCCCTTAGGTTTGGTTTGTTGGGCTTTGAGCTAGTGCTTATGGATTTGGGCATTTCTAACAAAAGGCAAGTAGATATTTATATATATGCTTGGATATGTTTGTCTTTCCTTTGATTCGATGATTAATGATGATTTAGATGACCACATGCTCATTGATGTCTTTGACTTTGGAAAACATGATAATTGGATCTATATGTTTAATGAAATGGATTATTAAATGGAATGGTTCGAATGGGATGGATATTGGTTTGAATGGACTTGGTGAGACAGGGTATGGATGTTTGTGGAGAGGGCTAGGCCCTGTTTTTCCTTGTTTACAGGTGTGAATGAAGGAAGGAAGTGAAACCCATCAGTTCTGAACTGATCACAGAATTCATTTCAGAATTCTGGGAGCAGTTCGGTTAACCGAACCTGGGTTGTCGGTTAACCGAACTGCAGTTCGGTGACCTCCCGGTTGACTGTTGGTTCCAATTCCAGTGAACTGCAATTTGACTGGAGAAGGGATTGTGAACTCGGTCAGCTCTCAGCTGACCGAACTGTACTCGTGACCTGTCGGTCAAGAATCCAGAGAGCTCATTTTCTAGACTTTTCGTGTGGTCGGTCACCTTGTCGGTCAGCTCTCAGCCGACCGAACTTGTCGGCTAACCGAACCTGGTATTTACCTTAGCCGAATTTCCTCCTTTTTGAAAGGAATTGTCCCTTGGTCTATGGACTTAGGTGGAACCTTGATTACCCTTTTTGGACTCATTTGACTATGTGTGAAGATGTTTTAAGCCGACCGTCACGACCCCAAACCCAAGGGGCCGTGAAATTGGGAGTTAAGTAAAATTTATGTTTCTCCCAAGATCCGCGTGTGTGAGGATAATACGTTTCAACACACTCTGAATATTTTTGCGTAAGCTTTCATGGCATTGCGACCCGAAGTCTGTGGCCATTGGATTCCGTGTCGCACTCAGCCACTAACATATTGCTATCATATCAATGAACATATCAGACTGGAACAAACCATTATAACAAAATACAGAGCTGACAGTGTCTGGATATTATATTCCCACATATGTTCAAGTTACAAATAACAATGTATATTAATTACAATCCTGAGAAAAAGGGCTAATAAAAGACATACAAAAATAAGATAATAATCACTACCCCATATGTGACGTAGCTCCAATGTCAAGCTCAATGTCTACACGACGTAGCTGACAAAACAACCTGCAAGCTCATGGCTCCGTAGCCAAAACATGGACTCAACTCGGGCAAGAAATCTGAACCTGAGTACCAAAGTAGTGGATCAGACACGACGGTCTGGCAGGTGGGTGCAAGGATATAAACAATCTATTGAAAAATAAAACATATGATAAATCACGTTATTTGATCAAAAGCTATACATAATTAAAATGTATAGAAATTCATGGACATCTGACAAAATCCTGTGTTCATATAAAACGGGTATAAAACATAAATATTTGACAAGACATGTATTTCTTTAAAGCATGTATAAAACGTGAATATCTAGCAAAACATGTATTCATTTAAAACATGTAGAACATAGATTATTTGACAAATCAAGAATTCATTTAAAACAAGTACAAAACATGAGCATTTAACAAATCAGGGATTCATTTAAAACATGTACAAAGTATGAACATTTAACAAATCAGGGATTCATTTAAAGCATGTATGAAGCATGTATATTTAAAACAGTAAGGGTATCAAGGATCGGGAGCTGTCAAGATGGCAACCACACAAAGCTAAATCCTCTCTCATTAAAGTGATGAGAGCACATACCCTACAGGATCATTGACCTCAATCACACAAGGTGAGGAGGGACAATGATAAAATACTATAATATACACATATATACTCTGCAGGACCACGGTAGCAAACCGGGTAAAAACTCTGCGGATTCCAGACTGCAGCTGACTAACAGGAGGGGAAGGATCTCCAAGTTGGTGGATCAAACCGACAAGGTTGTCCAAGCTTAGTGGTGCCGACTTATAGGTCAAATGCGGGAAATCAAAACAACTGCATAATAATGGAACATGGTGCCCATAGGCATAAATGCACATTCATATCGGGTCGAGGATATACGGGTTAGCAAAAGCTAAACACATTTTCCAATACTTTCGGGACATGTCCAAATCATAAGATATGATGTTTGGAAAGCACAAATACAATTAGGGTCAAGATAAACATGAATGGATTTCCAATCTTCTCCTGGCTAAGTGTTGTAGGTCCAAGATTTGAATCAATGTAAATAGGGTCTCGTTTGTCAATTTAATATTTTTTTGGTACTACATAAGAATTAGAAACAACCCGGGACCTTACGCACATTGACAAGTCTACAAGACCTTTAACAAGAATATGATGATGGGGTTAAGACTTCAGTATGGTTCCACATATTCCTCCAAAAGAAACAAGGAAGAAGATGGCTGTCGGTTAGGTCCTCGGCTGCTATCGGTCAGCCGACAGGGCTATGTTGGTCAGCCGACAGAGCTATGTCGATCAGCCGACTCTACGGTATTAGAAACTTTTCAGAAAATGCAGATCTCTGGAAATGGAGCCGAGAGTCTGTCGGTTGGCTATCGGTCGACCGACATGGGGATGTCGGTCCACCGACAGCTGACCTACAGAAATTCTGGTAGACTGCAGCTCTCTGGAAATGGAGCCGACGGGTTGTCGGTTGGCTATCGGTCAACCGACATGGGGGTGTCGGTCAGCCGACAGCTAACCGGCAACGAACCGATGCTGCACAGTCAGTTCCGTTTCAAGTCAGATTTTTACATTTTTCTTCCCCTTCTTCCATTCCATCCTTCTATACATTGAGTACCTCTTTTTCATAACTTTGGAGGTTTCAAGGCCTCATTAAATCTCCATGAAATCCATCATCCAAACCTCCCAAAACATCCATAAAAGGAATCCAACCTCTTCATCCCAAATCACATTCAACCAAAGGAAATCCATTACATGTAATAATTCAAAATTAATACAATCAAAATGTCATTTTCAAGAGAGTAATATGCTAGAAAGTATACTAATGAGTGTCTTTCAATTCTCAGTAAAAATTATGATAAGAAGCAAAGCTTAAGTAATGAAAATCATTAATAATGGCTAAGCATTTGCCTAAAAACCTGATTAATGAAAATGAATCATTTCATCCACTTGCCTTGGTCCAAGCTAATGCAAATCAAGTCTTCTAATCATCTCTTAAGCCACAAACACAAATCTACACAAAAACCCCCAAATACAAATTCCAAAAATAAAAAACCAAATCAAAACAAAAGGACAACTTTCAATAATGGAGATGGGGCTTCTCTAGGACAAGAATAATACAAATCTAGGAGATGGATAGTATCACTTACATGGAAGACCTTCAAATAGGCAAGGAGAATACAAGAAAAATTTGAAGTTGACAGATTGCTCTAAAAATTGTACCAAAAGAAATCTCTTGCAAAGTTGAACAAGATTTGTGAAGGCCTCCTCTAGCTTTGGTGAAGTTTTGGTGATGCTGGATGAGGAAGAAAGCAAGGAGAACAAGGAGGTAGGTGGCTGCTGGGATCCTCTTCTCTTGTGCAGAAATTCGGTCAAGGAGGGAGCAAGGAGAGGGAAGGTCCCTTATATAACAATGAGAAGATGGATCCCACAACTTAAAACATTAGCCGAGCTAAAAACATGCGTTTCGGGATCTCAAATGAATTCGATGAAGAAGACAAAGTTGTTCAACGAGATTTTAAGTTTCCAAAAAGTATACATTTTGCAAGTTTTGGTGACATTGAAAATTATGTCCAGATTTTGGGTAAAAAGACTGTTTTGCCCTCAAATTGAGAAAAGTCGGGTTTCGGGGCCTTGAACGGGAACGAGGTCAACATGAAAGTTAAAAAGATAAACAAGATAAGTCCAACAGGGTTAAAACAAGAATTTAAAGAAATCAATAATAAATTCCCAAGCTCACCCAAAATCATAATAAGAACCCCCAAAGGGTCCCACAAATCAGGAAGGTTCTCAAAACCAAAGAAAAGGTAGTTTAAACTTAGAAAGTCAATCAAACAATTACAAAATCCACTGAGAAAACTAATCCATGATTAAAACCATGCTAAACCAGGAAATCTGGGGTTGGGTTCTCACATCCTCCCCCTCTTAGAACGTTTGGTCCTCCAAATTATCTAAACCAACTCAAAAGAAAAAGGGGATAAAACTCACACACAAGATCACAAAATCACAAAAGATCTGCTCAGACTCACGCTCTCCCACAAACACCTGAGCTCACTGGGTCATCATCGCTGCAGAACTCTTTGGTCAACCATCAATGGTCGTCAGACATTCTTCCACTGGCTCGAATCTGCTACTGCCCTACCAATCTGACTGCTCAATGAATTCGCCAACTCTGACTCCTTCTAAGTTTAACCAAGTGTCTTGTTTCTAAACAACTTGATTCTGGAAATTCTTGGAACCATTCTATCGACTTCATCACAACTATCGAAGCTAAAGTCTCTTATCTAATGCACAACCATCAAGGTGAACTCTTGCTAGCTCTAACTCTCTGTGCTCGCTGCTCTTGATCCTCTGTACAATAGTCGGTCTCTGACACTAACAGGCTTGAACCTTCACTATTCTTCGGTATTCGGAGTTCCGTACTCACTCGTGCAACCGTTCTGCCAAGTTTGATTTTCCTAACAAAATCCAAAATAATTGATTTCCTACTCCGTATATCCGTACATTGAAATCTGAAGTTCCTCATGTTGATAAAATTCATGAAAATCTTCATTATCAGGCGATCGAGTAGAGGTCCTTTCATTAGTCAACTCTTCCACATAGCTGCACTTATTGAAAATCCCAAAATAATTCTCTGACAAAACTCATCAAATTCTATAAATCTTTAACTCTGAACATCTCTTTGGAGTTTTACCAACTGACAATTGTCTCTATACATTGATGATCTGCACTGCTCCTGTATAACTGCACTATCCCCAGTCAAACTTTCTGATTTTGGTTGAAGATCTCAAACTCTGCAAACCTCACTTGGTAATTTGCTCCTCTGACACAATCAATATTTGAAGAATCCTTCCATCAAACCTCCAACACCCTTTAGATGTTCTAACACGATCTCGAATCTGCTACTCTTGTCCATCAATGTCGGTCCAAGAGAATGAAAGTTCTGACTCATCCTGATGTACTGTCACCCTGTCTCTCTCAGTCTTGGAATTCCATTACATGTTTTTACTAATTCTTCGGAATATTGTCTCATTCTTCTGTCTACTCTTGGCTTCAGAAAATTTGGTGACGCTGAGTACTACCAGATGTGTCCTACTTTAGGTAATGTCGTCCAGTCCTCGGTACACTTCTGCTGTCTCCGTCTGTTTGTTGAAATCACAAGGTTCATAACTCTGTAGGTTTCCATCTCTGACCAAACCTGTTAGCACTCTAACTGTCATGCTACTCCACATGTCCCAACTTTGTGGGGGTGTGCTTCTGTCGAAATCTATCTTTGTCTTCCGGTCTTCTACCCAGGCTCTAAAATATCCAAAAGTTTTTGTTACTCTGACTCTTTCGTCCGGTTGCCATTGGTCCTTTGCATGATGATCAGTCCTCGACTATACATGTTTGTCTACTACTCATCACACTCAAACGGTTACAACTCTGCATTTAAATATCAAAATTGTTTTAATCAAACCTTGGTTGCTCAATCTTCTGCCTCTGTTTCAGGTGCACCATCCTCAAGTCATGCACATGTGCCCTTCTTTTCTGGTTCTTTCAACTGACCCTGTCCATAGGTTATGATTCTTCATCTCGTATATGTACTCTGTCCAAACTGATATCCTACAAGTCGCTAAAATCCATAAAATCTACTCTATCATGTGACCAGGTAATAATCAATTCTGCATACAACTCTCTCCACTGCTGCCGAAAACTGAATTCCTATGCTTTTAACCACGCACTGATGCATCCTGCTGAGTCGACTTCACCACCATAGCCACAATTGCTGAACCTCCTCGAACACTTCTCCGTCATAAGTTCACCAATACGCGAGAAATCTCTAACTTTTCACATCTTCTTGGAGTTGTACCATCGAAAATCATCTAGAACCTCAAAAAGTCCACCACCTATCCAACTTCTGAAGTCTTCTCACTTAGGAAGATAATCCAAGTTTATCCAAAAATTTGCACTTACTTGTCTAACACACAATCTGACGGTACACGATCAACTGAAATTGGATCTTAATATGCTGTTCACATTCCTTGCTAACTAACAACTGTTCACAATTTCCTTCGCTAGCTCCATCGATGACATCGAAAAGCTTAAAATTCTGTCAAACTCCTTCGAGATCCACATGCTAAAACCATAAAACTCTGACTCTCTGGCGCGAAAACAAGCAAAAGGCACTAAATGTGGGTACGGAGACATTAAATCCTCCCCCACTGGAAAAGAATTTGGTCCCCCAAATCCCCTAGCAATAACAAAAGGGAAGAGACAAGGAGAGTCTCCCCTACTAGAAGAAAAACAAATCCGAAATCAACAAAACGAAAACAAATCTGAAATCGACAGAACGACATCTAGTCAAAACAAGATAACAAATCTAACGATTCATCACCACATGTCTTAAGGTTCCTAGAGTGTTTTATTTCCTAGAAACCAGCCCGCTTTGATACTAGTCTGTCACGACCCCAAACCCGAGGGGCCGTGAAATTGGGAGTTAAGTAAAATTTATGTTTCTCTCAAGATCTGCGTGTGTGAGGATAATACGTTTCAACACACTCTGAATATTTTTACGGAAGCTTTCATGGCATTGCGACCCGAAGTCTGTGGCCATTGGATTCCGTGTCGGACTCAGCCACTAACATATTGCTATCATATCAATGAACATATCAGACTGGAACAAACCATTATAACAAAATACAGAGCTGACAGTGTCTGGATATTATATTCCCACATATGTTCAAGTTACAAATAACAATGTATATTAATTACAATCCCAAGAAAAAGGGCTAATAAAAGCCATACAAAAATAAGATAATAATCACTACCCCATATGTGACGTAGCTCCGATGTCAAGCTTAATGTCTACATGATGTAGCTGACAAAACAACCTGCAAGCTCATGGCTCCATAGCCAAAACATGCACTCAACTCGGGCAAGAAATCTGAACCTGAGTACCAAAGTAGTGGGTCAGACACGATGGTCTGGCAGGTGGGTGAAAGGATATAAACAATGTATTGAAAAATAAAACATATGATAAATCACGCTATTTGATCAAAAGCTATACATAATTAAAATGCATAGAAATTCATGGACATCTGACAAAATCCTGTGTTCATATAAAATGGGTATAAAACATAAATATTTGACAAGACATGTATTTCTTTAAAGCATGTATAAAACGTGAATATCTAGCAAAACATGTATTCATTTAAAACATGTAGAACATAGATTATTTGACAAATCAAGAATTCATTTAAAACAAGTACAAAACATGAGCATTTAACAAATCAGGGATTCATTTAAAACATGTACAAAGTATGAACATTTAACAAATCAGGGATTCATTTAAAGCATGTATGAAGCATGTGTATTTAAAACAGTAAGGGTATCAAGGATCAGGAGCTGTCAAGATGGCAACCACACAAAGCTAAATCCTCTCTCATTAAAGTGATGAGAGCACATACCCTACAGGATCATTGACCTCAGTCACACAAGGTGAGGAGGGACAATGATAAAATACTATAATATACACATATATACTCTGCGGGACCACGGTAGCGAACCGGGTAAAAACTCTGCGGATCCCAAACTGCAGCTGACTAATAGGAGGGAAAGGATCTCCAAGTCGGTGGATCGAACCGACAAGGTTGTCCAAGCTTAGTGGTGCCGACCCATAGGTCAAATGCGGGAAATCAAAACAACTGCATAATAACGGAACAGGGTGCCCATAGGCACAAATGCACATTCATATCGGGTCGAGCATATACGGGTTAGCAAAAGATAAACACATTTTCCAATGCTTTCGGGACATGTCCAAATCAAAAGATATGATGTTTGGAAAGCACAAATGCAATTCGGGTCAAATTTAAATATGAATGGATTTCCCATCTTCTCCTGGCTAAGTGTTGTAGGTTCAAGATTTGAATCAATGTAAATAGGGTCTCGTTAGAGACAACCCGGGACCTTACGCACATTGACAAGTCTACAAGACCTTTAACAAGAATAGGATGATGGGGTTAAGACTTCAGTATGGTTCCACATATTCCACCAAAAGAAACCAGGAAGAAGATGGCTGTCGGTTAGATCCTCGGGTGCTATCGGTCAGCCGACAGGGCTTTGTCGGTCAGCCGACAGAGCTATGTCGGTCAGCCGACTCTACGGTATCAGAAACTTTTCAGAAAATGCAGCTCTCTGGAAATGGAGCCGAGAGTCTGTCGGTTGGCTATCTGTCGACCGACATGGGGATGTCGGTCCGCCGACAGCTGACCTACAGAAATTCTGGCAGACTGCAGCTCTCTGGAAATGGAGCCGACGGGTTGTCGGTCAACCGACGTGGGGGTGTCGGTCAGCCGACAGCTGACCGACAACGAACCGACGCTGCACAGTCAGTTCCATTTCAAGTCAGTTTTTTACATTTTTCTTCCCCTTCTTCCATTCCATCCTTCTATACATTGAGTACCTCTTTTTCATAACTTTGGTGGTTTCAAGGCCTCATTAAATCTCCATGAAATCCATCATCCAAACCTCCCAAAACATCCATAAAAGGAATCCAACCTCTTCATCCCAAATCACATTCAACCAAAGGAAATCCATCACATGTAATAATTCAAAATTAATACAATCAAAATGTCATTTTCAAGAGAGTAATATGCTAGAAAGTATACTAATGAGTGTCTTTCAATTCTCATTAAAAAGTATGATAAGAAGCAAAACTTAAGTAATGAAAATCATTAATAATGGCTAAGCATTTGTATAAAAACATGATTAATGAAAATGAATCATTTCATCCACTTGCCTTGGTCCAAGCTAATGCAAATCAGGTCTTCTAATCATCTCTTAAGCCACAAACACAAATCTACACAAAAACCCCCAAATACAAATTCCAAAAATAAAAAACCAAAACAAAACAAAAGGACAACTTTCAATAATGGAGATGGGGCTTCTCTAGGACAAGAATAATACATATCTAGGAGATGGATAGTATCACTTACATGGAAAACCTTCAAAAAGGCAAGGAGAATACAAGAAAAATTCAAAGTTGACGGATTGCTCTAAAAATTGTACCAAAAGAAAGCTCTTGCAAAGGTGAACAAGATTTGTGAAGGCCTCCTCTAGCTTTCGTGAAGTTTTGGTGATGCTAGATGAGGATGAAAGCAAGGAGAACAAGGAGGTAGGTGGCTGCTGGGATCCTCTTCTCTTGTGCAGAAATTAGGTTAAGGAGGGAGCAAGGAGAGGGAAGGGTCCCTTATATAACAAAGAGAAGATGGGTCCCACAACTTAAAACATTAGCCGAGCTAAAAACGTGCGTTTAAGGATCTCAAATGAATTCGACGAAGAAGACAAAGTTGTTCAACGAAATTTCTAGTTTCCAAAACGTATACATTTTGCAAGTTTTGGTGACATTGAAAATTATGTCCAGATTTTCGGTAAAAAGACCGTTTTGCCCTCGAATTGAGAAAAGTCGGGTTTCGGGGCCTCAAACGGGAACGAGGTCAACATGAAAGTTGAAAAGATAAATATGATAAGTCCAATAGGATTAAAACAAGCATTTAAAGAAATCAATAATAAATTCTCAAGCTCACCCAAAATCATAATAAGAACCCCCAAAGGGTCCCACAAATCAGGAAGGTTCTCAAAACCAAAGAAAATGTAGTTTAAACTTAGAAAGTCAATCAAACAACTACGAAGTCCACTGAGAAAACTAATCCACGATTAAAACCATGCTAAACCAGGAAATCTGGGGTCGGGTTCTCACACCGACGTTCTTCACGGTTATTCCGGTTGTATCGGGATTCAATCTATATCAATCTTGAACGGTACAGAACAACGGGTTGCCCTCCTTTATATCTATGTACGAAGTCTGTATGTTCGGTTATCGAACCCTAATCCCTTTCGTTGACTCAATAGGTTGTACGATGCTTCGGGATTAACAATTGACTTAGGATTGGATTGTCTGCATGTAAATATCTGAATTGTAACGTCTGGTACTATCTGCATGTAATGTACATGTTCATTAGCTCTGTTTACTTCATTTTGTTTTGGATTACATTAATGAACTTAGATGATGGACTTAGGATCCCTTTTGATATTTCATTTATTCTGAGGTTTGTTTGAGGTGTTGAGGCTAGGTGGCTTTGATTGTAAAGGCTTGAAGAGGACTACTAATGGTATTGATATTCTAAAGTTTGTTTATTGGATTATGATATGATGAAAGGTAGTAGTTCCTCTATTGTGATGATGAATCTTGTTCGCGCAAGAAAGCCTAGCCCTTCACTAATTGGTCTGTTTAGGATTCTTCGTGTCGAGCACCACTCAGCTGACAACGTTCAGCAGAGCTGGGACGCCACCTGCGTGAGGACTCCGTATTATCAGCTCAGGGCAAGACTGTGAGCCACTCCTTTGGGGACTAAGCCACATGAGCCAAGATATATTAGTTATTATCAGCTTAAAGCGAGATTGGATGCGCTTGGGCCATGTCCTTTGGTCAGTAGCCCATGAGCCAAGAGTTATCAGTATCAGTTGTTTGAACATGGGTTATAAGAGCCCAATTCATCTATTATTAGTATATGTGATTGCCTACTTTGATAGTCTGTTTATGATTCAAATGCTATGCATCTCATATGATTTTGTCTATCTTTTATTCTGATTCGTTCTGCATATCTGTTGATGTTTTATATTTATATCTGCCTACCGACCGTCGTGTCTGATGCTGCACTTGGTGCATAGGTACCGAGTACATTTACCTTTGGGAAAGTGGAGGCATCGCTTCAGGCAGTTTAGCCTGATGGTGAGTACGAGTTGTGTGTCGACGGTATTGTCATCATGACCAGCACACTAGTGCCTTCATACTTTGGTTAGTTCGTATTTAGTCTCTTTTGGCTTAGGTTTTGATAGAAGCCATTAATTAATATACTTTTGTTATCTTTTGCTAAACTTTAACTATAGAAAAGAAAGATGTGCATACTCTGAAATGTTATATTATACCATTTGTTTATTATGATGTTCCGCTGTGTTTTACCGAGGAAATATTTATACCTCACCGTTGTTTACTTCGATCCTATGGGACATGATTGGGGCCAGGTCTCATTTGATTAATTGTTGAAAAAGTTTTAATTGGCCCTAATCTCACGTATAACCCCGGTATCAATTTTGGGGGCGTGACACGGAGTCCGGTGGCAAGGGGGAAGGCGTGATCCACACGAGGAAGACGTTGACGCAGAGAGGCTCTGTGCGTGGAGTGGGTTGCAGATGAGGAAGAAGTGGGCAACGATCTGGTTCTAGAGTCCGGCTGCGAGAGAAACAGCGAGGGATGGTACTGTGGTTGGGACAGAGATGGTGGTGGATGGTGATCTGCGCTGGATGGGTGATGGTGGTCGTGCGTAGGATGTGGGGTGATGGAGATCTATGGTGAGATGGTGATGAGCGTGAGGGAGATGAAGATGATCGTTTGAGGGAGAGGGTGGAGATGAAGATGGAAGGTTGGCTGAGTGGGGATTTCTTGCGTGGGCTGGAGATGAAGGAGGGGATGGAGATGATCGGAGTCAAAAGTAAAAGAGATCTGCGCCTGCCTTTGGGATAGAGAGAAGAGACGGGGTTTATAGGGGGGAGGGTTGAGAGAGATCGGGATCTGGGACTCTAGTTCCCAGATCTGTGGGACTCTATTCCCTCATCAGATCATGGGCCACAGGTCTAGGTCTTGGGTCAAGTTGGGGATTGGTTTCGTTTGGGCTAGAGTTTAGATGGTTTAAGGTTGGATTTGGGCTCGATGGGCCAAGCCTGGTGCGTTTGGATCAGCTTTAGGCTCGGGTCTCGAGCCAGCTTGATTGGGCCAAATTGGGCTTGGATTAGGGTCAGATTTGAGAAGAGTGATTTGGGCCCAGGAGGTGGGCTGCAATGGGGTCCGGTCCGGTCAATCATCACTGGGACCCAGGTTTCGCAGATTTTGATCCCCATGTCGAATTTTTGAGGTCTGAGTACTATTGGAGATTTCTCAATGAGTAGATCATATTGGTGGATGGGTTTGAGTAATTCGAAGGTCAGGAAAAGACCTGATTCTTTTAAGGGACCCAGGCCTGATTAATTTTGAAGAAAAATCATAACTTGAGAACTGACCGTTGGATTCTTGAGATCTGAGTACCAGAGGAAATCTCTTGATGAGTAGGTCCAATTGATATATGGGTCATGTCCATTTGAAGATCTAGAAAATATTTGAGTTTTTGGGGGTGCCCACACATATTAAGTTTGTGAAGAAGGCATATCTCTTGATCCGACCGTTGGATTTTTTAAATCCATATTTCATCAGGAAGCTGTTGACACCAAAAATGTCACTTTGCCTTTTCAAGATCCAAAGAGCTACATGAAGTCGCAACCTGCCATAAATAGGCAATGCTGCTTCCAAAAATCAAATCTTGTCAGAATCAAACAAAAACTGCAAGATTCTTCCAGACAGCCAAAAGAGGAGTACACAAGAAGTTTTGGGCCATTTCAAAATCATTTGGCCTAACTTCGCTTCTCCGACAGCCGAAAAGGAACTCTCGGCGGCAAAGCTCTCCGGGACCATGGTTTCCAAGACAGAGCCTATGGATCATCTTAAAATGACTCCAATAGGTTCCCTGTCAAATTTCAAGTCAATCGGACATCGATTGACCGCACATCAAACCGCGACATCTTCATCGCGACAAAAAGCAAGTCTACAGGTGATAGGACCCCAAACGGCTTCAAAACTCAAACAAAAGCCTATGGTTGGTCTTATTTATTGCTCAGGAGGCTTCACACCAAATTTCAGGTCATTCCGACATCGTTTGGCCCAGTTTCAGCTTCTGACGGAAAATCGGCAGCTCTGCGCGACAAAGTCTTCGGCTTTCTCAGGAAATTGGAAACTTTGAAAAATAAAATGCAAGGATTCTCATCAGGTTTCCTACAAAGAAATTAGGCCAATAAATGGTCAAAATGTCAAGGAAAAGTACAGAAGAAAAAAGAATAAAAAAACAGCAAAAACGGACGCAAAACGGGACACGAAAGGGGGAAAACCCCCAGGGTCGCAGACGCCTGCGACCCTGGGCCAGGGTCGCCGGCGACCTTGGAACCCGGGGTCGCCGGGAAAGCCCCGGAAACCCCGGTTTTCGCCGTTTTTTCACGATTCGAGGAGCCCAGCCACTGGTACTTTCCAAAATTCATGATTTTGAGACACCAAGTCCTCTGACATCCGTCCAAAACACGGGTAAATCATCAAGAGTATCGAAAACAACATTGATCGCCACCCGGTCAACCAAAAAAAGTGTGCTTTCTACCGGACCGATCGAGAAATCGACAGGACAGATGGCACCGACCCGCTGTTGGCAACAAACACCTGAAATTACATGATCATCTGATGTCGATCTACATGAAGATCCATCGATGATCATCAATAGAAGAATCCCAAAAGACGTGGCACGGCCCGCGACTCTTCAGCTGCTCGGCGACCACTTAATGTGATTAATTGACTAGCTTTATTACAGTCATTAATCCATTTCTTTGGACGGCCCAATCAGAAGCAATCATTCGGGAGTTACAAGTCAAGAGATTCATGGCATTTAACCCATGAAACTCCTCCCATCATGGCGATTAAAGGCGATTAAATGCCCTCAATCTCCTCCGGCCAATCAGAAGCCAAGAAAAAGGAGTTACAAAATAAACAATTCAATTTTGTAACTCCTCCCATTATGCGGCTTAATGACAATAAAAGCCCATAAACCCACCTAAAAGGCTACCTAAAAGCCTATAAATAGGAGGGCTCTCCAAGAAGAAAAGGACACACACAGAGACAGACAACGAACATCAACAGACAGCAGACAGAAATCCAGAGAAAGGAAAAAGAGAGAAAACTCTGCGGAAGTTCTACACCGGCCACCGCAACAAGGTGACAAAAGTCCCTTGGGGGGTACCCCCCCCCCCCCAAGGTCCTTGCCTTCTCCTCCTGCCTCCAATGGCTTAGATATGGCTTTTCAGCCCGTCTACTCGGCTTTTTATTGGACATAGGACCTTCCTTTGGTCTTTGTCCTCTAAAAACCCGAGGTTATAGCCAAGCCAAGCGAATCAATAGCATCCTCTGTTCTCATCTGCATGGATGATGGCGAAGCCCACATATGGCTTGCGACCGTCAATCTAAACGAGTCCCCCACAATCTCCTGAGAAGTTAGATCCTCCTTTTCTTGCTTTTCATTGTAGTTTGTATTTTTTCAAAAGAGACAAAAATCACAATTCTTGTCTTTCATTGTTGATAAGGATTGTAAATCGGCTATAAATGCCAAAATCGGCTATAACGCCAAAATCGGCTATAAACGCCAAAAATCGGCTATAAACGCCAAAATCGGCTATAAATGCCAAAAAAAATCGCCTTTCACGGCAAATCAAGAAAATGTCTCTTTTCTTAAATATATGTGCAATGGAAAACTTGAAAGAAGTTGATTTCCTTTTTACTTGCGAAGGTTGATCTCCGGATCACCACTTGCAATTCCAAGTAAAAATAGAAAATCTGGCACACCCACAAAAAAAAAGAAATGTTGATGCACGCCCCCTCTTGCCCCCCGGTTACGAAAGGGTCGGAACCAAACGGACTCCCACGTCCGCCGACCTCGGTAGGAACCCGGGCATCCGGGAGCGCGGTCCATCAAGCTGGCACACCCGGTGGGACTCGTTTATTTGAGAACACGATGCTAGAAATGAAATATTTGCATATCATATATTTTGCTCTATGCTTATATTTCTTTTCTCGATTCCTTGGCTACTTTATAATTGGTGGCCTATGTTGAATTCCGCAAAAAAAAAAAAATGAGATGAGAAATTTTGTTTGGAAATTTCTAATTCTTTGAATTTATTTCCACTCTTTCTCTTTTCAAAAAAAAAAACAAAAAAAAATCAGATTTTTCATTTTTGGATTCAAAATTGAGAAACTTTGATCCTTTCCCTTCTGGGCACTGGCGCTCGCGGAAATCGCCGAGACCGTGTTCGGATCGGGGGTTGGAACATTGTTTCTCTTCGATGAGTTCATTAAAAAAAAATCTAAAAAAATATATATATATATATAAAAGTATAAAAAATTTTAGATTTCTCAATTTGGATTCAAAATTGAGAAACCTTGATCCTTTCCCTTCTGGGCACTGGCGCTCGCGGAAATCGCCGAGACCGTGTTCGGATCGGGGGTTGGGTCATTGTTTCTCTTCGATGAGTTCATTAAAAAAAATCTTTAAAAAAATATATATATATATAAAAGTATAAAAAATTTTAGATTTCTCAATTTGGATTCAAAATTGAGAAACCTTGATCCTTTCCCTTCTGGGCACTGGCGCTCGCGGAAATCGCCGAGACCGTGTTCGGATCGGGGGTTGGGTCATTGTTTCTCTTCGATGAGTTCATTAAAAAAAATCTAAAAAAAAAAATATATATAAAAAAAAAAGACATAGACCACTAAGGTTAAACCAACTGTGTTCTTTGATCATGGTTGATTCAAAGAAAAGCCTTGTCCAGAGTGTGGAGACAGCTTGACTGTTCTAGGCAAGGGTCCTCCAAACGGGTTCATTAAGTAATCCTACCCTTACCTGGGGGCAATTCTATCAATCAAGATTTCATAAGACCGGGTTAGGAGGCCTATGTGTACTCTCTCGTCTTTTAAATAAATTTTTTCTTCAAAAATAAAATTTTTAAAAATAAAAATTTAAAATAAAAAATAAAAAATAAAAAAAATCTTAAAAAAAAATCTTAAAAAAAAAAATTAAAAAAAATTAAAAAAAATAAAAAAAAATAAAAAAAAAGAATTTAAAAAAAAAAAAAAAAAAAATCTTCAAAATCTTCAAAAAAAAAAACTTCCGTCATTTTGGGTTTAGATTAGAGAAATCTTGGTCTTCTCCTTTCTGAGCACTGGCGCTCGCGGAAATCGCTGAGCCCGTGTTCAGATTGGAGTGCCTTTTGCTCTCTTTGATGAACCCGATATTGGCCTTTCAAAAAAAAAAACTCGTCATTTTTAGATTCAGATCCGAGAAATCATGGTTCATTTCTTTCTGAGCACTGGCGCTCGCGGAAATCGCTGAGCCCGTGTTCAGATTGGAATACCATCTGCTCTCTTTGATGAATCCAATCTTGACCTTTCAAAACAGAGAATCTCATCTCATAGATGCGGTCTCAAAACATTTGTGTCTAGCGGTACTAGTACGCCCTTTCAGGGTCTACTGTATTGCGACCGGCACATCTGTAACTCCAACTTTATATTCTTCTTACCTCGAGCAAGCTCTGCTTCTCGATAAGTCGAATTTAAGTTCACAATTGCTTCTAGCAGTCACTGGGATGCCCATTCTGGGCTTACCATACCTGCGATTAGAACAATTGTACCCTCTATGGCATTTTGCCTTCCTCATATTGCTTGGGTCATCTACCTCGAGCAATTTGAAAAGACGAAATCATAGAACTTCCCATTTATGATCATTATATTCTTGTGATTACTAATGGATGTGGTCTTGTTTCAGAAATTTTCGAAAAACTAACAATTGCAGCTTCACTAACCATTACTTTCGACGAAAACAAGCACCAACTCATGCTTCAACAGAAGCAAACCACGCGCACCTACAAGTGCCCCATCAGCTGCCGAAGTGTCAACTCCCTCGGCAACTCTCTGAACTCCGGGTCGACCTCGACTCCCCGGAATATCGTCTTTGGGACGCTGGGACCATTCCCACTTCCCGAGGAACAAACTGCTCCCTCCAAGAAGCAGAAACTCGCCTCTCAACGTGTCACTACCATGACACCAAAGGCGAGCACCAGAAGGCCTGAAGCCCGTGGCAGCCCCACGAAGCCTCAACCTGCAAACAACCAGGTCTACTCCAAGACTTGGTCCCCAAAACCTTCACCAAAACAGAGAAGGTCCCATACATCCACTAAGCCAGCATTCCTGGCCCCACTCAAGGAGAACCAGTTCTATCCTCTTGCCTACATGAAAGAGGAGAGACCCATCTCCAACTCGACTTCCAAGTCATCCCAGCATGAGCCGGCTTGTTCCTACAAGCCCAAAATCAAGTCATGCATTACAAGGCCTCTACAAGCACCTGCTAAGGCCTACAAACCTGCAGTTCGACCCTTCATCTCTACAGGGGCCGAACTTCAAAAATTCAAAGCTTCGCTGCAACAGGCGAAGGATAGGGTTCGCATCCTGTCCTTGCCCAGTTACAAAGAAGACAGGCTCGGCTGCTGCGCCCGAGGGAGCACATCCTTCATTGTCAAAGCCCAGTCAGAGCTGACCGAAGCTCAAATTGCTCGTCGTATACGCCGCCGCGCGTCGTATAGACAAAAGAGACTAGAGAAGCAAAGGACCCAGCCTCCCAAACTTCAAGTCTCTCCCAAATGGGTCGAAAAAGAAAGACCCAACCAAGTTGCTGCCGTCCATATGGTTGGAAAAACCAGAAGGCGCCAAAAATCAGCAACAAAAATCCATGTCCGACGTCCGATGACCCGCAGCGTCTCCAGGACAAGAAGACATTCAGAAGAATCCCCTGCTCCTTCAAGCGAAGGACAGCAGAGTGATCCTTCCTCAAGCTCCTCTTCAAAAAGAATGAGCCCCAGCTCAGTCACCAGGACAGTTTCTTCGTTCGAATCACGAAGGATGAATGTCTTGGCTACAAATTCTGAGCCACCACCCCCGCAATCCACCTCCAGAAGATGCGATCACCCGCATCCAGCAGTTGGAACAGGGCCAGCAGAGGATTGAAACTCTGATGGAAAACCTTCTCCTCGCCTTCCAAAATCAGGCGAACAATGAACCTCCTCCGAATCATCAAGACGACGAGGTAAATAGAGAAGAAAATGAGTCACGCGCCCAAACCAAAAAGGACGTAGACGGTATCCTCGCCAAAGCAAAAGAAGAGGATATACTCAAAGAGCATGGGATCAAGCCACCATATCCCTTATGGATGGACTCGGTCCCGTTCCCCACCAAATTCAAGCATCCTACTCTCCAAACATATACGGGGAAAGGATCAGCCAGACAGCACGTCATCCACTTCAAGATCCTGACGGGAGCTATCGCGGATCAAGATGCACTCAAGACCCGCCTCTTTGCGAGTACCCTAAAAGGTACGGCCTTCGATTGGTACTCCACTCTGCCGGAGGACTCAATCCAAAACTGGGCCATGCTAGAGACACGCTTCCTGACTCACTTCAAAGGTGAAGATCATCCCGCTACTATGGCTCAGCTGTGCAGCCTAAAACAGGGGGAGAATGAGTCAACATATGACTTCATTCACAAGTGGAAAGCAATGGCATACAAATGCTCTGATGTATTGCCACAAGCGTCGCTAGTCGACATCTGCCGAAACAACATGAGAGCCAGAATCCGCTCCATGATCATCGGCAACAAATAAAAAAACCTGGGAGAACTCCTAGAAGCTTCCATGGAAGCTGAAACGGTGATTAAAGACCTCAACAGTCAGAAATCATCAAGAAAAGAGCCAACCGCCATTGCAACCTCTAAACCAAAGAAGAAAGAGGTCCTCAATGTGCAGACCAAGTCAGCTCCTCAGCCACCAAAGAAAGCTGAAAACAAAGCTGCTGGTAAGAGACCTGAACTCTCTGATGCCTTCAAAGAACGAGTAGAGAAGAAATACCCGTTTGATGAAGATGTTGATGAAATCTTCGGGGCTCTTGTGGCAAACGGCAAGCTCACCTTGCCTGAACCAAAAAGACCGGGTGATGTTGGCACAACCAACGATCCTCAGTACTGTCCATACCACCAGATGATCTCGCATCCTCTCAATCAATGCTTCGTTGTGAGAGAGAAAATAAATGAGATGTGGAAAAAACGGAGTCATCACCTTTGACAAAAACTATGGGTCTGCCTCCGTCAACATGGTGACATGTGGACAAACATCAAGATCACCGAAGAAGAAGATCACTACTTCCTTCAAGGTGATAAACTCAATCGAAGCGTCCGAGGAACTGGTTCTTACCCGACACCAGACGGACAAACCGATATGGGTACATCCCGATCTCCTGGAAGATAAAACTTGGGAGGTCGTGAAATAAAGCCTACAGCTCACACGCGAAGTCAGGCTAGGAAACATCTCCTCAAGCTCAAACGGCAAGAGAAGACCCAGCCAAAACTAGAGGTCAAAGAAAAGGCAGAGGCTTCCTCTACCGCTTCACTGAGGTAACAAAAAACATCCCTTCCAGAGACTCAAAGGGGGTAAGGAAATTCACTCTCAGTGATTTCATGCCACCTCAATTTCAAAGAAGCCATGCAGGAGGCATCCATACTCTTGCAATTCAGTAGTTGGATTTTCCATTGATGGATACGAGTCCAGCGACACCGATGATGGATTCGAATCCAACTACACAGATGAGTAGGAGGAATCCCTTGAAACAGGAGAATATCTCTCCGATGAAGAATGGGTTCCTGAGTCTCATCTTATGCCAGTAATCTGTATAACCCCCTACAGCCACAGGATCCTGGTCTGATGATGAAGAAGACCAAGAAGCTGTAAATGCTGCTGAACCAGCACCTCTCATTACTCCAGTGGAAATCAACAATGTTGAGCCACAAAGAGATGATGAAGAAGAAGATCCGGCTCCCATGCCTGATCTTGAAGATGGAAGGATCTTGAGCGACTCGCTCTAGAACAAGAGCAAGAACGCGTCAACGAGCCTCCTCACAATCCAGAGCCTGAAGTCCCTGAAGACCATCAGGTACATCCTCCCTTAACTCCTGAAAATGGAGAAAATTGCTGGATAGACGATCCTCTCACATCCGAGGATGAGTCTGACTCCGATCAGGCAACGTCTCCCGTCAGAGCTTCCTGTAATGTGATAATTCGGGATTATAGCTCTTCCGAAGCATCGTCTGATGAGAGCACTTACACTCCGGCGACGCCTAGCAATATATCTTCTGGAGCCACCTCGTCTCACGTGACTTTCACTGAGATGACACCTCTCAGGTTTCTTCTCCTGAGACTGTGACTTCGAAGTTCACACCATTCCTGACTGAAGAATTCCCAGCCATTGATGCTTGGGACGATGAATTAGTCACAAGAAGAAAGATTGCTGGATGCTGTTCAGGATTGTTCCCGGAAAATGCTCCATGCAACAATCACTGAGGACGGTAACTCTGCTGCTGATGCATCCTCAGCAAATGAAAAACGACAGCCTCTTGATCCTGAGACAATCTTCCAAACGAAGACCCTTCTCAAGAAGCTCTCGAGTTGGTAGAGGCACCCGCTCTGGCCGGGACTACCACAAAAATTACAACCAATCTCCCTTTACATATGTAATCCTTCGGGAAAAGATGTTGTAAGCACCCCTAGTGGCAAACAATGATGAACATGCGGCCCTAAGGAGGCTTTTCAAGTATGACTTGATTGAACACTTCAAGCACATACCTGCACGTCTGCACATCCTAGATTTGTTGCGAATGTCTCCGCACACTCGTGATAATCTCATTTCGGAATTACAAAAGCTGAATGAGGATGTCGACAAACATGCCCCGCAAGTCCTCCAAATTGAAATGGATTACCGGGTCAAAAACTCAGAAGCCCTCCTCAAAGGGAGAAAAGAAGAGAA